>CAOLHI010000430.1:187500-645863 GCA_948474755.1 Ctenosaura bakeri
GGTTTCTGCCCAGAAAACGTAGCTTCCTGCAATTTTCTGGATAGAAAACAGGTTTTTGTGCAAACAACCACTTGTTTTCTCTGCAGAATTATTCTTCTGCAACACTTTGGGACAGCAAATACCAGTTGAATGTTGTCCAAGATTCTCACTGGTTTATTCTTCTTCTTGGGTTTTGCAACTGTTCCCAATTTTTCAACCCAGGGAAAAATAATTATGAATATTCTTTCTCTCCCTAATGGAGAGTTCTAGATTGGTGCTGTTCCCTGCTGAACATATACTTGGTGGTGTACATGATTTGACTTCGTGTTATGTGTGATTTACTGATCCTCTCTGATACTTGGATGTCTTAATAATAGCTGTTGTGTTGGGGATTATACATTTTATTAAACAATGAAGTACCTATCCAGCTGCCAGCAGAGAGACACATTCCCACCGCAAACCCTTTGGAAATTTAGCTTGGCCGTCTTGGAAGAGTTGGCAAATAGCAGTTTTGCCTCCTCTCATGCTTTGCAGGATAGATACACTGAGAAAGGTTCCACCACCCTTAACATAGGCTTCTTCCCAGCTGCACACGTGCATAGCTTCTTGAGTCTCCCAAACAGTGAGGAAGGAGCCCCTGAGTGTGCAACGTCACTATTTAATTAGTCGTCCCTGATTAACAAAACTTGGCGTTCAGCTTCCTTCTGCCCTCATCTTTCCTGGCTTCGAATCAATGGCTTTGATATGCTAATTAGGGAGTAATTTAATTTCAAAAGGCCGCAATTAACAAGGGTGTTGTGGACATGCTGTAGTTAAGCGGCGTAATCTAATTTGCATTAGTAACAAGCAGGGACTAATTAGAAGCTTAATTAGACACTTAGATGGCTCTTGTGTTTACTTTCTTAATGAGATGGAGTGGGGCTCTTTTTTTTTTAATCTTTTCAAGAGCTCAGCAGAAAGCAAGCAGTGGGTGAAACCGGAATGCCAGTGCCTGGCACCTTTTCAGTCGCTGTAGGCAGCAAAAGCAGGCTGGTTGCCTCTCCCAGGCACTCCTTTCTTCTGGAGGGAGAAATGCTTCCAGTTCTAACCTAGCCATCTCATACAGTGCAATACTGGCTAAAGACATGCTACTAGCTGTAGCTGTATTTAGAAGTTGTCTGATTCCTTCCAGACTAAAGGAGGAAAGGAAGCTGCCTTACACTAGGTTGGACTGCTGGACTGTTTTGCTCAATATTGTCCACAGCGTTGCATTGACTTCAGACCTTCTCAGCCTTGCTTGGGTATGCTACAGATTCAGCATAAGATGCTTTGCATACAAAGCACATGCTCCATCACTGAGCTGTGGCTCTGCTCCAGGAGGCCAAGTAAATGAAGAATCTGGTCATTGCTAACTGGATGGTTCTTTGATGTGCTACAATTTTGCTTCACATTTTTGTAGATAGTGGGACAGTTCTACTGGACTAAATTAAAGAGTATGGTGGCTCTCTTCTAATCTGTCTTAATTGAACATTTCCTGCAAAAAATTTCATTAATTTCTAAATAGTTTGGCAGCTGTACATTGTCTTGATTAGCTCTGCTTTCCATTTTATTTCTTAATCATAAATAGGACTCCAAGTTATAAAGTGGAAACTGCTGTTTCCATGACTTGGGTGGGAAGAGATAATATGAAATGTAAAGTCCAGGCAAGGTACTTTCACCATTTCTTCTTTCTGCGGGAAAGCTAACATAGAATTTCCCAGGAACTTTGAATGTTCAAGAATTTGGTAAAATAAATTGGAAAGGAATAAAACCCGTGCATCATTTCTCTTGTACGATTTTGTAGGTTTTTCCCCCCATGGAAATCAATATGGGAAGCAACATGATTCTGGCAAAGGAAGAAGTACAGAAGAATGAGACTTGGAATGGAACTTGCTGCATTCTTTTAACTGCTGTATTAGTACATGAGAAAGGCTCAGAGGTGACTTCTTCCAAAATAAAAAAAAAAAGTTGCTGTTAGATGAAAGTAGTAGATGAAAGCATCCATAGGTGTGATCCCATTAAAGGGGTGCCTGGACTAAGCCAATCCTTGTTTCCTTAAATCTCTTCTAATTTACTGTAATGCTTTAAATTCATTTTAGCTCTTGCAGATTTTATTTTCTAATCCCTTTCCACATTTCCATGTGTTTGTGCGTTAATTAAAGGGTAAAAAGCCACTCTGAGCAATCCCAGGTTCTTCTTCTCCTCATGAACCCAAAGACTTTTAAGATTAAGGATCTGTTTTCAAAAGTCTTTCTAGTACCTAGACCTGAAGAAGGGTACTGTTCAAACTTCCATGTGAGGAAGCAGGGACTAAAATAAAGTGTTTGGATGAAAATAACAGCACTTTTGTAAAGATGTTCATTTTCCAGATAGCTGTGATTTTTGGGGTGACTCTAGTTTTGCTTAAGGTAGTGAAAAATTCTGACAATCTGAAGTGTTTCCATGAGTGGAGAAGGCATAGCATCTGTAATATCTATATTAAGTATATCTCTAAACTGACTTTGGAGACCATATCAAGATAGCCAATGTTTTTAAATATTCTGTGAAACAGAGATGCATACTACCATGGTATATCAGTGCATAGACTTCTAAGGCCGTTTCTACACTAGACTGTTACGGTGGTGGTATTCCACTTCCAACATCCTATGGAATCCTAGGGTTTGCAGTTTAGGAAGCTGTCTAAACTGCAAACCCCAGGATTCCATAGGATGTTGAAAGTGAATACTACCACCGTAACAGTCTAGTGTGGAAATGGCCTAAGTGTAGACCTGGAGAACTTGGGCCTTGAGGTTTAAGTGCTGGACATGACATTTTGCCTGGTCCTTCACGCATTGGGAAAGACTCTACAGGTTCCCCACATCAGATAATTTAAGGAGCACTGCTTTAATATGCACATTCTATCTAGCTCTCTATCCAAAGGACTTGATAGTTCCTCAGCTATGGGGCATCTGATGTTTCTAAGCCTTTTACTGAGTCCTGCAAATAACTTGGAAAACAAAAATCTAGATACATGAAGATGTTATGTCACTTGGGTGTAACTCAGTTTCTGGTTTACTTTTTAATTCACATAGTCTTGTCAAAAAAACCCATGATAGGTTTGCTATAAAATCACCATATTTCAAGCTATATAAAAACAAGAGAATCCATCTTCATGGCATCTTAAAACCTTATTTTCCCATTTGTTGTGAACTTATAGTATCCAATTAAGACTAAAAGCGGCTAGTCTTGTTCGGCTCTGGCAATTCCAAAGAATCACTTAGGATAGCTAGCTATGATAGTTTGACAGTTTGTTCCTTTTCATGACAGGCAACCTGGGTGCCCTGCAGATTTTTTGGGTTATAGCTATAATCACCTCTGAGTATTCCTTGCCTAAGAAAACCCTATGAAATTCATGAGGTCACCGTAAGTTGACAAGTGACTTGAAGGTACACTCACGAAGAATCTCTGATCATTGACTATACTGCTATGGCATATGGATCCTATACTACAAAATATCTGGATGGTACTTTAAAAAAGCTGTTGCCTCACTATTTTAAAGTGATGGTGTACCATTACAACAAGAAGGTAGGAGTGTCTCATATAGCTAACTCTGCTAACTCTTGTCAAAGGGTATTAAGTTGCTCAGCTGCATGGTCATGTTTTTCATTTCTGGCCTCTGAAACTTTTGTGGGAAGACTTTTTGCACTTGGTTTGGGTTGGTAAATCAGTGCTGTTCCTGGGCTCCAACTCTTCCTTTCTCAGTATGTCTGGAGTCTGAAAGAATGTATTAGCCAATTTGATTGAAGCATTGGGAGGGGCTGAAATCACATAATTGTGTATTGTGTGTGAATTGCCCCATAGCTGTGTTTGGATCTCTAAAATGATGTTTATCAAAATATGATAAGAGTGTATTCCAGCTTCTTACTAGAAGTAAGCCCTTATCTGTGCTCAGTAACAGTATTCAAAAAGTTCTTCTGCTAAGGTATGGTAGAAAATGTAGAAAATTCAGAAAAGTACCCCAAATTTTGAGTCTTTCCCCCAGTATTTGAATGGAGACAGTTCTTAAGCTTCAACTCTGTACTAGTCCATTCTGGAGACTGTGTGTGATGATGTGGACGTTTTCCATAATAAATTTCCAGATTGATTTAGTATGTTTTTGATATCTGAAAGAAACTTCTTCCTGCTCAGACTACGCATGGGTTTGGGCACAGAAAAATTTATTTCTGTGCATATGTGTATGGTCTCATCTGGAGTATGTGTTATTGGCTTGCCTTCTTGAGTAATCAGGAATAGTTTGCTGTGTAGACACTATAGCTGTGATGTACCAGCTCTTGCTTTTAATGCTACATGCTCTGTACTTCCTAAATTTGGGAGTGGAGTGAGAGGCTTGTACATGAATGGTCTTGATTTTGGCCATTCAGGTCTGGATTGCAGAAATGTTTTCTCTCTGTTAATGCATGTGCTGTTCATACAATCATAAAATCAAGAAACCTTATAGAGGTGAATTATGCTATCTTTTGCTTGCACTTATTTTCCTCGTTTTAAAAGGAACCTCCTACAGATGAGATACTAGAAGTAGCATAGCATTGTAATAGTATTATATCTTCTTTTGTCTTTAGGCATCTTAACACTTTGGAAAGGAAGATGGAGAGACATCCTTACATCTGCTTTTCATGTGGGAAACAAATGATGCTTTTACTGCTTTCTGGAGTATGCAGATTGTGTCAGTGGGACCCTGATTTCCTGTGTAGCAAGAGAAAGTGTTAGTTGTGATGTAGAAGAATTGAGCTGATATAGTGCATACTGGTACCTGTCTGCTGTGTTTTATGCAGAGAATCCATAGGACAGGAAAGGCAATAGCAGAACCTTTGATGACAGAAGGTTCTGTGGCAGTTGGATGTACAATTGGGGAAGATTTGAAGCTATGGAGTTTTTTATTGCTCCCTGTGACATATACATACTTAGCAAGAGAAGTTATTTATCCAGTATTTGCAAGAGCAGAGCACAGGGATGTGAGGTAATTAAGTTATGCTGATAGAGAGAATCTGTTGTAAAATATGTGCAGAGTTAATATGTCAATCTGTAGATGCTTTGATAAGGTTGGGGAATCTCTGGCCTGTTGGTATCCAACTATTGTAAGCCTTAGACAATTTGACCAGTGATCAGGGATGACTGGAACTTGTAGTTTACAAACACCCAAAGGGGTATAGAATCCTCACCCTTGTAATTGTTACTACAAGCTTGCCTTCCTTATTTTTGAAGTGTATGAGGGCACAGTACTAAAACTGAATTGGGACAGAGAACATGAGATGTTAACCTTGTATTTATTAGCAAGAAAAAAGAAACAGCATGTTAAAATCTTGGGTTCAGTGACTGGAACTCTTCTACCTACTGTGGGTGAGACGAAATAAAGAAAGTATGTTCTCTATAGTTAAAGGAACAAGATGTGAAAGGGGAAGTGTGAGGGTATGTTTGAGGGCCTTGGCAGTTTCTGGGCATGATAAAACTGTAATTATGGTGGTAATTTCAGAGTGCTGCTAAAATACTAATGTTTGTGGAGAGAATGCATGTTGCTGCTGAATGCTTAGATAAATGTTCTTCTTTAAGAGTATAAATTCTTTGTGATTACACATGTAAGAGTGTCTTTGTATTGGTGCAAATATATGTTTAGATCTGCAGATGCTCCATTTTAAAATTTGAAAGAATAACATGCATGCACTGTTACATGTGCTTGCTCTCTGTGGGAGATCTGTCCACATAGCAAAACCAGCTGATCTCTGTGCTCTCCCTTCCAGGGAAACTCCAGGCATCCATCAGTCTGTTAATTGCACTAATTAGAGAGTGCGGAGGTGTTAATTGGAAAACCCTGGTTTTGTGCCTGTTTAGGGGAAGAAAACGTCAATAAAAATTAATTGATGACTTGGCATGGCATGCGCACTTCACAGGTTAGCAGAGAGTCAAAAGATGTCAAGGCAAATGTTACTGCTCAGATTAAGCAATTGTTAATTAAAAAGCAGCAGTAATTAATATGCCTATCTGCCATATGGTATTGGGTCTTTCTTTCTCTCTTTCCTCTCTTGTAGCCCCTTCCTTCCTTCCTTCCTTCCTTCCTTCCTTCCCTGTCCGTCCGTCCTCTCCCAACTAAGAGGTATATTTGAAACAAAAAGTGAGGCAAAATTGGGTAACATTGTTTTGAAATATTTTTTTTAAAATTCAGTTGCAGTAGACAATAATGAGTTATTCATTCACAAAATTTCAGTTCATTATTGAAGGATGAGTATGCCCTTCCCCTCAAGTATGTTTTATTTGAATGTGTGATTACTGTTCCCAGAGAAACTGGAAAAAGTGCCATTACTCATTTTATATTTTAGAGCTCACTTACCCATTTATTTTTTTAAAAAATAACAAGCATAAAGCTAGGCTTATGCAATAAATAAAGCCTATCAGGCATTTCAAAATTATCCAGTTGGCTATTCTTATTGGTGGCCATTTTGATATATTATCCCATTTGTATCCTCTGTTTCAGGATAGAGATTGGCAGAAGTGCCTATTCATTTTTGGCCAATTTGCCTACATTGATGGGCATATAATTGAGAGGAAAGTGGGGTACTCCTGGGTGTCAGCTGGCTATATATTGCACCCTTGTGTGGTCCTGGCTTGTGCCTACATGCCTTTGAACAAAAACAAAATGAGATATGCTGTTGTAGTAGTTATTGAGAGGAATATGTTTGCTTATACTGTAGGAACCGACCTTAGTTACTTCCGCAAGTGATTCGAACGCCTTTACGTATGATCTCAAGCATCCTAAAAGGCAGTGATAGGAACTTAGTAATTAAAATGAATTAAGTTATGAATTAAGCTGGAAATCTGCTAACTCAAAGGGACAGCTTAACTGAAATTATTTTTGAACAAAAGTCATTTATAGAGTCAGCATGGTATAGTGGTTTGAATGTTGAACCACAACTCTGGAGACTATGACTCTCAAATCCCTGCTCAACCATGGAAACCATGGGCAAGTCACACTCTGTCAGCCTCAAAGGAAGACAAAGATAAACCCTGTCTGAACAAAACTTGCCAAGAAAACCCTATGCTAAATTCACCTTAGGGGTCACCGTAAGTCAGAACCGATTTGAAGGCACACAACAGCGATAACATTGACATATATTTGCATTTCAGTGTAAACATTTCTCTAGAATTAAAATATTAGTTACATGATGCAGTGCTAAAGAGTCAACGAATTTTACATTACCCAATTGGTTCTTTGCCTGTAGCATTGTTCTCTTGGATTCTAGCAAAACCGATTCTTGCTTTTCCTTAGTCCCTCAAAGTTTGGAAATGTAAGAAGACTCAAGCTTCTTACTGAAGGGTAGTTCCAATGGGATAAATTGGTGTAGTTCCAATGGGATAAATTGGTGTAGTTCCAATGGGATAAATCAGTGTGACGAGCTTTGGAAGTTAGCAGTCACAGTAACTGATCTGTCACCACTCCATTTCTAAAAATAAAGGATGCAATCGTGCGCATGTTTATTCAGAAGTAGATCACATTGCGTTCAGGGGAGTACACTCCTAAGTAAGTGAGTATAGAATCATGGCCTAATGTATGCTTCCCTATGGTCTACTTCAGACGTCACATTCCACTCTATCTGTCTGTAATCTGAAAGTTAGGAATGTGCCATGGGTTCACCGCTTCCACTGCATGTGTGGATTCCATCCTCTGTTTCTTGCCTTATCCAGTGATTGTTTATCATAGCCTCTAAAACAGGCATCCTAGCTTTTGCACTGAGTATGCTAATGATTCTCTCCAGAAGGTAGTTCAGATGAAATCCTGGTTAATGCCAGTCATCTTTTGCTCCGTGGATGTCTTGACAAACAGAAAAAGAAAGGAGGAACAAATTGTATGCAGGAGAGAGGGAGACAGCCTGTTGCTTGTTTACTCAGCTTAATGATTTGAAGCTCAGGCTAAGACTATGGTCTGAAGCAGGCGATTAGTAAACATGTTGAATTAAGTAGGTCTGCATCTCTTTGGTATATGGAGGAGGAACTATATGGGAACTGTATTATAGGTCATCTTGAGCTCCATGGGACAAGGTGTACATAAAACTGTATGTGTACTTGGAAATCAAATGCAATAGCAGACTTTTGCCAAGCAAGTGGGTACATCTGTTTAAAGTGTAGTTTGAACTAAACTCCCTGTGATGTGTACACTTGGACTGCGGCATGTGAAGTAGACCTTAGGCTCATTACAGAGGAGTCATATATGTGTATATTGAATTAGCTTCTGATGAACTGAGCCCTTTGGGTGCTATATCTGTCTAAATAGCACTGGAAATCTGATGGGTTATAAAAGTCATAATTTAAAACTTTTCCCAGATCATAGTGTTTTAAAAAGCAATAACCTAAGGGTTTTGTTACCACTTTCTTGAATTTAGAGCCACTTTTAGGGTTGCATGTCATGTTTTTCTTGGCAAGCCTCAGACGCAGGGACAAGCTTGCTTTTTTCTTGCTTCCCCTAGCTATAAAAGGGGGGGAAATTATATGTTACTGGCATTTATCAATAGAGGGTTAAATATCTGACACATATGTCTAAAACACTCTCACTTGTCTTGAGACTTTTTTCCTTTACTAGAAAATTGATTTTTCTCAGAAAATACATGTGTTTGAAGAAAATTGTCAAACATGTAGAACCTTGAGAATTGAAATTAACAGCTGGAAAAACTGCAAAAGGGCTGGAGAAAACTGCTCTGTATTGTAGTAAATGAAAACAGACAAATATGTAGGTTGCGCTGTTAATTTTGCAAACAAACAAGAGTTTGATTTCACTAACATTTTACCACTTGCCTGCTACCTCTTGCGCAATTGTTATGTGAACTGTAAGGCAGAGGAACATTTTATAAATATACAGAAAGTACTTATTTTGCCTAACGTATTCTTGGTATTGCTGTTTTGTGTTTTCCAGACATTTAGCCATTAATCGTATTGTGGCTGAAAGCATAACTGATAATATTTGTATTAGTACAATGTTCTGTATATAGTACTTAGCCTGTTTGTTGATGATTAAATTATTGTCATGTTGACAGAGTGCAAGAGTGTGCCCTGTATGTAGGGAATCATCTGGATCAATTTGGAAAACAGTAGTATTTTACACTTTTGAAATTTTGGGGTTCTTGCAATACCATAGTTCTGGGGGCATTCATAATCGACAATAAGAAAATACATGTTTGAAATCCTTGGACGTCCATATGGGATCCAGGTGTTTGAATACTTAGCATTTTAAGAAGTGGAAACTATTCTAAACATGAGTCTGCTTGCCTTTAAAACCGTTTTTCCTAATGAAAATCTCACATTACAGCACTTGGTCTAGACTGGAGTTGAAGACCACCTTGTGTGTAATATATGAATGTATAGTACAAATATATATTAAATGTGTTGTCTGCTGTGATAGATAGGAAGTTCACCTACTTGATCAAGCTATGTGTCAGTCTTTCTCAGTTTTATCTACTGGCTGGCAGGGGCTCTAGCAGAAATCTTTTACATCACCAGGTACATAATCCTTAAGGGAGGGAAAAAAACAAACAAACCTGGATGTGCCAAGGATTTTACCAGGTATCTTTTATATGCCTGGCACTGAACTATAATCCATCCTTTAAATGTACAGCAGAGATATATAGTACTGTGTCTGGTATAGTAAGATTAATTGATATATTTGGTTTATGCCATTTTTCGTCCCCCGTCACAGCAGTCTCCTGACAGGCAGAAATAGAATTAAATGAGGACTCAGAGAGGGAAAAAGTGAGCATGTTCGAGGCATGATAGAAAAAAACTATTGTGACAGAACTTGAGGGCCTTGTTTTGCTGGTTTTTTTTTAAAAAAACAAAAGTTTGTTTTGCTTATAGGGTGGGCATCATCCAATATCCTTTAAGATTGTCTTAATCTAGCCCTAACAGCTCTTTCAATTCAGGGATTTTCATACATTACCCCAAAAGTGCCTTTGGGCTTACCTCATGCTGTTTGTATGTAAATGTAAATGTTGCCTATGGGTGGAAAAACATTTTTAACTTGAATGTTCATTCTAATCAACCTGGTATCGAGATTTATATTTGCAAGTGCACTAATGTGTAAAAATGGCTTCAAGACATGATTCACATGTTCTTGATAATGACATGGGTACCAGTTCCTCATACTTGAATCTTAGGTGATGCTAGCATGATAGAATGTTAGCATGATGGAATCAGTGTTGATTCAGGTTTTCTACACCTGAATGAAGTCAGTACTTCATTCAGAAATTGTTAGCATGGCTTGGGGTTCAGTCATGGGGGAAGTGGAACCCACAGTACAACAGTAATTCATAAGTAAGAGATGAGTAGGGATATTGCCTGATGAAATGTTGCTTGATAAATTGTGTGATTTGGATGCAATTGATATGAGCATAATAGATTTGAAGGAAAGGTTGCTGCTTTGATTTTAGGTGATATATATTTCAATCGTAGCGGGTATGCTGGAAGAGACTTTTCTGTATAAAAGACATGGAGGAACGCCTCTTTTTCTAAGTACCTCTTTAGAACTAAATAATTCATAATTGCCTAATTTATATAGCTGTAAATAGGTTTGTAAGTCAATGTTAAAGTTTTACTGGTACAATCAAAACATATTATGTGTAGTTTTAAAACTAATATGTAAATATACATCAGTCCCTCTGGGGTTGATTTTATTTACCTTTACCTAACCTGGTTCATATAAAGTTTTGGAGTCAATCTGGAAAAGAAATAGAGCCAATCACAATTAGTTTCTTCTCTCTCCTCAGCCCAAACAACACAACCTCATGATTTTTAGGGGCTAATTAAATAGTTCTGTCTAACTTCTTTCTTTTTTAGTGCCTAGAGTAGGCAACTGTGAATTAATGTGGGAAGGGGGAGTGATAGGAGGAAATTGTTCCAAATTGTTTCTATGTTTTCAGCATGAGAGACTGAAATCTGCTTTTGTGTTTCTGTGATTGTAATAGCAAAGCCAATATGACTAAAATGGGCAAGTGACAACGCTCAGTCCCCTCTGTACCATCCCTTTTACCGTTAGGTTAAAAAGAAGGGGCCTATAGATTAGCATGAGAGAAAACAGGTTTTACACATAAAATGCCTCTGATTTAATCATTAACATTGCTAGGTACTGCTGTGAAAGTGTCCTGACTGAAACCTCAGAGAACTTCTGCTTGTCAATATAGACAGCACTGAGGTGGATGGTCCAGTTGTCTAACCCAGGTTAAATCAGCTATTTGTATTCCGATGAATAACATCCGCATACACTCATAAACAATACAAAAGGAGTGTCATATCCATTGGAAATGTTCCTAATGTTGGCTTGATGGAATGTTGTTTCTTCTGATAAACTAGAAGAAAATAAACTGGGAATGAAAAGAACGAAAGGAAGAGAACATAGACCTTGAAGATCCAACAATTACTTCAAAGTGATACTCACAATGTGTACAGCTAGATGTGGTTTGTGTGTTTGACTAGGACTTTGGAGATAAGGGTTCAAATCCACACTAGTCTGTGGAAACCCACTAGGTGGCCCACTAGGGGAAGTCACACCCTCTCAGTCTCAGAGGAAGGCAGTGGCAAACCTCCTCTGAGCAATCTTGCCAAGAAGACACTGGGAGGTTTGCTTTAGTGTCACCGTTAAGTTGGAAATGACTTGAAGGCACACAACAACAGCAGCTAGATCAGGAAAAATGATTGCGGTAGTTATGCTGAATGCAAAAGTTCTCTTTCTTTGTCAGCTGGTTTTAAACTTTCTTGAAGAAAATGGGGTGCGTGTATCTTTTGGACTTCATAAAATAAGAGGATGCATACTTAAAAAGCTCTGTTATGCAGCTTTTTACAGTTAGCATGTAGCTTTGAAAGCTGAATGAGATCCCTATTTTGTTTGCCCTAGTAACTTTTCAACTTCTGCTTCCCGAGCCCAGTAATCTTTGGCTCACAAAGTTGTTCTTCTGATATCCTCTCATCCTGTGCCCTGGCATCACTAACCTGAATGTATATTTTCAATAAAAACAAAAATGCAGTAATCTCTGTGCCCTTGAATTCTCCTGCAGCTACAAGTATATGTGTGTGTGTGTGTTTGATAGTATGAGGGACTACAGGAGGGAGTCGACAACTCCACATGGGAATTAATGTCATTCATACACCCTGCGGAAATGACTTTTGAAATGCATATAATCTCAAACATGCAAATGAGAAGCTTGCTTCACCCTGTTTAATATGAATGATCAGCTTCTGAATAGCTATTATTACACGCCACATTTCAGCAATTATGTTGTTCCCACTTTGTCGATCTATTGTGCCAAAAAAGAGAGAGAAAGGGGAAAAGCCTATACAGAGAAAAGAAAAGGTAGGAAAAAGAAATATCTCTCTTTTTTGCCCCTCTTCCGCTTTCAAACTTGCTGACCACTTCTCTGCTCAGGCCCACTTGAAGGTTTTGTGCTTCACTTCTCTGCTTCGGGGAAGGCGCTGCCTTGAAAGAGGCATGACTACTGTTGTTTTCTTTGTTGAGAGACAAAATTAAAATGAGACACCCCAGTGTGTTGGGTGCATGTTAGCAGTTTTGTTTTATTGTTTGATGGTCGATAGGTTTATTAGGGTGAGATGGCTTAGAATCAGGATAGCAAAATATTGCCCATTGCTCTTTAACAGAATTGGTGTTATCCATTTTAAGATAATCAGTGTTTTGTCTTTTAAATTCGTATAACCATTAGTTATGTTGCTGAAGATATATTAGAATCTGTTTTCACTTTCATATACAAAGCAAACTGCCAGCAGCTGTAGTTCTAGAGGAGGCCTTGAAAATGTGGCTATAGTGCTTTTTCAGAGAGCTCAAACTAGAGACTAAATCGATCTCAGACTAAAGCGAACCCCAGCTATATTTTGAAAGAATCTTCTTTGAGGGAACTGCCTCCACCCCATCCAAAATCTTGCATTTGGAAACTTAGAAACACCAAGCACACGCCACCTGTTGGGACTGACTAGTACCAATGCTCGCAGCAAGCAAATCTTGCTGTAGATTAACTAAGTAACTGTGTCAGATTCTAGACCATGGCCCTTTCCGCACGATGCGAAGGAATCGCTCTGTGCCATTATGTACTGCTTCTTCTGGAGTCCGAAGCAATGTGGACTGTCCCTGAAGCCCTTCTGCAGGGCTCCTCCTTGGTCCAGGGAGAATTGGAGCAGTGCAATGTCTGTAGATCTGCACTGCTCCGGCTTCCAAAATGGCAGCTTCCAGCTTCCAAAATGGTGGCTTCCGGTTGGTCGTGGATCCCGACCAACCGCTGAAGCTTGCCACACCTAAAGCCCACCCTCCGCGAACCTGCAAATCTGCACAAGGGAGCAGGAACGCAATGGCACGTTCCAGGAAAATAAAGACCTGCTTTTTCTGGTCTTTCAAAAACACACTGGAGGACCACTTGGGGTTGTTTTGGAGCAGACTGAGGTGCGGATCTCTGGTAAGTAGTCCGCTCGAAGGTGTAGATGACCTCTGTGAGAGGACGCACTGCCCCGTTCTAATTGCCTGGTGCGGAAAGGGCCATATCTCACTGGGCTAGGACTCGATCTGAGGAAGCACTGACTCCAAATTATCTGGGAATTAGCAGTTTTTAACATATGTGTAAAATAAAATCGAGATTTTTAAAAAATTCTTAAAACTAAGTCCTCCTCCTCCTCCGAAAGTGTCTTTGGCAAGTAGGGAGAATGGTCAACTCTCTGTCTCTTTGCAACAGCAATATCCTTGTGATCATATGTTGTAATATTCAAGGGGACAGCCCCAAATTAAATATAGGTAAACACCCTGGGTATGCAAAATTGTGTGTGTGTGTGTGTGCGCACGCATGCGGTAGCCACAGAGTCAGAGCAAAGCAAAATAATTCACCATAGTGATTGTCTGTTAGGCCAAAATTTACTTTCATTCAGCCTGAGGCTGAATTGGTCAGGGCAGGTGGGAGAAGACAAAGGGAGTAGTGAATACAGGCAGGATGGCTTTTAATCCCCATCCCCAACAAGCTTTCTTCCAAAATGCTTTCAAGGCTAACCATTTTTCCCACCAGCTTTCACTTTCCTTATTATTTCTGTTTTGGTGGCCAAACATACAGGTCTGTGCCTTTTCTTTAACATGCTGTGGGTACCTTGTGAGGCAGCTGATTTTTCCTTTTCCTTGTTTTCTTTTTCACACATGCTCAGTAAGGGATTCTGGAGACAGCTGCTGTTTGCCTTGCCTGTTACAGGCAGGGTACGCAAAGCTAAAGTAGGATTGAATAGATCAGAATCCCATTCTTTCTTAGCTCAAACTTTGTTACACTGATTACTGAACTCATGTGACTGCGACCTCACAGTGAAAGTCTGTTTGTCCAGTCCTCCTTCACCATCCTCCCAGAACTGATGCTGCTAAAAAGCATCCTCCCAGGTAGATAGGGAAGCAGGATATAAAGGGGGTGGGCAGGTGTAAAAAGACTTTGAATAGAGATGCTTCTTTGTCAGAGGCTTTGTTAACGGAGGTATGCCTATAGAGTAGTTCATTGTGTGTCTGGTAGCTTCTGTGAAATTTAATTCTCTCTTTTAAACAGGTCTAGCCTTGATTTGTTTAGTTCCTTGAACAGGGTAAGCTACGAATGCACTGCAGGTGCCTTCCCTGTGGCAGTGTATCACTGGATTATTGCAGGATGTGTTCTTGCTTCTGCATGCTTCACATTTGACTATAAGGTATTTCAGCTGTGTTGCTATTAGGATGCTTGCAAACATCGTCAACCATATTAACGTGCCTGTGAATTAACAGGATATTAATTTGCCTCAGTATTAAATTGCTGTTATGGGGGAGATTTTACCTGAGTCCTCCATCTCTCCTACCCTAGTATCCTGTGCTATGGCTTTACTGAGTAGTGTCTGTCTAGTTCTTAGTTCTCTAATTTTAGAGTGAATTTGTCCCCTTTAATACTATGTCCTAATAGTGGCTGTTGACTTCCATGTAAATTTTGGGCTGAATTTTCTTTTTTATTATCCTCTTATTTCTTGATCATGTTTAAAAACCTTGCATGCTTTGATAATTTCCCCCCCTCTGCTGTTGAACTGAAACCACTGAAAGGCATATTATACCATTTAATTTTTAATTTTTTTCTTAATATTATTGTTTGGCTTTAGCATGCAGATGTTAGCTGGTATGGGTATCGTATTTGCAGGAAAAAGATTGGCACAAATAAATGGTAAGATGAAATGGCAGTTTAAAAAGCTGCTATTTTACTTTTGATACTTGGAGCCAAGCAGAGCAAAACAGTAATTTGCTTCTCCTAGAAGTGGGGATGTAGAAGTTCAGTACATTTGTGCTGAAGTTAGATTCGAATAAACTACTGACAGTTCTTAACTAAGAAAGAGATGAAGAGTGATTAGTGTATCTTACCTTAGTGTTTGTTATATCTCCTTTTTGAAACAGTGCTGTGTTGAGGGTGGGAGGCCAAGGTCTTCTCAAAGGTAAATATTTTTTGAAGTACCCCTTGTTTGTGATGAAATGCTAGTTTCTCAAAAAGGGATTTGAGCTTCTTGCAAACTTTGATCAATTAAACTTATAATTTCAACAACTCATCACTCACATGGGAAGGCCCTTGGCTCAAGATGACTTTTTTTTAATTAAACAGTTGCTTTTCATCCATGGAATTTGGGGTTGGGTTTTCCAGATGTCATAGTCTTCCACTTGTTTCCCAGAAAATCCATTTAAGAAGGGAAAGGATGAATAGCTGCATAAAGTCTCTTTGACTGGTAAAGTTAGGATACCTCCATGTGGTAGCATCTATTAGACCGTGACATAATATTGTCTGAAAGCATATGTTGATAGTAAGTGGCTTGCAGTAGCGAATGGTGTGGTCTAGTGGTTTGAGTGTTAGAATATGAATCTGAGAGACCCAGGTTCTAGTTTTTACTTGATTGTAGAAACCCACTGGGTGACCTCGGGAAGTCAGTCTCTCAGCATCAGAGGAGGCAATGGCAACCCACTCTGAACAGATCTTGCCCAGAAAACCCCATCATGGGTAAGTGCTGCAGTGACCATAAATCGGAAATGACTTGAAGGCACACAACAACAAGTATGTTAATAGCTTTGCCTAGAGTTGTGGAATGAAATTTTGTCTTCAGAGTTGTGCTTCAGTAAGACTTTCTGTACAGTTCATGGAAGTTATTACAGTCTGCAGCCCAGTCACAAGAAAAATAAGTAATAGTTTATACAGTTACTAGTCTGTTTGCTAGGCATCTTGGAACTTGCTAAACTAACTTCTTTGAACTGGAGCAGCTTATGGCTAGTTTGTTGTGAAAACTACCCCTAATAGTTGAAATGTTCATTGTTCAAATGGTCCTATAATTTTCACCTGACATAAGGAAGAACCTTGTATTTCTGCTGAAGTCCTATCTGTCACAGCAGCTTTCTTGAAAGAGATGTTGACTGGCAAATGCCATTGTGGTTTTTGCACCCGGAGTACAAGCCAGCATGGTGTAGTGGTTTGAACGATTATGATTCTGGGGACCAGGGTTCAAATCCCCAACTCATGGAAACCTAATGGGTGACCTTAGGCAAGTCACATTCTCTCATCTTCATGGAAGACAAAGGCAAATCCTCTCTGAACAAATCTTGCTAAGAAACTCTATGATAGCTTGTCTCAGGGCACTAGCTGGAAGGCACACAACAATGACATTGGAGTTCTTTGACCATATTTAAATCATTGCGGGGACAGCCTGGTAAAACTTAGAAACCCTTAGCAAGAGGATGTCTGTTTTGGTTATGTTGTGGCAGTAGATTTAGGAGCCTGTTGATTCAGTATAGCTTAGAAGCTTCAGCTCAAATCTTTGCTCAGAGATCTTGTTAATTATTTTTTATGCAGGTGCTGCTAGCAAGTCATGATGGTTGAATCTGCCTCGGAGACAATACGTTCCACTCCCTCCAGCCAGAATGGTGTCAGCAGTCTAAACAATCCAACAGATGGAGGAGGTGGAGGTGGTGGTGGAGGAGGTGGTGGTGGCAGCTGTGGAAGAGAAGGAGGAGCCAGTGGAGAAACCAATGGGGAGATGAGCCCAGTGGAACTCCTGCATTTTCAGCAGCAGCAGGTACTGATGACTTGGTTCTGCCATATTTTCTATTTTTCTCAGCTAGATGATAAGTGCTTCGTTTAGAGCTAGCTGAGGAAGAGAATGCTCTAAACTGGGTTATTTTCTGTTCCTCCACATGGCTTTCTGATGGCATTATAGATAAAGAAAACTGTACATGGAATAAGGTGTGAATGGGATGGTTGCTGCCAGTACTTCAGTGATATTTGCCTTCGTAGCCATGCTTTTTCATCAGGTTCTGAAATCATTAGGTTACTAGATGTGACTTATTTAAGATCAGCATTCACACACCCCTTATGTGTTCCTTAATCTACAGCCCAGCATATTTTTATCTGATTGTCAGGGAGGAAATTAGTAAGATTTATGACTTCCATGGGAACTTTGGGGAAGTCATACCCTCAAGTGCAGAAAGAGAACATTTAAAGTAGCTGCTTCTTTGTTCAGAAAATCATCAAAATCTCCCTCATGCTGTTTATAGCATTAGATAACATTGGCATAAGTTGTATTATCCATAATATTATGCTCTATAACTTCGGCCAAGGTTTGAATTGATGAGAACAGTTCTTAAGGTCTTAAGTAGGGATGGATGGATCTACTTTTCCTTCTAAAAGTTCACATTTTTGCTATCTCAGGCTTACTCTCTTTCATTTCCATATTATTTTGTGAATATTTTTTTAAAGTCCACAAAAAATTGTATGCATTTTCATGTACCTGAAAATTCATACACTATTGTATGAACTTTTCCCTAATGCATCTATACAATTTTTCTTTGGAGAACTGCATCACAAAATTTGAAGAGGTGCAATGGTCAAAGGCTGATAATGTTGCAAATTATGTATTAATTCAAGAAGTAGGAACAAAATTCAAAGCAACCAAACAAAATTCCCATCTCTAAGGCTAAGTGTAAAAAGCACGGGTTGTTTTTTGTTTTTTTTGCACTGTTTGTCAGAAATAGCAGATCAACAATGACATTGGGTAAATTCT
This sequence comes from Ctenosaura bakeri, assembly GCA_948474755.1. Classification (NCBI taxonomy): domain Eukaryota; kingdom Metazoa; phylum Chordata; class Lepidosauria; order Squamata; family Iguanidae; genus Ctenosaura; species Ctenosaura bakeri. The sequence goes on from CAOLHI010000430.1 coordinate 205,582, forward strand.
GGATAGAAACCAATATTATAGAGAATGAAAATACTGTAATTTGAGCCAGTAAAAAGCTGAATAAGAACTCTATACTTGTATTTATTTACTGAGTCAGTCAATACATATTAGAGCAGGTACTATTCATCACATATAAAGGTGAGTGAACCTGCCAATCTGTGAAGCTTTTCATGCTGAAAAAGTGGCTATCGTAGACACTTGTTAGTGAAAGCAGCAAATGTTACCCATGATGCTGTAAAGCAGGTCAAACCTAGGCAACATGCATTCAGTGGCGTCAGTGTGTTCACTGTTTTCATGTGATGTGTGTCCTTCACCATTTGATTCTTCCACTTGTATATTTCATTGTCACTTACTTGCAACTATATATTTTAGTAGCTGTCATTGTCATAATTTGCATTCACTGAATTTTGATGCACATCTGGTCTTCTTATAGGAACACAACCCTGATGGTAAAATAGCTCCTAGAGCTGGCAACTTAGTAGTCGTTTTGGTTCAAAAAGGTGGTGGTTTTTTGGGTTTTTTTTTTTTTTTTTTTGGAATCTCCTATCCTTAACATACTTCTTGGAGATGAAACATTTTGATTATTAAATGATGTCATTTAATCAACAAAAAATGTTCTAATCCAGCAGATGTGGTATTGCATCTAGTCTAGCACCAGCAAAGCATTTAAAATGTTATTTTTCCTGCTTGGTGGGAAACATTTCAACAAGAAAACTTGCCCTTACTAATATCACCAACATATCATAACTGATAAAGGCGTGAAAGCCAGCTAACGTTATCTACCTTGTTCAATCCTAAAGCATGAGTGGGCAAAATCTGGCTGTCTTAGATGTTCTTGGACTTCAGCTTCCTTCCACCCTCGCAGCGTAGTCCATAGTGACAAGTGCAGGGAGTTGTAGTCCAAGGACACCTGGAGGACTGCTCATCACATCTTAGAACATCATAAACAGACCCATATTTCCATATTTCTATGTTTATGGGTATAGCACAAGGTTTTATTAAAGTGTTAGTATCACTAGACTTATCAGGTGAGTGAATGTGTAGATCAGCTGTCCGAAATAGTATTTTAGTATCAGCTGCTGTTGTGTGCTTCCTAAGTGATGAGCTGACAATGCACAGCTGTTATTGTTGTTCCCCATACTGCAGTTATGCACTGCTATGTTTGCCAGATTTGTTAATGATTTTGTGTGCCAGATATTCTGTTCATTTAGTTTTTGTCTGCACCATTGACAGCAACATTTTCAGTAAGACATGCCTAATTCTAGCACTATCTGTGATATGGTATACATTTGCCATTTGCATTTTTCCTACCAGCCGTTTCAAATGAGTCATACTTTTCAGGGAAAATGGAATGTCTTACTGATTGGTTGACAAAGTCACATGTGTAGATGAAAGGAGACTTATTGCTAAAATTTTGCAGCAGTACTATGCCGTCAACGACTGCAGTCTGCATAGGCTGTTGTATGTGTGTAACAATATCTGATAGCCTGTCCATATGAAATTAAAGAATTGTAAGAAACTGCCTTTCTTTGTTGATGTGAGAAGGCTGCCTTCATCTGTGACAAGTATATGCAAAATCATGTCATGCTCCTAACTGCCAATGGTAACTTTAAGACCTTCATTTTGTCTAGATGTGGCATCCAGCAGTAGTCTCATGAGATACTGGTAACACAGTTCATGCTTTGACTTGCTACACAGTTTGGAAATTGTTAATGTAGCCTATGGCAAAATGACCTCATTGCTAATTTAGACAATCTATCTCCAGAGGTATGGGAGGTATAAGACAGCAGTTCTGTGCCTAAAATGGACTTAAAATTTTAGCAAATCTTGTCATTTGTCCAAACTTAGATCAAAGTTATAGTCATAACATTGTAGATAATTTGACTTGTGAATTACTGTTGTAAATGAGAGAAACATTGCCAATTTTCTTGACAAGGTTGCATTTGAAAGTCTCTCTCTTGATTCTGCCATAGCACTTATGGGCATGAATCATGGGCTGCTATCCATGAGGGAACATGTTCCTTACTAAAGGCAAAACACCATGAAAAGTAGTTGCTTCCTAACACGAGAAATTTGCCTTTGCTTATGAGAAATCATAGTAATTGTGCCTTGCTCTGTTGTCTATCTCAGTCCCCTGCATACCATGGTAGGATATCATGCTTAGAATCATGTGAACAGGTTGGTTCGTGTCTATATGCCCTCTAGCAACTTCAAGCTTACAACTTTAAGGTGCCTTGATTTCTACGCAACCCTTTGAAAGGTACTCTTCTCATTGTGGGACATTCCACCATAGTTGTGTACTTCATCAGTAATGGGCAAATGTATCTCTGTATTATCACCAGCTTTGCAAGGAAATCACTTTAATGGTGTATCAAGCTACAACCCTATTTTATACACCATATATACTATCCAGCTCTCTTACTAACATTGCCCTTTCCTTGCTTTGCAAGACTAACTCTAGCAGTGATAATGTCTACTTAACCATGGCTGTAGATTTAGTCTGTGCATACAAAATTCCCAAAGTAGGTTTATGAGCATACATCACAATTCTGCTTTTTGATTTCACTGGCCTTTGAGACAGATCCTGCCTATTAAATCTAAGGTCAGATTGCTGCAAATTACAGACAGACCTGACTTTCTATCTTGTTTGCAAGTGTATTTTGATCTGATTTCAAGTGCATTTGGTGGAGTTAATCTTTTAGCTTTTAGATGCATGCATATATATCTTTCAAAAATACATCTGTTTTTGCTTCAGCCTGTGTACCTCTTTTTTGATGTGCACTTACTTATAAGGTGGTATGTATGAACATGTATACAGGTGGATTAAAGAGTGGATATCAGGTAACCAACACTCGAAATGTCGTTGGACTGCAACTTCCAGGAATTCTACCCAGTATAGCCTATGATGAGGAATGCTGGAAGTTGAACTCCAACAACATTCAGATGGCTACATGAATACTACACTGGTGAGTTAGTCAGTTATGTTATTTTGTGTGCTGTGTGTAAAAGAAAACTGGACCATATGTACTACAAGGATACTTACGTGTGTATTTATTTTTGGAGAGACATCATGGTATAGTAGTAGAAGTGTTGGATGAGGACATTGGGAGACTAGGTTTTGGATCTCCATTCAACCATGAAAATTCACTGGTTAGCCTTGACCAGGTCTTGATTTATCAGCCTTGGAGGAAGCTAATGGGAAATCTATTCTGAATAGATCTTGCCAAGAAAACTCTATGATAGGGTCACCAAAATTTGGAGTTGACTTGAAAGAAGATAACAACAACAATGTATCTATTTTACACTGTATGCACAATATTTTTTACTTGGTACCTATACATACATATGTGTATGTTTGCATATATATGCAAGTATTTGAACGTTCCAGTTCAAAACAGTGTATCTTGTTTGTCAAATGCTAAATAGGGCAGTGAGCTCAACCTCATATGGAGATCACTTCTCTAAGCCATAAATTCCAGAATGAATGCTGTAAAAAATTGCTGTGCCTGGTACTTTAGTAGTGAGCACTGTAAATCCATTATCTGAATAACAGCCATTTCTCATGCAGTTAAGCCACTGTTCCTCTGATCTGAAGAGTAATCATGCGTGTCATGCTTCTTGAAGTCACCCTTGCTGAAAGAAAGAGACACAGTTCTCCCTTCCTTCAGCCATCTGCATCTGTGACTATATTAAGGTTTGCCTTTATAGTGTGTTGGGGTTTGGCAGTGCCATTCACTTCATAGCATTGTAGGCTATAGTGTATGTTCCCTTATGGTGCAGATTGAGTATACTGGCATGTTTCATAAGTAGAAGTTCGACTGCTGAGCCACTGTGAGAGCATAAAAAGGTTGTTGGCCTTTACCTGATTTTCTCAGGACATTGTGGCATACAAAGTATGTGGAATCCATAAAGACAATTCTCATATAATGCTTCCCTCCACCAATACTGAGGATTGCCCCAAACATTTCCATGCAGGATTTGTAAGACTCTTTGGTTTAGCCTGATGGGATTGAACGTATGACAAATATGGAGACCCACGGTATGCCACTGAGAGGCAACAAATGCCATGCTTACATTTTATCCACTTTATTCATCCATTACATTCACTCACCATATCCTATCTTGATCTTGGCGCCGTGTTTAAAAAGTGCATGTGAAGAATGAGCACCAGCGTGGTGTAGTGGTTTGAGCATCGGACAGAACAGGGTTCAGTTCCTTGCTCAGCCATGGAAACCCACTGGATAACCTTGGCTGTGTCATATACTCTCAGCCCCAGAAAACCCTGTGATAAGTTCATCTTAGGGTTGCCATAAGTTGGAAATGACTTGAAGGTACACAACAACAATGTGAAAAATATATCAGAATTGTCCAGCGGTGTGGATTTTTCTGGGATGCTGTTGAGTAGAAGCTTTCAGGAACCCAGTGACCCTAAATAGGTCACAAAGATGATCCGTTGTCACATACTTGTTTTTTCCTATGAATATAACAATCTTTCAGAAGAATCTTTTAGCAAGACCGCTCAAAGACAAACAGGTTTAGGGAGTTCAATTTTCTTCCCTTCCAAATTTAAAGAATGGAAAGCAACACTAGTGGCTTCAGCCTCTCTCTTCCAATATCATGGCTACTTATCTACCTTTTCAAACTTCAGACTCAAAATGGTTGCTTCCTCTTTCTATCTGGTCTTTGCTGCACATTTAATGCCTGTTGCTACATTTTGCTACACTAGGTTGCTATCTATCCCTATTTGAAAGGGCCCGAGAAGTACCTATGTGCACATGTGGTGTTCTAGTTGTCCCCTGAGGGCTTGAAATAGCTGGGGGGCTTGAAATATACCCTTTCATCTGTATATTTATACTTTTTTCCACACATACAAGGCATATAAACACATAGGTATGCACAAGGATTAATATAAGGGAGCAGTTAACTGTTTTCAGATCTTCTGGAGGCTGACCAAAACAACACATCTGCACATTAGCATTGTACTTTAAACAAACTCTCCCACACTTTCCTTAGCACCTGCTACTGGAAGTAAGGAGCTATCTCTATGTCATGGGTTTTAGTAGTGGATGGAGAAAAGAGAAGGAATGTTATTTTCTGTGTCTTCTTTCTCAAACAGCAGTAGGAATAATAACCTCTTATAACTATCTTTTCCGTCATGTACCTTAACTTTGAAAGAAGATAATTTTGAGGATGGGAAGATCATTATCCCAAATAATGTTTGCCTCCACTTGAGTGCCTTTCCTGACGCTGCATATAATTAACCTGTGGAACTCACCAGTGCGAGACAGTACTTAAAGGCAAAGGAAACTTCTGAACACAGATGGCATTTGCAGTGACAATAGCTCGGATGAGAACCATTGGTGCCATCAATCTTCATGCTTCAGGGAACAAGCTGAGCAGCAGCTGGGGTCAGTAATAAATGTCCCCATATATAGAGTTTTGCACAATTAGGTGCTTCATGAAGGATTTACACCTTCTCCAGTAGCACCCCATGTCTGCCCTTGTTTAAAGAGGATACTGAGCCATTGGCTTGTTCCTGTCTGACAATTCCTGTCTCTGCCTCATGTGTTAGACCCCAAATACATTGTCAGTAAGAAAGCAAATCCAAAATCCAGTACTAATGGCCAGGAGGATGACTGTAAAATATATTTAATGGATTATAAAAGAAAGTCTAGAAAGGAAATAATGATTTGTGTATTTATGATCAGTTAGCGAAACTTCCTGCCACATAAGAGGTGAAGACTCTAGGAAAAATGTTGTCAATTAATATTTCCAGAGGAATGATAACAAATGCTACCAAATATGGGAAGACTGATCAAAACATTCTCCTTCAGGATTAACCAATGTTAGGATAAGTATTTTCTGTGTCAAAAGGCATTTCTATCTATGAAGCTCAATGCCACACATACCTGTGCATACGTCTTCTTACTGCATTGTAGAAATTCACAGGTAGTGCTTGTAAGTGTATTTTAATGTGAGTGTTCATGCTATGGAGCCTTACATATGTGAAAAATAGCTGTTTCTGACATGTTACAAATGACACCTACACCATTCCTTTCCTCAAGGTTTTCAGTATACAAAAGAACATCCTGGATTTGAGCTTATTTGACAGACATGGACTACTGGAAAGGCTTTCACATGTGTGTCTATACCGGGGTGAACCATTGCTCCAGGGCAAGGGTAAATTATTCTTCTCCTGCCTTCCTAGTGCAAAAATTAAAAGTAAAGCAAACCTCTTGATTACAGTAGGACCACCATATTCATGGGGGATTGGTTCTGCCCCCCCCCACATGGATACTGAAATCCACGGATATGGAGTCCTCTGCCATCCTAGGGCTGATCATGATCGGACCGGGGCTGGCGGCAGGAGGTGGCGAGGAGCTCAATCCTGTGCTCCCACTCTTTTCCCGCTGCCACTGTGGGAAAAGAGCGGGGAGCATGGGATTGTGCTCCTCACTCGTTTCCTGCCCACTGTGATTGGGCCCCTGATGGGGGGCAGGAGGTGGTGAGGGGGCAGGAGGATTGCACCGATCCTGTGCTCCCTCCTCTTTTCCTGCCACCACCATGGGAAAAGAGTGGGGAGCATGGGATTGCACTCCTCACGCCTTTCCTGCCCACTGCCATCATGATTGCGCCTGGGGCAAGGGACAGGAGGCGGCGAGGAGAGCAATCCCACACTCCTCGTTCCCCTCCCGCTCACCGCTGCTGTGATTGTGGCAGCGGCAGGGAGCCAACCGCGGATAACTGAATCTGCAGGTAATGAATCCGCAGATATATGGGGGTCCTACCATACTTCTAGTTTAATTTTGCTAGTTTTGGGCTAGTTTTCAGTCCTTTTTCTTTTGTTTATTTGGGGATGGCTTGGGGATTGTGGTGGGAGAGAAATAAAGCCCAAGCACTATATTCAGTTCATTTTGATATTCTGACAATGTTTCACCAAGATTTTTTAAAACTTAGATATTAAGGGCTTGTTGACTGTCCTGATGGCTGGGGGGTGGAGTACAAAAACAGATTTGAGACCTCAAGTAGCTTCAGGGCCACACTTTCTCTACCTCAATTTACAGTTTCCTCTACCCATGGTTACAGTGCATATTTCTTCAACTTCAGTTTTTTCAAAACTGTCTATAGCTATCGATGTTATCTTGTGGTCCCCTGGTTTTGGGACCACCTATATTGATAATTTACCATTGACTGTGATGGTGTGGGCCGATTGTAATTGTCATCCAAAAACACTTGGAGAAGCACAAGTTGTCCACACCTGGTCTGTAGGAAATGTGCAGTTGCATCAGCCACCTTGCCATTCTGTGTACCTTATAGGCTGATTAGGTGGCTGGCTGACTTCTTTTCCTCTGCCTGGGAATCTGCTGGATGGAACTGTTTCTGTCTTTCTCAGGAATGCTTTTGGCTATGTACAGCAGTGTCCCTCCAGGAGCATGAGAAATTTTAGCATAGCTCCCTCCTTAGATGTTCATCTTGAGGCAGTGAGTTCATCTTGAGGCAGTGAGTTAATTTTTATTTTTTGAGGCAGCTACTCAAAACTGCATCCTGCTATTTCAACAGAGAAGGAAATGGTCTTAAATCCCATGTAGGATCTAGTGGGAAAAACAAAATACGCTTAACACCTAGAACATGTCAAGGTTTTAGTGATTATGCACCATGTTGGGATGCGATGTCTATACCAAAGAAAGACACAGAAAGCAGGGCTTAAAATTGATACAACTGTGGCTTCCAGAACTCTACTATACTGCAAGAAAAATTCTTGATCTCGGTGATTCTGTGTGTGTGTGTGTGTGTGTGTGTGTGTGTGTAAAACTTCAGCCAGGATCCTGCTGATGAGGATAATTGGTTCATTGAAGGGAGCACACATTTCAAGACCTCATTTCTGCAGATCACAGTAGAGGATTTTGTTGTGGTTATTCCAGCTGTTGTGCAGGTATAATATGTTCTCTCCACCTCTTCTCAAGCAGTCAAAATGCCCAGCTCCTGCACTTATGGTAAACAAGGCCTGGAAAACGTGAGCTGGGCTGTGGAGTAATGAGGTGACAGAAGGAGAGAGAGATAAACAGAGAGAGTCAGAAGTCAGGCATCTGACAGGAGTTTAGACTGAAACAAACAGCACTGGCAAGAGAGCACACGTCACTTTTGAACAAGACGAAGTGTCTGTTTCCATGCAACGGGCAGAGCTGAAGAGCTTGTTTAAATAGAGATGAAAGGAACAAGGAGGCTGTGTGACCTGCAGCCAGCGTATGGTCCTGAGGCTAGAAAAAGAGTGGAGGATATGGGAAAAGGAGAGTTGCTGAACTTGTATTCAGGGTGGCTGAAGAAAGAAATCTGAGATGGGCAAGCAGATACCTTGAGGATTTCATGAAGATGTGTTACACTTGAGGATTTCATGAAGATGTGTTACACTTTTGGCTATATTTATGGCTGTTTCATTTAAGAATTGCATAAAGAGCTCCATTTCACAAAAGGCAAACCAGGTATCAACAGTAGTCATTGACTTGATAAACTGTTACTGCTATGTGTTTACAGGAACAGGTTATTAACTCAGGAATTGAACATAAAAATTTTGTTAGGACGGCTGTGTTAAACATGCTGTGGTCTGCTACTTAATAAATAATATTGCACACTGGCCATGCAGTAGAAAACACACTGAAGTCCCTGAAAAACCCAACTGAGTGTTCTCTGAAAGCTGGTCAATTTACCAAACCTTCCTGTCCCAAGTCCCTGGTGTTTGTGATTGTTACATCTTCTGAGCATTCCTATCTTTTTTTCTGCCACCATGTAACCTCTCTTCTGTGTGAGCTCCTTGCTCTGCTTTATCCAATTTGATACAAGGCAAATTCAGAGAAGACACTAAACACTGTCAAGAACATAGAACAGCCATCTTTTGTTTTCTTTCTTCTTTTCCTTTCCTTCCCATTTCTCCTAAATGTGTTCAGTCTCTAGTTCATCTGAGGGCCTGTGGCCAGAACCTTTGTTATGTTGAATTGATGTGGGGTACCTAATAGTTTTAGATAACCTTATAAATAATAGCCACAATAACAAATACATTGTGTTTCATTTCTGGCTCCCAAAGCATAACAAAATTACTCACTAGAAATATGCATGCAATAGTAGTACTCTTGTGTTCAAATGTTTGAGTTCATTAATGTTGCCACTTGTCACATTGGCATCTAGAATGCAGGCATTGCATGGGAAATACCCTCAACCCATGGCACCTAATTGTTTTTCTTAAATTTGCCAGGATTAATCTACAATACAACTCAGAGCTCTTTGTGACTGTGAACAGGTCACAGTTACTGGGTAGCCCAGGATCAATTAAACTATTACAATGGTTTTTAACACAGTAAATGTGTTCCGTGATAATTTCCACATTTTTAAGAGGGCTAAGGGTCAAGAGTCCTTGCCTCTGAGCAACCTAAATTTGGAAATGTAGTACCAGTTGTAACTGTGCTCTCTTGTTCATTCTAAAATGTGTTCAGTATCAAAATCATCTTGGAGTGTCTATTTATATCCCTCTTGGTGTTCTAGCTCAGAAGGGTCTGCATATCTGTAGTCTGAAGACTGCTTTAGCTTACAGTAAACATGCAATTGCTATATTGTAATTTTGCTGCTACAAACCCCCTAGGGAAATGGAGAAAGCAACTTCCACCTCTTTCCAAGGAATACTGCATTAGAAACAACTTCCAGCGGGGCTTCCGCAGATCCTTTCTGAAGAGTGGAAAGAATGGAGGGATCACTTCCCAGCTTTCTCTAGCAAATTTGATAGTGTTAGGGGAAAATCCTTAGGTTTCAATGGAGGGGCCCAGCTGAAAAAAAAAAAAAAATTCTGGGATTCAATAGTGCATGCTTACATTGTGACAAAGGTCACAGGAGGGGAAAGGTCAGCCAGGGTCATGAGAGGTTGCCTAGCGTCTGGGAACTCCCACAGTGGTTGCTGTGGGAACACCAAGAGACCTCCAGTGTGCTAACATCCTGTAACAAGATTCAAAAGAGTTCCAGTCTTTGCACATTAATGAGTTTTTAACTTAGACTAAGTCCTCCTCTTCAGTATCCACCTTTCCCAGTGTGGATCCTTTTTAATCCTTAGCAAGAAGGAGCATTTCAGAAGTTGGAAAGTATAGACCAAGACATTGTGGTGAAAAAAATATCATCCTCCACCCTAATCAGCAGGCCAGGCATGGGGAAGGGAGGGAGAATCCTTCAAAACTTAGACAGAACCCTACTTCTGCTCAGAACTCCATCATACTACCTGTGACTTCTCTTAGGTTCCATAGCGGCTGGTGCCAAGAACATCAGGCAGAAAGATCTACCCTTTGGAGGCCTTATTACTTTTCTCCCACTTACTGTCTGATGGTTACAACTTTGACACAAAGTCCTCTAACCAGTTGGAAGGAGGAGCAGCATGGGCTTGCCTAATTCCACTGTAAAGTCTTCATTTCAATACTATGTGGAGAGTAGGTTTTCTTAGTGAGGTGTGTGGGTTGATTGTAACTATTACTGTGGTTCTTAGTCTCAGAGCAAGGCCTTTTGGACAGGTGTGTCCAGCCAGACCTGTGGCAACATCTTGACCACTTTATGGGCATTCTGTGGTATGAGGCTTGTGTCATAGCGAGTTGTCTTTAATATGTGAAGTGAATGTTGAATTTGCATATGGAAACTTTGGATGTAGTACCACAGTACCATTACTAAATATTAGTAATGGCATTGTAGGGCAACGCCTACATCTTGACTCTATATTTTTCCTGCTATACAACCCCCCTCCCCCATTTCACATTCTTTAAGGCATTTAGAAGAAAATGCCTGAAGCAACTACTTCTTATTGTTTCATGCTGAGCCTAGCCCTGACTGTGAGGTCAGTTGGTATAACTTAAAAAAAAAAATCAACTGATTTAGGAGAGTATGGTCATGAGCTTTGCAAAATTACACTGAACACATAAAGCAGGAAGGAAGTGTAACTAACTCTAAAATGTGGTTTTCCTCTTTTCTCACTTACTTCTACCTTACCAAGCATTAAAGTCTCTTGAAGCAAGACATGCCTTCTCATGATGTGTCCAAAGTACAACAGTCTCAGTTTAGTGATCTTGGTTTCTAAGCAGAATTCAGACTTGATTTGCTCTAGGACCCATTTATTTCTCTTTTAGCAGTCCATGTTACCCATAGAACTCTTTCCCAGCTTCACATTTCAAGTGAGTTGATTTTCTTCCTATCAACTTTCATAATCATAAATAGAAACTGGAAATACAATGACATGGACAATCCTAACTTTAGTATTCAATGATATATCTTTAGACTGTTTAGTTCCTTCGTAGCTGCCCTTCTAAGTCTTAGTCTTCTGATTTCTTGACTGTCGTCTCCATTCTGATTAATGACTGAGCCAAGGTATAGTACTTTAAAGTCAGGTAGATCATCTATGGATATTATTTTTGTTTTCTCAACGTTCAGTAGTAACCTGCCTTTGCACTTTCTTTCTTGACTTTCTTCAGTAATTATTCCAAGTCTGCACTATTTTCTGCAAGTTATATGATGGCACTTTCATATCTTAAAGTGCTGGATGTTCCTCCTTCCTATATTCATGCTTTCTTCTTCCAAGTCTAATCCTGCTTTACATATGATAGTTCATAATACAAGTTAAATAGATACCTTGACAAAATGCAGCCCTGGCTGACCCACTTGCCAATAGGAAACTATTTAATTTCTCTGTATTCTGTCATCATGGTACCCTCTTGTCATGTGTACAGGTTACACATCAGGACAATCAAGTGTTATGGCATATCCATTTCTTTAAGAGTGATTCATAGTTTTTCATGATCTGTACAATTAGAGACTTTTCTATAATCTATAAAGAACAGAGTAATTTTCTTCTGAAATTCTTTGGTGTGCTCCATTAGCCAGTGTATGTTTGCAGTATGAACCCTAGTGTCTCTTTTTGGCATTTCTCACTCCACATGTGCTAAGTCTTTGTTGTAGGATTTTGCATATCACTTTGTTTGCAGGGGAGATGAATGGAATGGTCCTGTGATTACTACAATGCTTGGTATATCCTTTCTTGGAGACTGGAATGTGTATTGAGCAAGGAGCCCTGGTGGCGCAGTGGTTAAATGCCAGTACTACAAGCCATAAGGTTGTGAGTTCGATCCTGCCGGGCTCAAAGGTTGACTCAGCCTTTCATCCTTCCGCAGGTCGGTAAAATGAGTACCCAGCTTGTTGGGGGAATGTATAGAAATACATGCTATTTGTAAGTTGTTCGTCGCCTCGATCCATATGGAGAGGCGGGATACAAATAAATAATAATAATTTTTTTTTTCCAATCTGTGGACCATTACTCTGTTTTCCATATCTTTTGACAAATTTTAGTAAGAACTAGAGTAGATGTGGTTTCTGTAGCATGAAGTAGCTCTATTGGTATGCCATCTCTTCCTGCTGATTTATTTCTTCCAAGTGGTCTGAGTGCAGCTTCCATTTCACTTTTCAAAACTGAAGGTGCACCTTCAAATGATTCTTTGAATGAATCTGTCATCCTTTCCTCTCTTTCATATAGTTCTTCAGTGTATTTTTTCCATCATCTTCATATTTCTTCTTGGTCGGGTAATGTATTCCTCTACTGGTCATAGAGCATCCCTACTTTTGGTTTAAATACCCTTTGATTTCACAGATCTTGTTGAAGAAGTCTCTTATTTTTTCTGTTTTATTGCCATCTTCTATTTCTCTGCATTGATTATTATATTAGTTTTTTTTATCTCTGTGCAGAAGTTGTTGAAGAGTTGCATTCAGCATTCTAACTCTGTTTCTGTCACTTTTTACTTTGGCTTCTTCTGTCCTTAACTGCTTGAAGAGTTTCCTTCATCATCCATTGAGGCTTCTCTTTCTTCTTGGCAGCAGATAGTATCTTTTTACATTCCTCTCTGACTGGCTGCATTCCAGAGTTCTTCTGGCTCCCAGTCAATTAGGCTTAATATTGCAAAAAATTTTTTACATTAGCTTTAAATGCTATGGGGTAGTTCTTCAGGTTGCATTTTGACAAGATAGTTGGTTTAGTGGTCTTCTTTAGCTTTAATCTAATTTTGGATATTAGCAGTGCATAGTCTGTGCCACAATCTCTTCCTGGTCTTGTTTTTGCAAAGAGAATGGAGCTTCTCCATCTTCTGCTTCCAGTTATGTTATCTGTTTGATTACTGTATTGGCCATCAGATGACGTATGCAGTCATCTCTTTAGTTGCTTGAAGAATGTATTTTTAAGGAACAAACTGTTGGCCTCACAAAATTCAGTCAGTTGCTCTCCTGCTTCATTTGTTGATCTTTGGCCAAGTTTTGCAGCAATTTTGATTCTGCTTTGTTTCCTACTTTTGCATTCCATTCACCTAAGATTAAGAAGAAGAAGTCCTTTCTAGTGTTTGATCAATTTCCTTCTGGCCTCCAGTATAGAATCTTTCAATTTCTTCTTCTTCTGCCTCTGTAGCTGGAGCATAAACTTGGATTATGGTTATATTGATGGGATTTCCCTGAAGTCTTATTGATATTATTCAGTCAGACTTTGCAGTATACCGTATTTGTTGGCATATAAGATGCACCAGCATATAAGACGCACCCCATTTATATGCCAGCAAATACAGTATACTGCAAAGTCTGATTGAATAATATCAATAAGACTTCAGAGAAATCCTGTTTGCTGGCATATAAGATGCACTGGTGTATAAAACGCACCCCATTTTCAAACAGTATTTTTCAAGAAAAAAGTGAGACTTATATACCAGCAAATAGAGTATTCTTTGACTGCTTTTGCTACATCTCTCCTCACGATTAATGTCATCCCATTTTTTCTTAGACGTTCATTTATTGAGTAAAACACTGTGTAATTATCTGACTCAAAATGTATCATTCGTTTCCACTTTAGCTTGTTCACACCAAGTATTGCAATATTTATACATTCTATTTCTTGTTTCACTGTGTCTAGCTTCCCCTGATTCATGCTTCTCACATTCTATGGTCCTATAATACATGTTGTGCAGCCTTGGACTTTTCTTTCATCTCTGAGCACATCAACAGCAGAACATCCTTCTGGCTTGAGTTCAGTAGCATCATTAACCACAGCATTACTTGTAGTTATCCTCTGCTATACACCAGTAGCTTGTCGAGTGCTTTCTGACTTGGGAGTTTCAGTTTCTGGAACTATCCCTTATTTCATTTTGAATTGTCTGATCATAGGATTTTCATGGTAAAAGGCATTCAAAAGGAGTTTACTGTGCTTCTTTCTGTGCAGTACTAACAAGTGTTAGCTATGGTGCCATTGCTGTTGTCTCTGCGAGATCCTCTGCCAGCGTCACCCCCCCCCCACATACATGCACTAGTGTTGCTGCCCAGTAGCTGTTTGGCACATTTAATCTGGCTCCCCAGCAAAAGCCTGTCTGACATGGGAGACCTACCAGAAGCACTGCTGCCATCAGCATAGCCTCTTGCCTCATAAAACCATGCAGTCCCACCACTGTGGAAAGGTGGTGTCATTGGATTAAACCCAGTATTTTCTGTCTCGAATGGTAGTATCAGTCCAGGTTCTCAAACAAAAGTTATTTTCCTTGTTTGCTAAGTCTTTTTCTTAACTAATGATACCATTGTTGAACCTGACCTCTTGGATGAAAGTTTGTGCACTACTGCAGAGTACCAAAGAGGACATTACTGTAAAGTTTTGGTAATCCTCTTTGAAGTGAAGCCAGTCAGGAGCAAGCCCAGCTCAGGGGTATAAGGTCTTCTTCACTCCCAGGTGGCAGGAAGAAGACACACACAGACATCCATATGAACCCTCATCTTCTGCCATTCTCCCAGCAGACAAGCTAGGAAGAGTGGTTTCCTTGTATGGAGGGTGGGTTGTCTTATGCCTATGGTGCATCAAGTTTCAAACAAGATGCTACCACTCTAAACTGTGGCCATGTTCCACTACAGTTAATATGTTCATGTGAGGTTATGGTCCACTCATTTCCACCCCATCCCCCGACAAGGTTTATAATCTCTGCCTTCTCTCTCTCTCTCTCTCTCTCTCTCTCTCTCTCTCTCTCTCTCTCTCTCTCGTCCTAGGACTGGAAATTAAGCTTAGGACAAAAGCTCCCATTGATGTCAACAGACAATACACCAGATGTAAACAGATTACATTCTTTAAATGTTTTGTAAATGCTGCATCTAAAGTAGCTTGTTCTGCTCTGCCTTCCAATTTTGGCTAGGAGTATGAGCTTGTTCTTAACAATTAGTAAGGTCAGTTACTGTTAGTCTGTATATAGGTGACACACTTACAAGATCCATTAGGTTTTATGCCCATTAGCCCTTCCATTATGATAATGGCATAATTGGCTAGATTAAGCAAAGGAAGGGCTTGCTGTAAGACAGAAGATTTGGGTGGTCAAAAGGGATCTGATGAAATAATGTCAAATAATAGTCTCTTTTTAAAAGAACTGACATATTGAAAAAAGTTACTTCAGCTGGAGCAAATCAGTTGCAAAACAAGTGAACTAATAATGTGATAAAAAGATGTTAAGAATGCATGTTTTAATTTTTTAAATAAATAAATAAATAAATAAATAAATAAATTGCTGCTTCAAAAAAAATTCCACTAATTCTTGAACACATATATTTCCTTCTTTCTTTGCATGCAATTTAATCCATTGGTTCTTGGTTTACTTAAGGTACAGTATGGCTTTACATCCAGAATAAATAGCTAAATATGATTTGGCTTGACCCACTATCAAGTTAAAAAAACAACAACAATCAAATACTTGTTTAGAAGGTTCACTCCAAAATGCAACTTGCCATTTCATGAAGCTGATCTATTAAGAATCAATTTTAAATCACAAGGCTATGCATTTTTTCTACTTCAAGAAAAGCTGTCACTAATCTTAGCAATTTTCTTCCAACTGTGAATCTTTCTAAATGCAGTTTTTGAAAACTATTCACAGTTTGAGGCTTACTCTGTGCAAAATTCAGATGTGGTACTTCTGGGCAGAAAACAGCATTTCCTGGGCAGAAAAGAATATTTCAGGACATAAATACTATTTGCTGCGTAGAAATGCCACTTCTTGTGCAGAAGATGCTGTTTACTTCACAAAACAATAATTTGTGAAGTTTGTACAGAATTTTATGCATATAAGTGTTATTTTCTGTGAAAGAAATGCTGTTTCCCATTCAGAAAAAGCTCTGTAAAACAACCACATGTAGATTTGCATAGAAGTTTCAAACTGCAAAAATTTTCACCAGTACAAAATACTTCTCAGAGTTTCTTGATGTTTGAAAAACATGTTGCGGAATCATTTTTCCCATTCTTCCTATTCCTACAACAGAATGCACGGCTAGTTCCAAACCATTCTCCTCCAACTTGGGATTTTCCAGATATTTTGGACTTTTATTCTTGTCAACCCCAGCCAGAATGGTTAATGCTGAAGGTTTTTGGCAGTAATAGGAGACCTGTTTGAAAAGAATGTCCCAAACCATGAGAGATCATTGGAAAGCAGTCAGTGTTAGATAATGTCTCTATAGATGTGAACATTTTTTGAAGGAATCCTTCTTTTTAGCTCTTATCAGGGTCTGATTAAAATTTCAGATATAAAGAAATAAAGCAATTACAACAGTAATAAAGCAAAATGGAAGCCAGTTTTTAGAAGTCAATTGAGCTAAATTGGCCATAGAGCAATTATTAATGTACTGTTAGCATTGTGATTTCGTTGAATATTTGTCCATTGTCAAATAATGGATTTGACATTGGTATGCCAACCACTACAGAAGAAAGCTGTACTGTGGAAAGCAAAGCACTGACCAAAAACCAAACAAAATCATTTAAAAATTATCACAAATGTCAGGAACATCATAGTTGTGTGGAAGTGTCTTTGTCATTTGTGATGTGGGCATTATCCCTTAGATGCCCAGGACCAGACCCAGGGCAGTTATAAAATACTAAATTTAGAAAGGAAACATCTAAGTTGACATACAATTCTGAAATGGGAATAGCGTGTTGGTTCCCCAAAACACAAGTTCTATCTAGAGTGGATAAGGAAGGGTGACAAATGAAAACCTGCTGGTTTGTTGACTAATGAGAGTACAGTTTAGCTGTAGTGTCTCACTTCATCAAAATCTAGTATTCCTTGAATAAAGTACTTGCTTTTTCCCCACCCCCTACTCTGTATAAACCATAATAAATCTTCCTCTAAAGCAATTTCTGCAAAAACTTTCTGTGTAATTCAGGAGCTCACTAATGTAGTAGCAGTATTAGTAGTAAGACATTATCAGCTCTTGTAACTTGTAGGTTTTATTATACTTTTCTTTAAAGCTTTGGATTTAGCAGTCATAGAACTCACTGATTTTTAACTTAAAGAGAGAAGCTGTGTAGCTGCATTTTGTTATTGAGACAAGCTTGATAATGCTGCTGAAATGTAGCCTAAAGGCTCAATAAATAAATAAATGTTAAAAGCTCCTAAGGGAAGTGTTTGATATATTCCCTTCTATCCACAGTCCAAAATACTGTTTGCATACATAAGCATAAGATTTATTGCTTTCAAAATTTAGAACTCTTGTGTGTGTGTTTTGGAGGAGTGAGACTCAGAAACTTCTTCCTTTCCTTGTAATAGCTGTAGATTTTCCAGGGAAGTGAATACTTAGTGTTCAAAAACCCCATTGGTATGGGTTGGGCACCCTGTTGCTCTAAACGCCTAGGGAACTCAGTAGTACTCCTTTATCTCATTTTTAAAAGAAGACTCTTCTCTTTTGACCCTCTTGATTCTTCATAACTGCCTTTCCACACTGTAGTCATATAATAGCAAAGCATCTGGAAAAGCCATTTCATCCAGACAGTCCAATATTTGTTTTGCACTTTTGGAATCATTTTTAAGGACAGACATAGGTTATATTAATGTTCAAATATTAAACAAAAATAGACCCTTAAAATGGAGCAGTTTTATATTTAAGGGTGAGTTAAGGCATGTGTACAGGGGGTGGGGAGTAACTTGAGCATGTAAAACTTTACTCAAAAGAACCACGTGATCACATTTCAAATATATTGTGTAATACATGGTTATTAAGGTGTATTGAGATAAAAATGAAGGGCCAGAGCACTTAAGTCAACTTCATCTTTCTATTACTTTGCTTGAATTATAAATCTTATTTGAACAGAAAACAGATTTTTTTTCTTAGAAAATTTTTTGGAAGGAAGTTATCTGGTTCAGGCTGAACTTGTTTCTTCTGCTCTTTGTTAGCAGAGGTTATTTTTTTTTTCCTAAGTAGTGATTCACAGAAAGTGACTTCTGCAGGCTTTCTATGAGGTGATGATACTGACTTAAAGATGGGTCAGTCTGGACATTGGAGAAATTCCTTCCAATAAACAAACACATTTGCACATGCATGTATGCATGCACACGTGCATACACACGCATACACACATAATGAATCTGGCCATATGTTCTGGGATTTTGTGCCGTTTGGTTCTTATCATATAAAAACAGACAGGTAGGAGTGCTTTTCCATGTGATAATGTGTATTGATAATAGCCATCCCAAAATATGTATGCCAGTGCTTTTTAATACTTTTAACCAAGAATGTGATAATGTTGTTTTTATGAGGTTAGTAAAACATAACAGGCAGACTTTCTCATAAACTCTGTTTTGACTGAGACAAGAGGGAGAATGTAGAATATTTTTATATCTCTCTGCCTTCATCTTTCTCTGATGCATTTTCTTTTTTTTATTACAGGGATGGTTAAAGTCTGCATCCTTCCTAGATATGTGGAACCTCTTTTTAAAAGTTCCTAAGACGAGGAGTATAATAAATTGTTGGCTTTTTTCCTCCCAGCTCTTAGTTGATTTCAGAATTCTTCTATGACATTTGTTTTATCTAAAACCTTTGGTACTTTCCTGAATAGAATATAAAAGAAAATATTTTAAGTTACTTTAGAAAAAGAAAGAAAAGAAAAAGAAAGAAAAGCAAGCCAGAACTTCTTTTAGGAAACTTACCTCCCAGCTGTATGAAAAAGGACCATTTTGAAAGTGATAGTTAACACTTGATGGAGCTATATTTATTTGTGCTCATCCTCTCAGAGTGTTTGTGTGCAAAATGTCATTATACAGCATCCACACAACTCTCATGGAAACTCTTCATGGGTTGTCACCTACTGTTGGATCCTATGTCCTTTTTGGTTTCCACTTAAGAAAACTTGGAACAGTTAGATAGATAACCTCTTTGAATAATATGCATAGTGGCCCATAGGACAGCTTCGTGAGAGTTCTACAGGTCTGGCATTTCAAACGATGAATTTCCTGTTCAGTATTGGGGGCAAAAGCTTCAGTGATTTGGGAGGAATTGGACCAATAGTGCAAGCAACCAACAGTGAGAGAAAGAATACAGTAAGGAAGCGATTGGAGAGAAAGACCCATAGTCTCAAATGTTTCTACACTGACGCACAGATCATGGGAAATAAACAAAATGAATTTGAACTCTTAGCACAGGAAGTCAAATATGACTTAATATGCATCACTGAAAGTTGGTGGGATGAATCACATGATTGAATATAGTAGTAAAAGAGTATGCCATATTCCAAGGGAACAGGCCAAACAGGAAAGGAGGAGGAGGAGTATTATATGTCAGGGATGTGTACATCTGTAAGGAGATCCATGAAAACATGGTTGAGAACATTTGGGTAAAAATTAAAGGGCAGGGATACAATAATGCCATCATAGTGGGGGCTTACTATAGATCTCCAAGCCAGACTAAAGATTTGGATAATGGCTTCCTAACACAGATGACCAAATTTTCAAAAAGGAAAGAGATAGTAGTAATAGGAGATTTCAAACTCCTCGATGCTTGTTGGAAGTCAAACTCTGTGAAAAATGAAAGATCCAGTAAATTCTTCACTTGTCTTGAAGGCAATTTCATTATCCAGAAGATGGGTGAGGCAATGAGGAGATCAGCTGTTTTGGAGCTGATTCTAACCAACAGAGATAAAGTGGTCAATGAGGTAAAAGTAGTAGGATCTTTGAGTAGGAGTGATTTGTTATACATGGGAAAGGGAAAGCCAAAGCTAGTCAGACATGCAATCTAGACTTTAAGGGAGCTGACTTCAATAAGCTGAGAGAGGTATTGTGTGAGATCCCATGGTCAGTAATAGTCAAAGAAAAAGGAATTGAGAATGGATGGGAGCTTCTTAAAGGCAAGATATTAATGGAACAATTGCAGATAATTCCAGTGAGGAAGAAAAAAAGGTGTCTAAAGAAACCAGGGTGGATGTATAACGAACTTTCAAATAAGTTGAGATTCAGAAGAGACATTTACAAGAAATAGAAGTGGGGAATCACCAAATAAAAATAAAGACATATAGCCAAGTATGTATAGGAAGAAAATCAGAATAAAGCTAAAGCTTGGAATGAGCCCTCGCTTGCTTTTGAGAGGTTAAAAATAATAAAAAGCAGTTTTATGACTGTTTTCAGAGCAAGAGGAAGAACAATGAAACAGTAGGGCCATGGTGTGGAGAAGATGTAAAAGGTTCATAGGTGACAGGGAAAAAGCAGAACTGTTCAACTCCTTCTCTGCCTCAGTCAAAAAGAAAAACAGTGCTCAACTTGTTGAAAACAGAGTAGATGATGCAGCAAGGTGATTATAGCATAGCATAGGTAATAAGGTAGTAAGGGAATACCTAGCTGCTCTGAATTAATTCCAGTCTCCAGGGCCAGATGAACTGCATCCATGGGTACTTAAGCAACTTATAGTTGTAGTCTCAGAACCACTGGTGGTAGTTTTTGAGAATTCTTGGAAAATAGGGGAGGTCCCAGCAGACTGGAGGAAGGCAGATGTTGTCCTCATCTTCAAATAGAGGACCCAAACAATTATCATCCAGTCAAGTCTGAATCAGTATCAGGAAAGACTCTAAAGCAGATCATTAAGCAGTTCGTGAGCACTTAGAAAGGAACATTGTGATTTCTAAAAGACAGCATGGATTTCTTACAAAGGCTAATCTCCTTTTTTTGATAGAGTTACAAGCTTGGATGATCAGGAGAATGCTGTGGATGTAATATATCTTGATTTCAGTAAAGTTTTTGACAGGTCTCCCATGATATTCTCATGGACAAGCTGGTCTAATGTAGTCTAGAAAGTGCTACTGTTTAGATGGATTTGTAACCCGTTGAAGGACCAAACTCAGAGAGTACTCGTCAGTGGTTCCTCTTCATCCTGGAGAGAAGTGATTAGTGTGGTGCCACAGGGCTCAGTTCTGGGCTCATTATTGTTTAACATATTTATTAATGATTTGGGCAGTGGAATAGAAGACATATTAAATTTGCAGATAATACCAAATTAGCAAGAAAAGCTAATACCCTAAAGGAAAGGATCAGAATTCAAAATGACCTTAATAGAATGGAGAGCTGGGCAAAAACTAACAGAATGAATTTCAACAAGGGTAAGTGTAATGTGTTGCACTTAGGCAGGAAAAATAAAATGCACAAATATGAGATGGGTGACACCTGGCTTGATAACATTACATGTGAGAAGGATTAGAGGTCTTAATAGACCACAAGCTTAACATGACTCAGCTATGTGACACAGCTGTCAAAAAAGCCAGGAGTATAGTGTCCAGATCAAGGGATGTAGTAGTACCACTCTATTCAGCTTTGATCAGATCTTACCTGGAGTACTGTGTCCAGTTCTGGGCATGTAGTTGAAAAAGGGTATTGACAAGCTGGAACATGTTCAGAGCAAGCTGACCAAGATGGCAAGAGGTCTGGAAATCATGTTCTGTGAGGAATGGCTTAGCTTGAAGAAGAGAAATCTGAGAGATGATATGATAGCCTTTTTTAAGTATTTGAGGGGATACCATGTTGAAGATGGAGGCAGACTGTTTTCAGCTGCTCTGGTGACTAAAGCACAAACTAATGGAACCAAATTACAAGAAAGGAGATGCTACCTAAACATTTGGAAGAACTTCCTAACAGTAAGAGCTGTTCCACAGTGGCATAGACTGACTCAGAGGAAGGTTGATTCTCCTTCTTTGGAGATCTTTAAACAGAAGTTGGATGACTATCTGTTGGGAGTACTTCTGGTGGTGTGTCCTGAATGGCAGGGTTTGGACTAGATGGCCATTGTGGTCCCTTCCAATCTTATGTTTCTGTGGTTTCTAATTTTTTTTAAATGTGTATTATATGTAGCTGGGAAAGGGATAGATATGAGATATATTAGTCATCCTGTTGATGGAAAGTTCTGAGATATGGCAAGGTGATCATACTTACGATTTTTGTTCTTCACTGGGTTAATTTTGGATTGAGTCATGCTCAGTTTGCTCTAGAAGTTTCCAAGCCCCTTCTGCGGTGGGGGGGTAAGATTAATCTCAATTATCATTCACTGGGTCTGGAGGATGTCACCATCCTTTTCCTCTTTAGATGTAATAGAGGGTGGTGATACTTATTCTTTCTGTTCCTTTTCTGAGAAAAGCAGACAGTACACATTTCTGTATTGGAAAGTGGGTAGCATGAGAAAAAGAAATATAAAACATTCACAGAACTATTTCAGGATATTAAACTGAGAAGAGACTAGGCTTGCTCATTTTGATTGCCCCAATATTTCATAGTACACAATGTAGATATTTTTTAAAAACACACACACGTACAAAGAAATAAAGTAAATATGCTTACTTGTAAAGGTGACCAAATAGTCTTGACATTGTAGGAGGTTCAGCATTGTTGTAACCTGTGTTGTTACTGGTCCTGTTCCTATGGCTGGCTTATCAGTTTTTAAAGCCTGTAACAGGGAGTTGGAACTATGGGCCTCCAAATTGCACCTCCCAACATGCCTCACCATTGTCTGTGGTGGCTAGTAGGATATGCAATTCATTAACATCCAGAGGGTGACAAATTTCCCATCATTTTTATAGACTCTTTTTGATGCTGAATGGTGAAACATAGGCCTTTTCCGCATTTTGTTTTTAAAATGGGGCAGTGCGTCCTCCAGCGAGGACATTTGCACTTGGGGGCGAACTGGGTCCGGACTACTTTCTGTAGTTTCGGACTTCAGCCTGCTCTGGAACGACCAGAACTGGTGGTTTGCCATGCTATTGAAAGACTGCTTAAAACAGGTCTTTCAATAGCCTGGCGCGCCCCAGTCCGTCGCTGCGCTCCTGTGTAGATCTGCAGGCTCGCACCAGCATGAGGCTGCAGATCTTTTAGGGGTGGGCTTCCGGCTGGCGAGCTTCTCCGATTGGTGGAGAGCCAACCTGAGCCAACTGGAAGCCTCCAACTTCATCCCTGGAGCAGTTGTAGCACGGGCACGCACTGCTCCGGGTCAGCAGGGATTGTCGGAGGGAGCGTGCCAGTCCGGAGAGTAACAGACTGCCCCGTTTTCTTCCCAAAGTGCGAAAAAGCCCATAATGTGGATTTCTGAGCAACCAAAGTCCCAAGCAGCAGTAATTACCGCAG
This sequence comes from Ctenosaura bakeri, assembly GCA_948474755.1. NCBI lineage: Eukaryota > Metazoa > Chordata > Lepidosauria > Squamata > Iguanidae > Ctenosaura > Ctenosaura bakeri. The sequence goes on from CAOLHI010000430.1 coordinate 229,008, forward strand.
TAAGTAGAAGTATTTCCTTGAGGGGAAATTGTATAGTCTTGGTTCATTGTACAGCTTGAGGAGAAACTGATCTATCTATCATGGGCAGGGGGGATTACCTGGAATTACCCCAACTTTCTATGTTCGCCATTATTTTTGGCTGGCTTGAAGATTTACAGGGATGAGTATATTCTCTTTGAGCATCTTTTTCTAATATTTTGCACTGGATATCAACAGCAGTCCTGCAAATTCTTTATTGTGGGATTCTTCACAACTGCAGCTCCCCTTTCTTCTGATAACTGGTGAGATTTTCTCAGTATCGCACACACTTGGAATCAATTCTAGGATTTCTTTGTTGCTTTATGTATGCATACACATGGGTTTTTTTCCTCTCTATAACTGCAGCTAAATAGCAGTTGAATGAAAGACATGGAGAAATACAGATGGAAATATTTCTCAAGCCAAATACTTGGATCCACATACTACACTGACTTAGAATCCAGAGGATGAATTGGAGCAGGAATTTCCTCTGACCACCATAGTAAGATCCCAATGCTGTAGTCCCCCCCCCGAAATGAATCTGATTAGTGTAGATTAAAACAGTAGGAGAAGAGCATTCTTGAAAATATTGCTAATCTTGGGTTTAGACTGTTGCAATAGAAACTGTTTAAAAAAAATCACATCAATACTATACAGTCAGCCCTCCACATTTGTGGGTTTCAGTTTTGTGGATTTGATTATTCATAGCTTATCTGCTGTCACCTTTGTTGTCTTCCCTATGCCATTTTTAATAGACTGCAAGCCTCCTGAGACTGAGAAACTGCAAACAAGACTTGTAAGTCCTTGATTAAAAATTATGTGGGGAAGCAGTGGAGGTGCCAGTGAGCCCCACCAAGCTACCCTCTTCTGCCTTGTGAAGGAAACTTAATACCTCAAAGGAGTCCATGGTGGATTGAATATGGTGATCATACTTTTTTCTGTGTGTTAAATATAGTTTGGGAGGGCCTAGAGTTGTTCATGGTTTTTCCACTTTCATGGGGGCTCTGTGCCCCTAACCCTAGCAAATGTGGAGGGACGAAGTAATCTATCAGATCTTGATGCATTTTTAATGTGACATACGTACAATGTAGAACATATTAAAAATATGTCAGATAAACTGTCAGGCAGGGTATGATTTTTGAAATATAGAGATTTTTTTTAAAATTCCACAAACTTCTCTTTAAATCCTTTCCATATTCAAAAATGTCTACCCTTTTCTGTCTTCTATAGAGCACATCTTAAATTGTTCAATAATAGTTATTGTTAGTTATGGCCTGAGATTTGATAAAGGGACAACTAAATAATGTCAGAGGAGAATGAGAGCTGCAATGAATTTCTTTCCTTTCAAATTGTATCACGTTGATGAAATGCATGCTTCAACACAAAATGGATTTTATTCAGTACATTATCAACATAAAGAGAAAAGTATTTCCTGTCAATGTTTGTGAGGGGACATTTCAGCCTTTGAGTTCGGACATTTATTCTTTCAGTTTCTAATCCAGTCATTCATCCAAACACAACAGAACATGGTGAATATGTATATAAACAATGTTTGAAGGTTGATACTGAAACAGCCATGTAGAGGAGATAGCAGTGACTGCGATCTTTATCACGTTCTTTCTAATCTGGACAGAAGTGCACTGTTCATTTTAACTGTTACTTAGAGTTGCACTGTAGCCTGTTGCTGTATGTGGAAAATGGAGAAGCTGTTGTGATGACGAGCTAACTTATCTATACAACTTCATTTTGAAGTGTTTTTTTTTAATGGAATCTTGCAAAATTCTTTCAGAATCTGAATGATAAATCATTACAGAATAGTTTGTGGGGTTTGCCTAGGATTGTTCAGAAATAATAGCTGATAGTACATGTAGAAGCTTCTGATGGTTGGTTGTCATGGTCACATTTGCTAATATTTTAATATTTTAGCTTCCCATAGCCATCTAAGCCACAATTGCAGAACATGGAATCAAATAGAATTTGGAAGGCCATGGCAATTTGTCAATGGTGATGGGAGCTGGAATAATAGCATCTGGGGCACCATATGTTCTCCATTTACTGTTCTAATGGGTAATCTCATAGCAAAACTGGTTCAGAGGCAACAGGTGAATGAAACCAGGAGCCAAGGGATCAGAGCTAGGAGGTCAGAAGTAAGTCCTAATGACCACAGGGCCAAAAAGTGTCAAGAACTTTGCTCCTCACATTTAAAGGTAAGGATTGCAAGGTATCTGCCTGTGTAACGAATTACTGCTTCCCCACTTATCTGTCATGTCTGCCATTATTAACTGAATGAACTTCTAGGTGTTTTAATGTCTTGGTTACTAATTATGGAAGTCAATGGACAGGATTTCAAGATGGGTGCTGCTTTAGATCTTTCCTCTGGGGATTTGGCAAAGCCAGAGTCCAAAGGAAAAGCAAATCTTTATTTGGGCAAGCACCTGGCAGTCCTTAATATGGAAGATTTCTCTGATAATATGTATGTTTTAACATATTTTCCACTGCTAAGGAGCTCTTTAAAATGTTGACTGTACTCTTTTTCCTGGGGATTGAGTGGGTTAAGAATATTTTTAAAAAACTGTATGTCAGACAGGATACGACCACATAGGAAAATCCACTTATTTCATCCTTAGAAAATACAGGCAGACTAATACAATAGCCAACTTCCTTAGAAGTGATGGTAGCCTCCTCTAATGCTCAGCGTCCCACAGAGAAACCAAGGTCATGATTACAAATATCCTGTTCTGGATTTTGGGGTATAAGTGAGAACCTGTAGCATGATACTGATAAAACAGATTTACTTACTTGTGTTATTCCTTATTAAGGGCTTCATCTTTCACTGATTGACACTTGACACAATAACTCTTGGATCTGGAACCTAGAGGATTTTTCTGACTGAGTTGTAATGACTGGTTGTTTGAGAATATGTGATCTTTTATGACAATAAGATAATATAATCAGATCTGAAGTGACCGAATCTCCTAACATTTTAGATTCTAAGAGATTACAATTTGAATCCCCGTTAGTTCTGGGATCCCACTGGGTGACCTGGGGCAAGTCATACTCTCTCAGCTTCAGAGGAAAGCAATAGGAAACCTCCTCTGAATAAGTCTTGCCTAGAAAATCCTATGAAAGAATATGTTGGAGTTGATTTGAAGGCACATTACAACAGCAACACACACACAAAGAGTCACCACTTGCTTTCTGTTCTGGATTCTATTTATTTAAGAATCTATTCAAGTCTACCCGTGTCTTGAGATCTTCTAAGAAGGCTGCTCCATCACCAACCTCACAAGTATATCTTTTGGGACCACAAGAGAGGAACTTCTCAGTGGCTGCTCCTAGGCTATGAAACTCCCTTCCTACACAGATTCCACTGGTGGTCCTTTCATAGGCACCCAAAGACTTTTTTTGCTTTGGTAGGTTTTGCTCAAAGAGAAAAGACCTTTCATGTGTTCTGTTGTTTATATTTTTTATATTTGTAATTGTCAGTTTTTAGCCACTCTTACTTTTATTGATACTTGGATTATATTTGAACTTCTGTGTAATGTAAAATTTTAGCTGTGTCTGTATTAACATTTGTAAGCCACTTTGAGTTCTAGATTTGGAAAAAGGCAAGATATATATAAATATGTTAACCATTATCACCACCCTTTAGGGGTTCCTTTATGTTCTTAATTCAAGTCTGTTCCTTTTTACTTATACACAAAACCAAACACAAATAAGTAAACATTTTTATCTAAGACATGTAGGTTATGTTGTTGTTGTTGTTGTTGTTGTTGTTATTGTTTTTATTATATCCATTTATATCCGGCTTCTCACCCAGGGCAGCTAACAGCATATTTTTAAAAAATGCAAATTAAAATTATACAGAAGTATGAATAGAAGTATAAATGTAAGATTTAAAAAAGCAGTTACACAGTTTATAAACTTAATCCATTAGACATTAAAAGTATTAAAATTCATTAAAAGACTATGTACAAAACTTTAAAATAGCACTATATAGCATTAAAAGCCCAGCCCCAGTCAATTTCTAAAAGCCTGTTAGCATGAAATTGTTTTAACTTGCTAATGGAAGGAGAGCAAGGACAGGGCCATCCTGGATTCTCAAGGAAAGGAATTCCAAAATCTGGGAGCAGCCACAGAGAAAACCCTCTCCCTTTTCCCCATGAAACAAGACTGAGAAGGTGATGGGACAGAGAGAAGGGGACTCTTCAGACAATCTTAGAGCTCTAATGGGCTCATAAAGGGGCTCAAAACATTTATGTTACTTTGGGCTCATTTTATGCTAGTTCCAATGCCGTAATATTTAAAATACATTTATTTATTTGTGTGTTTATTTATTTTACTTAGTGTGTGACTTATAAAGGACTTAGTATGGAACCTACAAAGTCTAACAGAATATGTTTCACTTTGCCATGTCAGAATCATAGATTTGTGGTTGTAGAAAACTTGGATATGCAAAGATTTAGCCACCCGCTTTGTAGCCAGTCTCTAGAGTTTGTTGGGATACCAAACGAAGATTTAATTTGTAATGTATTATTTGGTTTTTTTCACTGTTTGGACTCCCTTAAGTCCACAGTCTGAGGATTTCACTCCCTATTCAGCTGTGGTTATGAGCCTCAACTAATTTTAGCTCAACTAAATTAGTACAACTATAATTCCTCTTCCCTCATCAAAGCTCTCTTTCTCTTTCTTAGCTTTGATTCATTTCATTATTTTATTTTCTTCATTCATGTACTTGCTTCACTAAATATTTATAGTGTGTATGTACTTTTTTCTTTTCCTTTTTTTTTAAAAAGTCAGCTTACATACACCTTTTCAGTATTCTATTTTAAAACGTTTTCTCCACATTCTTCCTCATAGTCTCTTTTCAGTTGTTAATTTTTTGCTCAATCCCCTCTCTCCTTCCTCCCACTACCTTTACTCTTCAAATGTTTAATCCCATTTTTCTGTATCTGATATTCATGGCCTTTCTTTTGTACCTCTTTCTTTTCTGAATTTGCTATGCCGTCTTCCCACTCTCTTTATTTGTTTAGGTAGTTTCTCTTGTTTCTTTTTATTTTTTTATTTTTATCATATTTACAATTTGTGTTTACTATTCAGCAGAAACTGCTTTAACTTTCATTCATAGAATCATAGTTGGAAGAGTCCACAGGGGGGCCATTGAGTCCAACCCCCTGCTATGCAGGAACACCCATCAAAGCGTTCCCAACAGATGGCCATCCAGCTTCTGCTTAGAAACCTCCAAAGAAAGAGACTCCATCATACTCTGAAGCAGCATATTCCACTGCCGGATAGCTCTGATAGCTTTATCTGTCTAACCAGGACCACCAATGTTCTGTTCCTTATCTATCCTCTGCTTTGGAGACTTCTGAGCATTTTTGTCTTCCTATGATCTTGGTTTTTGTGGTTATGTTTAGTCTTGGTTTTCCTCTTATCTGTCTAACCATACTTACCAGATTTCAGTTAATGGTTCTTTCTTCCTCCTCCCTCCTCCCACTTAGTTTGCAAGAGTTCTCCAAGGTTCTGTTTTAAGCCCATTGCTTTTTATTCTTTGCCCATAATCAGTATTTCAGTGCTAATTGTCATGTGTAAGAGGACAATATTCTGTTAATTTACATTCTGATTTTTCCTCTTTTGTAAATTTTCTTCTGTTGCCTATTTATATCCACATGGCCTAGCTAGTCATTCTCTGAAGTTAAATATTTCAAAGAGAATTTCTTAGTTTAACTCTTGACTCTGTTTTTTCAGTTTCTTTGTTTAATGACCATGCTACCCCCTTCCCTTCTGTGCAAACTAAAAATCTTTTTACCCTCCTGTCCCCTCGTCCTCTTTCTGTCAATTTTTTTGTTTTTATGCATAGGCAGAAAAGTCACCCTGTGTCAGACCAAAGGCCTATTTGGTTGACTCTGTTCCTAAGCTGGTCAACCCTATATCTATGAAAAATCCCTGAACAGAACACAAGCACACATATTCTCTCTAGGCTGTACTCTCCAACGATAGATGTTCAGATGCCCACTGCTTCTGAATCTGGAGGTACAACCTCATGACTAATAAGTGTTGTCGGAATAAGTAAGAATAAGGAGCCTTAATTTCCAGGAATCCCCCTAACCCTATTTCTAAAGCCAGCCGAGTTAGCAGTCATCACTCTGTCTTGCAGTAGCAAACTCCATGGTTTAACTGTTTGCTGTGTGAAGAAGAGCTTCCTGTTTAGTGTGTACTGAACTTGCTACTGTTTTAGCTTCATTGAGTTTTAGAACTCGGAGGGAGAGAGAAGCTTTTCTCAGCCCATTTTCTCTACAACATGCCTAGCAGCCTCATTCTCTAGCGATGATTAATATGAACAGGAGGAGCTCCAGTTCCTGTCAGTTCTCTTCAGGTCTCAGTTTAAAAACTGCTCTGCTAACTTTTTGATACTACCAGCAATCTGGTTCCATTCTCATTGGAGTGGAACCCACCTCTTTTCTCTAGGTCTTTGTTGTCCCCCAAATGTTCCCAGTGCCAAATGTTCCCCAGTCCCTCATCCTCATGCTATCATTTCATGCATGCCTTCAGGCCCCTTACCTCCATCTTTATGGGTGGTCCTGTGTATGGAAACATGGCTCCATTTTCTACCAAATGGATTGTTATAATGTCTTCTTAATAACTGATTTCTTCTAAAGCTCTTGTTAATGTTCTCTTTCCCTGGTCATTTTTTTTTCCTTCTGCACACAGAAAAGCTCATGCTTCCCTGCTTTTGATTTTCCATTTCTTAAATTTTACCATTTTTATATTTAGTACTCTGTTCCCTGCATATGTGTTCATTCTTTAGCTCCTATCTAGCTTCTATGTAATCTTCTTTTGTGTCTTTTCATTCACCTTGTTCTTTGTTCCGTGTTGAAACTTGTTTCTTATTCTATTTTATTACTTCTCCCCCCTCACCTATCTGTCAAGGCCAGGTAATACTACTTCAGTCGATTGTATTTCATATGTATATCCTTAATACATTTATTTTTGCTAGTGTATAGCTAATATTTTTGGCCTCCTCATCCAGGTTTTTGTTCTATATAATTTATAATTTTTTGGTATTTTTAATGTTTTTGTACAGCATTTAGATACAATAAGGCTCTTCATAAATATTGTACATTTAATAGTATATTTAACCTGTTATTAAAGGAAGTGTGGACACTTTGTGTCCCTTCAGATGGTGTAGGACTAAGACTTCCATGATTACTTATTGCTGGCTGTGATGGGAGTGTAGCAACACCCTACTCCTGTTTTAAAGTATAGATGTGCCTGCAATGTGCTAAAAAGGTCTATTTTAACCATGGTGGTGGCTTGTATATCTTGAGTCCCAGTAACCCAGGAGACTTTGTAGTCCTTGTGATTAACTCAAATCTCACCAGTTGTCTATATTGTTTTATTTTTCTTGACTTCCATTTTAAAAATGTTTAATATAAAATTTAGAGGGTTCACTGTATCAACATATAGCAGCAAAAGCAATAAAGAGTCTTGTGGTCTGAAAATAAGGCATAAGGTTTTGTGAACTACTGTAGGCTAGAAAACCTGTACTTAGTTTTTGTTCATTCAAATATAAAATCCAAGTCTGTCCTAAAGTGTACTTTTAATATTGGTCGTTATCTAAGTAATGTCCCACCAAACTTTTTGCTTTGTTACATCTGCCTGCCCCTCCCTTCCTTCCTTCCTTCCTTCCTTCCTTCCTTCCTTCCTTCCTTCCTTCCTTCCTTCCTTCCTTTCTTTCTTTCTTTCTTTCTTTCTTTCTTTCTTTCTTTCCTGTTGTGTGCTCTTTCCCAAACCTCCCATAGCACTGGATATATTTTTCAAGTAATAGAATAGAAATGAGGATTGATTTATGCTGAATTTTTTTCTAGCTTAACCAATGTATAAATCAACAAGATGTGTAGGGTGTGTACTTCAGTTTGTTTATGCTTTCTTCTGTTTTTTTAAAAAATGTACTTTTCACTACAAGGAGGTTTGTGCTGCAAGAAAGACTGTTTCCTTTCAACTCTGTTAGCACATAAGACTTCAGTAATTAAAACCAATAAAACACACAAAAAAAGAATGGACAGATTTGTTCAGTGTTTACTGTTCATTGATGTTTTTAATAGTTTTATATTAATGACATCTCTTAACTTCCTACATGAAAACTAATGAGTGTTGGACATCGGTTTGGTAAATAATGCCTAAATACTAGCTGTTGCTACTGTTTTGTTTTTTTTAAAGGAATGCTGTGTTTGTATTTTGTGTTCCTTTCAGTATTGATTACTACTTAAATTCCTTGATAAAACTATATAGTGGGCCCTCCTTGTACACAAATTTGTGTTCACATGAGGTGTTGCATCCTTATATGTAAAATAGTGGTGATGGCTGCAATTGTGCATTGCTACCATTAGGTATTATGGGATGCAAATATTTGCATTTCTTCTTTTAGACAGAGGGTCCTGGAATGGAACCCCCACATATATGTGTGGAAAGAAGAAATGACCAGCACATTGTTCTAGAGCCACAGATATTTGAGTATTAAGTACCTGAGAATGAAAGCATGAATACACTGTCAGATGCTGATACCAGTTTGGAGAGAACTGGTAAAGTATAAAGCCTTTTGAAGAACTCTTAAGAACATGTAAATATTGGAGTGTAAGGAGAATGTGTCTCCTCATCTGTGATGTCACAAGTATCTCTACCCATGACACTGGCACAACAATAACATTCCAGACAGCATGAAAATAGTGAAGAAGCAGTTATCAATGGTGGTGAGATTATATTTTCCTCAATTATATCAAACTGTGGTTTAATTTCTAATGAATAATCATTTCCCCTATGTATGTTGTACAGTGGGGGAGATGCTCGGCTTAGTAAGGATTGTATATTTCTTTGCTGCACAATATGGTGATTTCTAGAGTAGCACTCTGAGTGCCTCAGAGCCTTTAAAGCATTAAGTACCTCCACCTGCCACTATCCCTGGCATACTGAAAAGAAAGCAACTTGTTCAATGACAGGTGTTAGAGCAGGAAATTAGCACCTTGCCTTTTTGAGACCATAAGTTAGCACTGCCAGTGGGCTAGTTCTTGCTGAAACTAAGTTGCTGAACTGACTAAAATCATGCTTATCTCTTCCTGTGTTGGATCTGGGAGAGAGAAAGCTTTCTTTCTACAAGGACTGAGAGTGAACAGCCATTTTGTTGTCAAGAGTTTGCTGTCAATTTTTCATTAAAAAAAAAAAGTAAATCTGTTGATGAGGGTGTGTGTTCTGTTTATACAGTTATGGGCAAGTGTTGCTACTATATTGGCACTCACAACTAGTTTGTCTTGGAAAAATAGCTGTAACCCTAGCCCTTCTGGGAACTAGAGCTATCTATATAGTGCTGCCTCCTAGCAGTGAGAATTCTAACTTCTTTTGCTCATTTTTCCCCTCCCTGATAGTAGCTGGGAGTTGTGAGGGGGGGGGAGTGTAAAAGCTTCTGTGGGTGAGCTCCATAGTTGTCACAGGAGGCCCCAGCTTGAGACTGTAAGGTCATGTCATTTTTTCCTGTAAATCTTGTAATTTCGTGCTTCAGAGCACAACAAAGTAAGAGAGTCAGCAGGGAGTGAATTAAATTCCCCCATGGGAGCTCATGTGGGGTGGGCCTCTTGCGTTCTGTCTGCAGTTCCCTTGGCTCTTGTGCATCATGCTGTGCATCCCCTTAATCGAGCAGCAGGCCTCATGCCGCCTTCTGCGTACCAGCCTGGCTTGGTGCCCTCTTGACATGTTCTGGCACCCGTCACGAGCCGTATTCTTCTTGCACAAGCCATTACCAGTTTAATAAACTCACACAGACTTTACAGGGTTCCCAAAAACCCATAAAACAGGGGGTTGTCCCTACTGTCCCCTTGTGAACAAAGCTCCCGTTGTGTGGCTAATGCAATTAAAATAGGGTCTATTGGAGACTTCATACAGCTGGCTGGGGCATCACAGTTTCCTCTGGCAAGCTGGCCTTCTGATGAGTATAGCACTTACGCTGCTAGCTTACCACTTTTCATTCCAATATGCCTAGGTCTCCTCTTGAACTTTGGCAAATTAATTAATTGATTCAAAATAGAGAAGCATTATAAGAGGCGAGGGATCGGCTGAGTGAAGTATTAAAAGACTTGGAGAGGTTTCTGTTGGAGAGACCGGCAAAGCAAGGCTCCTGTTTGTTTGGCGCTTGGTACTAACCCTGTGTTATTGGGAAAAGTCACCACCTCTTCCAGAGCTCTGTTCCTTCATTTGTCACATTGTCTGAAGTACTTTACAATGATCCTTGAACTTATCTTTGCAGTTGCGTGTTTTTCCTTGTGGGGTCAGTGATATTATAAGAGTCCACAGTTTAGTGAATGAGGCCATAGGACTGAATGGATTCAATCCAGGTCACACGGCAGGTCAGTACAACTGTGTCATGAATAAAATCCAGCCCCTTTGAATTGCAATCAAGTCTATCCTTCCTTGGGGAAACTCTTCTTGAGCAAACATTGCTGCAAAATGGAAGCTGTTAAAGAAAAAAACAGACTATTCTGCACACATGGGAAGAGCATAAAAGTGCTGTCTGAGCCATTGCCACAGGTATTTGGAAGCCAGATGGTGCAACTGAAACTTTAAACCTGTTGAATTTTGAATAGGATTTCATTGTAACTGTTTTCTTTTGTCCTTTTGACTGGTGCCACTATAATAGACAAATTCAAGGAAATGCTACTCACATTCCAGAAGAAGGCAGCTTGTGTCTCCTCTGATTTATAGAACTATTTATACACAAATGGACTGTTGAGATTTCATGTATTGACATGCAGAACCATGAATTTTAAATCTTAGCCTTTGTGTTTTCAGTAGCTTATATGTGATGTCTTTCACAGTTGCAGATTTTTGTAAACCAGCATAAAATGATTTTGGTGTTTCCTTTTCTGTGTCTTTTACAAACATGTTTTTGATTTTTGCTTTTGCTTTATTGAGAACTCTGTTTATTGTACACTCCGCCAGTAATTTGAGGAGAGGGGAATGGAGAAGAAAGAAAGAACTTTATACCCAAAGCTTTAGAAGTATTTGTGAGAACCATGGTAGTGTAGGTAACTTCTGCTTTTTAGCTAGGCAGCTGCTTCTAAAACCTGTAAACAATAGTAAAAACAACATTGTGCATCTATTTAGCATTTAGTGAAACTTTTAAATAAAACACTTCATTTCCTTTGGACATCTGTGTTGTGGCTTAGTTTGAAACAACCTGGAAAACGGTAATGTCTGAAAGATGCACATGCATGCATATGTTGTGCTTTCAAATCTGTTGTGGCCTGAATCCAATAGTACTCTAACACTGGGACTAGGCTCTCTCATTCTGCTCTGCAGCTGTCTGTGGCACTAAAAATCTGCCCTGGAGGGTTCCCCTGTCGTCCAGAGTAGTTAAGACAAATGGAAACCTATGCGAGGGCGAATTTCCCTCCTCCACCAATTATACTGCCAGAAGTAGCTTCTGGTAGGAAAGATAACCTGTTGGGATTTTAGCAAGTAATTCCAACATTTAACTGAACAGTATACATGAATTGCACATAGTGTGCAAATCATATTGAAACACATAAATTTCATATGCATTTTACATATATATGTGTAGTAGATATGATTTTGTTTATAATTTATTGTGTGCAATCATTAACGTGAAGTAAGTGGCTTTTGCTGCTTCATAGATGGGTTGTATGTATGTGAAATTCTCCTAAGCTGTGATTAGTTAGAAGAACGTTATTGATATATTTACACTGTACATGTTTATGTATATAATATATCCAAACAATGCTGTATTTCACACATGTATGTTTAAATTACAAAATTGTATACACTTTTGTATATACAAAATTGTGTACACTAGATTGTGTACACTTTTAAAGTTATACACCAACTGTTACAAAGCTGCAACAATGTGATTTCTGTATTGTATTTGCATGCAGTGATGTATGCAATTTTACTGCATATGGATAAGTGTACACATGCTAATTTGATCCATCTGTAGAAAATCAGCTGCTCCTCCAAACAGAGAAAGTACGGTACAGTACGCAAGGTTTAAATGCCTGACGGAAAGTAACTTTGTTCTTTATAGCTGGAAATGTGGAAAATTAACAAGCAGCTCTTTCTCTGGGACACACCCTGCAAGTGCCTCTGCTGACTGGGGAGAGTACAGCCGCCCTTTGGAAGCCAGAGCCTTGATTTACGGCTGCAGTGTTGACAGCTCAGTGGAACCCACATGCTGTTTGCAGCACCGCCAAGCTGGGCTATGACCTGTCGACCTCTACCTCTCTGCTCCCCCCTCCTGTCTCTATGCTATAATAAAAACCTGTCTTGCAGGCAGGGCTACAATGACTTTGTTGTTCAGAAATGCACTAAATTTTTTGAGGGGGGGGAAGAGTTCTTCTCAAAGCAAAAATAAGGAACGTATGAGGAAGTGGAGCTCTGGGAGCAGCTGCTTTTGGTACCACAAGATTGTTTGTGTTAGAGGTTATTCTCTGCTTGCAGTCGGCTCCTGAATGAATCGCTTTGCTTCACTTATGCAAGCATACGCTTTTTCCCTCCTCTGTGGTGGTGCCTTTCTGATCAGACACACTTGGGTACGTTTCTTTTTTCTTTTCTCTTCTCTCCCCACTCCCCATTTGTGTTTTACAGGATTTGTACTTTCATCATGCCCACTTCTCTTTTAACATCCCCCATTGAGCAATTGTGGTCATGCTTTTGAAAATGAGAGACAAAAATTAATGCATGTATTCATAAAATCAAAGGACTTGGTCAATCATCTCACCCACATGTGGACAACCTGTGGCTCTTGGAAGTTGCCTGTGAAACTAGCCACAATTGCTCAAGTTGCCAAATTCCTGTCCTTGGAATCTCCAACCCACCTTCTGCCCCACACACTGCCACCACAGTTATGCTGGGGAAGGTGCCAGATGGATATAACTCTCATTGTGTGTCCTTTTCTCCATTGGGCTCCTGCCTAATAGCTAGCTGGCAGTCTGGCAGCAGCATGATTGTACTGGGGAAGAAAGTGTGTGAAGAGAGTTATGTCCATGCCCCAAGTTCCTTGGCATAATTATGCTGCTGGACTGTCAGGTGTTTGATGTAAATAGCACTTCTCACCTCCCGTCCAGTTAAGTAATGTGTGCGGAGAGGGAAGAATTATGAACTTAGTGTCCCTGGAAAGGTGGTTTAAATGTATATTATGAAACTTGGTAGAAGAACAACAAATGAGGATAAGTTGGGGAGGTGTGTACATATATATACACATATCACAGTCATTGCCAGTGTGGGTCTTGGGATCAAATGATTGCCCATTTTGATAGTCCAGCTTTCTTAAAAGGCAGTATCATACTTCTAATATCTTTGTATAAGGCAGGATTTTTAAAAAAATCTTAACATATATGCTTGACTATAGGAGTAATTATTTGCCTTTTGAAAAATTAACTCCTTCACACTGTAAAAGTAATTTCATGCGACAGCTTGCAGAAAGTTCTAAAGAATTCTGGCTTATTGTAAACAAGCCGATGTTACACTGCCCAGTTACTCCCACTGCAAGCAAGCATAGTTAGCAAACTATGGTTTATGATGCTTCTTTGTGGGGAAAGAGATGACCCAGAGTGCTAGGTTTGAATGTCATGATAAACAAGCCACAAATGGAAAGCTACTTCCGCTTCTAGGAGAAATGACTTCTAAACATCAAGAAAGGATTCCCTTGGAATCCTGGTTTATTGTGATGTGCAAATAGGGCTATTGCCTTTCTCTATCCAACACTATATCCTCTATGTGTTGCTATGGGATCTGGCTGGGAAATGGGCCCAAAGAAAGAGAAGAGAATGGAAATTTGGCAGATCAGGAAAATAAATTTGATATGCCTAAGCTTTTCCAGTGACTTATTAATACAGTGTGCCCTCTGTATTGGTGGGGGTTCACTTTCAGAAACCCCTGTGTAAAACAAATAAAGCAAATGCTCATGTCCCATTATCTTCAGTGAACGCAATGTGCACATACTTGTGGCAGTGTGGGCGCATGCCCATCATGTCCATTGACATTAATGGATATGATGCTATATGTGACCTCAAAATTGTATATGATGAAGTCACACCACAAGAGGGCACATTGTACTGTGTTCTTACATTGGGATCCTTGAGATCCCATTACATTGGAATTATGGTGGTCTCCCATCCAGATTGCTGTTCCTAGCACCCTCATCATAGGGGTTTTGTTTTTCGCTTTACTTTGTTTTGGAATTCTCAAACCGTTAATTGAGACCCAAATCTTTTTGGTGTTACAGATTTATTTCTTCCTCCTTTATATAAGCAGCAGAAAACTGCTGATGGGAGCACATAGGTTCATGGGGGTGGAGTATCCTGCTATTTGCCTTGTTTCAATAGCAGTATTGCAAGGTAAATACAAAGTACTTTGACAAGTCATACTTGATGTCTGCCTTGAACGTGGGAGCTCTGATCATTCTTCAAAGTTGAGGGCACATAATGTTGTCAGCAGGTTGCACTGGAAAGAGTCTGAAAAAGAGAGATTGATTAACTCCTTCCTCTTTTCCTCCTGTTTTATGTTCCTCCCATTCCAGGCTCTTCAAGTGGCACGGCAGTTCCTTCTCCAGCAGGCAACAGGGCTGACCTCTCCCAGCAGTAATGAAAATAAGCAGCCAGCTGTTCAGGTAAGGGGCAGCAAAAACTTGGGTACTTCCTTGAAACTTTTATAGGAAGTATAATGATAAGAAGGTTCCTACAAAGAATACCTTTGAAAAGTTATGTTTCCTTTATGTCATTTCAGAAGCACTGTGTATCCTGTGGATCAACTACTTAGTGTTTAATTGCTATAGTAAGGAGACATGCTAGTCTGAGTGGCATGGCTATCACTGTAGCATTCTTTTGAGGTAGCACAGTGCTGTTGTTCTTGTTGCACAGATGAGGAACAGGGACACTGGTCAGGTAGAAGTTGGTGCTTTGTACAAGATCTTTGAGATGGCAAAATGATGATTTATCACCATGTTGTCGTCTTTATTGTGAGATGTTAATGAGGCTTTATTCTTGAATACTTTCTTGCTATTTTTTTCTTTTTAAAAAATAGTGGTATGGCACCCACACCGTATATTGTATTGCTCTCCCCCAAAAAGAAAGTCATTTAAATTGGTGTTTAAACACAGGAGACAGAATGAGATTTTCTAGATTTTAGCACTTGTTGAATAGTTATGTAGAATTATATTGAATTCATTTAATTAATTGGGGCTTATATAGGGAAGAAGACAAAAAACTCTGGATCTCGAGTCAGCAGGCCAAGGCTTGGGTGCAACACTTCTCCATTTGGTTCCTGCTACTGATGTAATATTTTTCTCAAAGTGCTTGATTTTGAGCTCTCTCTCTCTTAAAGGCTTAAAACTGAGTTAATTCAAACAGCCATTAAACAATGGACCACATGTGATCCTTTCTGAACTGAGACTGTACTGTTTCATGGCAGACCAGTAGCTTGCAGCAGTGATCACAGGCACACACTACAGTTTTTCTGGCACTGTTTACCCACTCTGGTACGACAAGGGACCAATCTGGAATGGCTGAACATTTCAGTTGATAAAGATCAAAAGAGAATTGAGACCCACCATGTAATGATCACGGTTTCAGTTCTGTATAGGGCATCTCACATTTGATATTGCAATGTTAACTGAGATGGCCAATTTATTTATTTATAGTGATAATGTATAATGTGTGGTAGAAATCTTGCTATGAAGATGAGCTGTAGCTTGGTTTGGTTGGTCAACCTTAGTTTCCACTTAGGACCCCCTAGTTCTTTTCTTTGTCACCAGCTTCTTCCTTGTTGTATAAAAATGTGTGGATCAGATTATCCATGTCATTTTCACTTAAATTTATTGATCATTCCATTTTGTCCTATTTTGACGTTAATCTACATTCTTTTTTTAAAGAAGTGGATGGATATGTATACACATTTATCCTAAAATTAATATTTTCATTAAAATGTGTATTTTAACATACTATATTTGCCAGCATATAAGATGCGCCCGTCTATAAGACGCACCCCATTTATACACAGGCAAACACTATTTGCTGCCGTATAAGACACATCCCATTTTCAAACAGTATTTTTCAGGAAAAAAATGAGTCTTATACACCAGCAAATACAATATATTTATTACATTTAAGGTAAAAATTGTATCACTACTTTGAGAGAAATGTGAACACAGAAAGATAGATTCCTGAAATATTTTGCAGATCAGAAGGAAGTGCAAATCATTCAGTTTACTTTGTAGACTGAATGAAATCTTCAACTTACCCCCGCAACTATCTCCATCCATTTAGACCACTGTCCCCTTGTCTCAAACCCCATTTCAGTCCTCTACTACCCTTCTGTTGAGACAACAAGGCCAGGCCTGCTTTTTCTCCTCACAGATTGGTAATGACAACTTCCGCTCCCCTAGTCTTCTAAAGCGCCTTGCCACTTTATACAGCTCTGACCTTCTCTGAAACACCACTTTTGTGTGAAAAGGGTATTGCCTTTCAATTGTTACTTAAAACCCCTTTAATGATTTAGGGCACTGTTGTTCTGGTTGGTTATAACTACTGAGAATCATTCAGATGAGTCCAATTTTATAAAAATATACCAAAATCTTTATTAAAACAACAAAGAGAATAAAGTATTGGTTTTGTATGTATATCTAAACTCAAGCAGATCATTAGAATGCATTTAAACAGTTTCTTATCTCTTTACATCAGCATCTAGGCACAGGTATCTCTCACACACAGCCCTCTGGCTTCCCTTTTTGCAAAGAGCTCTGTTCCCAAATCTAAGTCACTGTCTCTGATAAGATTGAAAAGTGGATTGATTTCTCTTTTGCCCTCTCTCTAGGCGTTCTCTGAGAAAACATCATTTTCTTTCAACCTTCCCCCACCCCCGCTTGGTTGACCAGAAAACTCCCTGGTTGCAGAACTGAGTTTTAGCCCTTCTTCTGAAAAATCTATTAAAGTAAATCTTCTGAAAAATACACTAAGAGGGTTGGGGTTTTCCTCTGGAGTGGTCATTCTGATTACCTGGGAATCTGTTGCAGAACGGCTTTTCTACCACTCAGGATACCACCACCCCCATACTCTCACACCTTCCTTTCTTCTTTCAGTCTTATTTGCCTGTAGACTTGGTAGAGAAGACCACACAGCTTTAGTTCTCAGGCTCAGTCTTCTCCCTCTCCAGATAAATGATCATGGATAGTAGAAAATCTCTACTTGAGTCCATGGATTGTAGCAGTTAGAGTAGACAGCACTGGGCTCAAAGTGGGTTACATTTGTCTTAAGTATAAGTTGGTTCTGTATATATTTATCTGGATAGTATCCATTGTGGGCTCCATGTTGTGCATATTTCTTCATAATTTATAGTGAAGAGGATGAGAATTGTTGCACTGACTAAAGCATGTATGCAAATAGAATTGTGGGAGATTTGAGTCTAGCTGATACCATCAATACTGCCATTCACTTGTAAATGCTTGGCTTTTACTAGATTGGGAATTGAAGGGATGGTCTAAAGAATGTGTGATTTGTTATTTATCAAATATGTGATTTGTTATTTATTAAAATGTTTAAATCACATCCTTTCTGTAAAGGTTTCAAGGCAGTGTATAAAACCGATTTGACTAATTTAAAACAATGTAACAGTGTAAGCAGTAACAATTATTTTGAAAGCCTAAAAACATATTAAATAATTTAACAAGTTAACAAGTTAACAATTTTAAAGGGTGTACAGTTAAAATAGTTTAAAATAGAGTTAAATACGGTTAAAATAGTTAAAATAGTTAAAATAAAAACCAGTTAAAATAGTTTAAACTGTGATGGTTTGTGCAAAACCAGTTAGGCCCAAAAAGCTTTAGTAAACATTTTTTAACTTGGTGCCAGGTTATCAGCAACACTGGCACGAATTAGGCCTCCAAGGAGAAAGTATTCCATAAATGGGGTGCCACCAGAGATAAGGCTCTCTCCTGCATCCTCTTATAACATTTTGCCTTGACTGATGGGGCACATAGGAGAACCTTCTCCAGCAGATCTGAAACCTCAGGCAAGCATGTATATGAAGAAAATTGCTTTCAGGTATTGAGGTCTCAGGCCATTTAGGGATTTAAATGTCATTACTAACACCTTGAACTCAGGCAAGAAGCATATTTGTAGCTAGATAAATAAAATAAATAAATAATGCAATTACCTTAAAACCACTGTCATATGGATTTTGTATTATGTTCCAGCCCACAGTCTACCTGTGCATTTTGCATTAGTTGGCAGTTGTATTCAAAGGCAGTCCCATAGATATTGCCTTAAAGTAGACTAAACAGGAAGTTAACCCACGGATGTGCTGCTTTCCCTGTTTGAGAAAGGCTATAGGTTTGCCAAAGCTGACTCTAATCACTCTTGATCTATGGATTGCATCTGGGTCTCCAGTGACAAAGATAGATTAAAAAGTGTTTCTCAAGCTATGTACTGACTCCTTCGGGGGAGTACAACCTCATTCAAGATAGGTAGTTTACCTAGTTTCCAGACCTGTAAACCACTAATCCATAGTGCTTCCATCTTAATGAGGTTCAGCTTTAGTTTATTGGCTCTCTTCCAGACCATTACAGTACTTGCACAGTTTGATGACAAAGAAAGGTATAGAGGAATGTCATCAGCATACTGATGATATCCCACCATTAGTGTCAGTATGACTTTACCAAGCAATTTCATATAGATATTTAACAGAATGGGATCAAGATGGAACCTTTGCAACCAGAGCTTAATGGCCAAGGAGCTCAACAGCAATCCCCCAATGCTATTCTCTCTTGTTCCTATGTGGTTTTCGTAGTTGGGGAACAATAAGTTCATTTATCTGAAGAGTCCATCCAGAACCAGTGTCTTGAAAGATGCTTCATGCCTATTCTGCAGATCCAAACTCTACTGGATGGCAAAAACCAAAACTATAGACCAGGTGAATCTTGGAGATAAATGTTATAGCCTTTATGATAGCTGCAAAGTCACCATCAAGGTAGTGGAGTGTACTGAAAACATGTGATGGACAATCAATATTCTGGTCCTTATGACCATGCAAGACTGCCTTGAAAATCCAATGGGGCATATGCTGATCAAACATGGGCTACTCTTCTGGAAGAACCCTTATAAGTCACAGATGATTGGATGGGCAAGAGGTCTTGATTCCATTCACCAGAAGTGGCCAGAATGTAGAACATAACATACATCTGAGAAATCGTACATTTATTTCCCATCCACAGATGGCCGGGGGGAGGAGGGGAGGGACACAGGCAGAGCTAACTACTGAAAGGTGTGAAAATGAGAATCCTACCATGTGTTTTAAATTCAAATCTGATAACAAAATGACTGTGTCCCTTAAAAAACTATAAAAGAGATCCATAAGTAGAGCTATTTGCTCATTAATATGGCAGGTTAGTATAAGGGTTCCCTGAATAGATACTTTATAGGGGATAGCCAAGAGAGGTAGCAGGTCGTCAGGTTTTCAAATTGTTTCTTTATGACTGAGCTCAGTAGCCATGTTTAGACAGAACAACAAGTCAGAATTGCTGAGAGATCTGTTTTATTTTTCTTGAGGAATATGCTGGTGCACACTGTCCAACCATCCTGGGAGCTGCTAAATTATCCAAGAACAAGGAAACAAAGTCTTCCTCATTATGTGTGAATTTGTTGCACCTAGTTTGTGGGTCCTCAGACTCAGACTTCGAAAGTGGTATCCCATTCTGGGAAATGGATCTGAAAATATAGGTAACCTGAAAACTGAGCAAGCTTAGGAGAGGAAGGAAACTTTAGGGACTAGAATCCATTGCAAAAAGTGATTATGACTTCCATGTTGGGCTGATTTTCTTTTCTGAGCATCTTGTTAGCAGTTATGGTGGGCAAAACACAATTACAGATTATAAAGCGCCAAATCCATACGGTGGATTATTTGAGCTCTGAAGACTCTGAAGAAACATCACCTTGTTTTCTTTTCTACTTCCTTGAAGGAGATCCCTTTCCACTATTTAAGAATGGGTGAATGGTGTTGACTGTCTGCTAAGCAGACATGTAAATCTTCAAGTATTTCATTCTTCCACACAACAAAGAATTTTAAAAGTTTAAAAGTGGAATTGATTACAAAAATGGTCTGAGAATTTTTTTTTCAATGACTTTTTGTATTTGGGGACTTTTTTTATGATAAGTTAAAAAAAAAAGTTTTGCACAAAAACGTGGTTTTGATGAAAATACCCAAAATGTGAATAATCTCATAGTAGTTTACCATTTTCTTTGCTGGGGTGTCTTCACTCTCTCAAGATTCTCTTACTTGCAGAGGACAAGAAAACATTCTTACTGTTGAATGAGTCAACAAGATTTTCACCATTTGTTGTAACCAGCAGACATTTGGAATTGTGGGAATAGTTTGCAAAGTAGGTGATGAAACCCTAGGCAAGCCACTTTGAATTGATTGTGAAGCTCTTGAGAGACTGAGATGGGACTCTGAACCAGAAAAATTTGTTCCATGGGCCTTGATGGTGATAAGGGATTTGAAGAAAAAAATACTTGGATTCAGAGGAAGATTTAAATCTTTAGCACACAGAATACAAAGCTGGAGTAGAAGTCTCTGATACTGAAGAACTAGGGGGTCATATTGACCTAAAAGGTGCATGGTGTTTTCCAGAGATAATGTAAGAAGAGTTGAGAGGAGAAGGGTACATGAAACCAAGTCTTATGTGTCCATAAAGAACTGAATTCTATCTCACTGCCCATACACTGGGGCCAGAATCCTGTTTGTGCATTGTGCTAGCATTTGTACTTTTTCTGGAATTACACAATGGTGAAGGAAGACAGACAAAATCTTGCTGACTTTGAGCAGCCTATTTCTCCAGTCTTTTACTTACATATCACCCATGGTGTTTTTCCTCTAGTCACTAGAACCTACATCAGCCTAGTTACACTGGTGTAGTGCGCCAACAGGATTCCAGTAGATGAGCATTGCTGCACATGGCAGTGGGAACCAGCACTCATAGTCTTCTAGAGCTTGTTAGAAAGTTTGCTCAACCTCCGGATTGTATATACGCTGGTCTGAATGCTTAAAGAAAGACAGTTGGAAGTAAACAAGTCTTCTGCTAATGCTGATGAAGTGTGCAATACTCTTATGCATACTGAACAGCCACTAGAGGGCTTAAAGACTTGCATACCAATTATGATGGGGTTGATGGGTTTCCATCTATAAACTCTTTCTTTGGCAGTGAATCCATACTGAAGTTTTAAAAAGTCACTAGACCATATCTGAGGATACACCAGTATCAAATGCATGTAGTAATTAGGCAAGGTACAAATGTTTTGTTGCCTTTAGAGACATGGTGCCCTAAAATATGCAGATGAGACTGGGCAAAAGCCAGTGGAGTTCTCTGCAGTATTCATTGATTATCTTGATTTATTGGTTTACCACAAAATTTGTTGAGGCATATAAACTAAAAATATTTTATTAACCAAAATGTCCTTAATTGCAACAAGCATTTATTTTTTAGGAAGTGAACTTTCTGAAGTCTGTAGACTTTTTGCCTACTAGAAAATTTCAGCCAAACTCTTTTCCCACTTGCTGTCCAAAATAATGCGTAGAACTTGATGTGAGAAGCGTTACTGGTTCTGCATAATTCAGAAAGAAGATGGATACACTCCTGTGTGACTACAGTGTTCAGTGTTAGCAGAATAGCAGAGCTGTTGTTATTTTGTGTCTCCCACTCTTCCTCAGAATTTCTAATATGTGTGATATGTCACACAGTACACTGCCCCTCCTTCATCAGTAGAAACAGACAGTGATCAGTGGTGGAGGGGGCAATGAATAGAATGATTACAACATCACAACATACATTGTTTTGATCTAGATATTGCAAGGCAGAGTATGAAATGGAAACAGAAAGACAGCAGTTTCGTGACTGTTGGAATATCAAATTATACCATGAATCTGTCTCACCCAAGCCCAACACTGCTCTTTAGCTTCAGAACTATGAAAATGTCCTGCTTTCAACTTGGATATCCCGAGAGATGCTGCCAAGATGGAGGTCACTGCACACGTACACACGAACAGAGGCAGTAAGCTTGGAATATGAAAAGAGCTGTAAAATGAGCATAAATTCAGGTCTAAAAGAGGAACAGAAAAGGAAAGGGGAAGCCCAAGTGAATGGAAAGTGACAATTTTAAATAGCTGTGTGGAGGGGCTCTCCCTTCAGGCTAATTAAATTTATCGGTGAACAGCAGGTTACCTTATTAAAGCCACGTGGGTTTAATTAACAAAGGAAAGTAATTAGTATGTGCTCTCCTGGAGCTAAAAGTCCCGCCTCTATCTGGCTGAATCGCCTCCAAAATCTGCTGGAAATGGAGGAAACCCAGCAGAAAAAGGGTCTGGAGATGAGAGAGGCTGCCTTCTGCTTTTCTGGATGCCCCGGAGAGCCAAATTCATGTAATGGTCTTGGCAGTGTTTGCTCTCATTTTCTGTCTGTTGAAACACATCCAGAATAAAACAAGGGTGTTATTTTGCATGCTGTTTCCCCTTACTTCCCCTGTTTTGTTTGGAACTGCATGTCTGCAGTGTAAACTCAAGTGTATGAGCTGTCTTCTCCTGAACCAGGTTTGTCCCATTTATTTTGCACTTGGCTGCCTATCTCTAAACCTACTGAACTGAATCTGGATAGTGTTGAATTGAAGGCAGTTGGCATTGTTCTGTCTTGTTTCCTGATGCAAGGCAAGATTCCTTCTGAACTTATGTCTTTTTGATGGTGGAAGAAATGCATCTTCCAAAAAGTGTGATGAGGGTACAATAATCTGCAAAAACTGAAGGGAGCTTAAATGAAAAAAAAAAAACTGTATTCCAGTTTAGGGAGCTTCCCCAATTCATTGTATCACATTAGCCATCTTGAACCATTCCAGTACAATCCGGGCACACACGCGCACACCCCTCTTAGTTTCCAAACCTGAGCAAGAAAAGTAGCATCAGAACTCATTCCACAAAATAGGTTAGTTTCATACTTTCCTATCTCTTTCCATCAAGAATGACTGTAATTTCCATGTAATAAGTGAGACGTTTTTGCTTTATTCCAAGATTTTTCAAATAACGCCCTATTGGGAGTTTTCCACTGACTTTGTTGTTTTTCAGTGAGGGTTGGATTAAACCCGTGCACCTCATGTATTGGAATAGTGCCTATGAAATACAATTCCATGAATGCTTTAAATTTAGAAAGGGCTAATGGTGATAGGGGAAAATGTGGATAGCCAGGAAATAAGTTTTCATGCCTTAATGGGTCTTAATCTTGAAAATGCACCATAAAAATGCTCTCTGTGAAGAATTTGCGGGACATGTTGGGATACTGACCTTTCCTGAAACATAGTTTCCTTTTCTTCTACCCTAGCACCACTACCTCCTTTCCCCCTCAGGCCTCCATCACACCTGCCCTGAAAGAAGTTGCCTTTCTGTGGAAGAAGAGGACAGGCATCATCATCTCCATTAATGGGTTTAACTGAAAGTGAAAAATGCAAAATCAGTGCTGATATTAACAGCAATAATTCATCAGGGCTTCTTTTGAGCCAACAGCTTTTTCCAATAGCCTTTTCAGGAAGGAAATGCAGTCACCAAATGGAAAATATCTTGAAAGAACAAAGGCAGTCAGAGTGAAGTCAGATTCCTGTCTTCCCTTATTATGTGTGTGTGTGTGTGTGCGCGCGCGTGCGTGCGTGTGTGTGCATGCCCATCTTTTTGACTTTTTTCATCTCTTGTTTTTATCCCCCTACTGTTTCTTTTCCTAGTGTTTATGAACTTTGTGTGTGTGTATGTGTATGTGTTGCATGGCTCTGTCTTTCCAACCTAGTCTCATTCTGTCATTGCTTGTTTATCTTCCCTTTCACCCTCACTCATTCGTGGTCTGTTTTCTCTCTTACATTTTGTTTTTCAGTCTCCTTTTCTCCCGGTTCCCCTCCACCACAACCCAGCCTTTCCCAGTCTCTCCTCTGTTTGTTCCTGTGGCTTTCTCAGAGTTAACAGAGCCTGCCCTTCTGTCTCCCTCCCCACCTTTTGTGTTGCAAAAGAACTTGTGAAAGTTGTAGACATGAGTCAGGAATAGCTCATAACTCAGCAGCCTGTCTCCCCTCCTCTTGCCCCAGCATTACAACTGGAGGAAGATCCAAATGAGGGGAGATATGGGATTAAGCAGACTCTCTTTGAAAGGAAGTTTATCTAACAGTGGAATGGTGTGGATGAGATTGACCAGGAGGGTTTTTCTGTGTGTGTGTGTGTGCGTGCGCGTGTGCGTGCGCACGCGTGTGCCGTGTATTGGTGAGAATGAAGAATGTATAGAGCAAGGTTCCTTAGGCCAAAGCCTGGTCTTCATGAAGGGGTGTGAAGAGGTGATTGTAGGATGTGTGTTAAAGAAATCTGAATTCTCACTTTTATATAAACTCTCTACCACAGCAGGGCTCAAGAAGAGCAGAAATACTTCCCTGACTTCTGATGGGAGCAAAACTAAATGCTTCACTTTTTCCTCATTTGCTTGCCAGGACTGCAGAGGCTGCCTCCCACCCTTGGTCCCAACCCACATTAAAAAAAAGAAAAGAAAAAAAAAAGAGCTCTTTCTGCAGTCTAGTCAACTGATCCCTGCTGACATTTTTTCTTTTGCAGGGATGTAAGGGCCTGAAACTACAAACTCATGGTACAATTACATATAGAACTGAGTTGGAAACAGTTTCCATGTTTAAAGGGAGAAAGTTAACATTTTAAGGACTGCTGTGAATTGTTAGATTTCTTCATCTACCAGGGATGAGAAGCAAGGATGGCAGCAAGAAAATTGCCCCAGAGGTAGGTGTAAAGGAAAACAACAACAACAACAACCTGGGACTGTGCTGTGGCAGAAATTTGAAGATTTAACCTAGTAGTTGTTGATAGGACAAAATTCTTGCCCATCAAGGCTTGGCTAGCACGGCATTGCAGCCTACAATGCACAGCATGATTATCAAGACATGCCAAATCTTTTTGTTTTGACTGTTGATCTTACTGAATGGCACTATGTCAAATATCAGCATTTTTGCCCACTTTTGAACTGAAAGCTTAGTCAAACAAATTCAGTTGCATGATCCTCTCTTTTAAAAATTTGTATATGTGCCCAAATTTGGTCTTGTAATGCCATTTTGGTAAACTGAACTGAATTGGCTGCCTGCCACCTGACTTCAGGGGCCTCTGCCCCCTATGGAGGGATTGGCAGATTTTATGCTTGTAGGATCTATCTTGTTTTTCATTAAAAAGTTTGAAGACTGCCAACCAGAGTCAGGTGCACAGTAGTGGCTCAAGAAGGCAGACATAAATTTGCCAAACATGGTGCCTGTGAACACATGCTCAGCCTAAGAATTTGTTTTCAGTATGGGCACTGGAGCCTGCACACTAGTCCTTTCATACACACAAATCTCCCACATTTTATTGAGTTCAGCAGCCTAATTTAGGAAGGAAAGGGACTTTTTCTCATGGTATTGTTAAACTATTGGAAGTCAGAAGCCCTTGCTAATCTACTTCAAATCACTCAGAGATCTACCAGGAGATTATAATCTAATTCCTTCCACCTCTGCCCTACTGGATCCGAGATTAGATCCTAATTCATTAGCTTGTCTTTAGCATCACATATTGATGGTAGGTTCTTAAACTAGATTTGGTTCCGCTGTGCAAAACTTGAAAGCAGGAAGTTTCCTGTGGAATGATTCACTAAGCTGTCTGCATAGCCCACACTAATCCCTGTCACCTTTGTAGACTAAAGGAGCATAGTGCAGACTCAGATCTAGCTTCTATGTCTTAGCAACATGGACTAGAAAGCAATGACATAATGGTCCTCCTCTCCCAAAGTATAACTACATAAATAAATGTGCTTAAAGGATCTAAATGAGCAGTGTGTCTATTTTGCAGCCATGTTCCATTTACCATTGACTTCAGTGCAATATTCAGAACAGTCCTGGGTTAGGACATAATGTTTTGTTGAACAGAGAGTAGTGAAATAGAATATCTTGCATACAATTAGAAAAATTAAAGTAGAAATGCTTGATAAATTTGAGTTTTGTAAATTCCAGTGTGAAATGATCTGATACATACCACCTAGACTGAAGAATGGATTGAAGAATCCACATTTTCAATTATCCTCCAAAATTCACAGTCTTCCAGATTTTGCAATACAAAACACTGAATTTTTGCCTCAAAATGCATTCAAGCATGAATATTTTAGGCTAAAATATTTTCAAAGTATCTACTTGATGAAAAGGTTGTAAATGCATATTTGTGAGAAAACACATTCAGAGCAGATATCAATCTTTAAAATGTTTACAGTGGCCATCAGGCATTTCTAAGGAAATGCACAAACTAAGACTATAGTCATCTATTACTTAGGACAACTAAGTGCTCCAAGAGCTGCTACCAACTTTCTGCTCTTTGATTTACTGTGAAGTATTGCCACAACTCAACAGGCAACTTTAGGACACACGTGCACACACAGACACATGCACACACAGACAAATCAAGGATTCTTGATTGTAGTTCAAAGCATTTGTGACATCAAATAATCCAGAATGAAACTCCCTTGATTCCCTTTTAAAATTATAAGCCTTTCAAGAGAGATGCTACTGAAGAGAAGATTCTGTTCATCTATAGAATAATTTTTGTGGAATACCTTCATTTTTCTTTTGTTGACTGAACACTACTATTTAAATGGCTGAACTACTGTTTAGGAGAGTGACTGTTTCGTTTGGGTTTTGAAGTGTCTCTATGTGAAAATTGAGAACAAATGACAACAGTGGTCTGATGTAAATTGATGGAAAGGTTTAATTCAACTGAGTTGAAATAGTCAGATATTAGCCACCTTTAAGTCCATCATGTTATACTTGATCTGATAACTTATGATGACTTAATGAATTCTACATCAGCCATTATCTGTCATGTAGATTAATTCCACACATTTAGGGAAGATGCTAAAGGCTAGCCTTAACAGCAGGGCCTAGGTTCAAGTGTGTTCTCCCATGAAGCTCACTGTATGTTTTCTCAAGCTTTGCCTACTGTACAAGGTTGTCAAAGATAAAATGAGAGGGAGTGATGGAGATATACTATGTATACCAGGATTTTCCTTGCACTCCTTGGAAAATCCTTGGGCTATACTGGTGGTCCAGAATGTTGCTTATGCTTGTTCCTGTAACTAAGTATAATCATTGACTGATAGAATCATAGAATGATAGAGTTGGAAGAGACCACAGGGACCATCCAATCCAACCCCTGCCATGCAAAAACAAACATCAAACTACTCCCAACAGATGGTCATTCAGCCTCTGTTTAAAAATTTCCAAAGAAGGAGACTCCACCACACTATGAGGCAGCATATTCCACTGCCGGACAGCTCTGACTGTCAGGAAAAAAAAGTGCCTACTTTTTATAAAACAAACATATATTCCTAAACTTAAATGAGAAATAGGCTACTAGTCTATTGGCTTATCCAGACTGGCCAAAAGTCCTGGGATTTGGCAGGTGTTGTTCCTGTAATTATTGCCCCTGCCTATGACATACTTCCTGGCCTGGTCCACTGTAGGCGAATTTTTGGGACCAAACTCAACTTTTTAAACCCAAGGCAGAAGGTACTTTTTAAAAACTCCTTGAATATTCTCAGGCAGGCAGGGTTAATATCTATGTTTGACTCCATTGTGACATGTGGATGTCACTTTGATAACACAATGAATGGAGGCATGCCTTTTCCCGCTAAGGTCCTCCTCTGGTCTTTGTTCCCTCAGTACAAGTCCAGTGAGGTGAGGAACCCCACCCACATTATACTTCATGCTATACAAAATACAAAGGATGAAGTTCTTTATATGTTTAGGGCATCTGGATGTTGGGGTGGGAACAGTATGCTGTCCAGATAGAATCGCTTGCCAAATTCCAAGGCTTCTGGCCATTTTGGGTGAGCACTAAGACTGCAATCCTGCACGTACTTACAAAGTGAACTCAGTGGGGTTTACTTCTAAGTAGACTCATGGTACAGAATTGTTTGCTCAAGTGTTGAAGCTTCTAAGGAGTTTAGGACAGAAGGGGACAAGGAAGGAAGAAAAGTAATTAATGTGTCCTAGAAGCAATCCTCATGAAGTTGAATTGTGCTCCCATCATTTTATGTCTAAAATTGTCTGCATGAACATCTTAGGTTTCCCCTCCCCAAACAAATAGGCCGTCATCTGACTAGAAATGACATTGAAGATATTTACTCAAGGCAGCATGCCTTAAACTGTTTATTGCGTTTTAAATCCATGATAGTACCTAGACATTTTTTCAAAGACAGGGTCTTGTCAAGTGCCAACCTCCTGTTATCATAGGTTTTGTTTTGTTATCATAGGTTAGGTTTTGAAAATGGTTGGTCTAAAATGCAAAAAATACCAGTGGTGGGGGGAAGGTCTGCATGTAGTTTACATGTTGCCCACCTCCAGCCTTGAGGTCATTCAGAATTTGAATTGGGAGCTCTTGCAGTTGTGCCACATTTACTTTGATTCTCCTTTGCAACTAGAGCTTGGAAAACTGATTTTAAAAAAATAAACAATTACATTTCCAAGGCCCCCAAAAGTATTTAGTAGCTGCTACAATTACTTTAAAAAAATTAATGCTTTTCTCTACCTTTTCTAAAATTATTTTAGCCCCACTAAAATACTTATGTCTCATTTTTAAAGAAAACCAGCCAAAGGAATCAGCAAAAGACAAGTATCCACCACCATGTAAGGGGATTTAGATGGTGGTGGCCGTTTAGATGGACCAAGCAAGTTGCAGTACATACAAGTATGAATAATATAGTCAAGAATAATTTAGGCATCCACCCAGTTAATATGTTGACAATGTGATATTCCTACATCATTAAATAGGGCCATTTCCCTATAATTTTAAAAGTAAATATAATGTTGCAGGTACACTGCGCAAGAAGTGAAGTTATCCCAGATCAAGTTATATTCATCATACAACTTAGCTATACCTTTATTTATTGGGGAAAGTGTTGTGAGTAACTCATCATTTGTAACTGGTTACTTTCAAACTCTACTCACAATCATACAAACTAGATGCTTTTTGAAGTTCTGCTGTGTAATGCAATCCAGAGAGCCATCTAGATCCTGCACTGAAGATAGAGTTTGCTTCAAGATTATGGCAATGAGAAAGCAACAATAGAATATTGTATTCTTTTTCTTTGTCTGTTTCTGAAAGAAAATTGAGAGGGAAACCCACCATCTGAAGATACATTTTTTTTATAACAGAAGAGGAAGGACTAGTAGTAAGAGTACTAAGTTTGGAGCAAACTGCAGGAAATTGCTTTCCTTTTGTCTGCTGTGGCAGGAAGGGCACTGGTGTGGAAAAGTGTATTTTGTTGATTTCAACTTGAGTGAAATGGGTAATGAAGACAGATCAATACTAGCCCCTCCACATTCCCTCACTCAAGGGAAAAAAGAAAGCTGCCTATGTGTCTGCTGCAGAGTTATTTTAAACTTGGTCTTATTGCAGTAGATTCTCTCACTTTGTCCCTGTCGTGATTGTGTTCCTATAGACTACATTCTGTTGTCTTGTTCTTGCTTTGTGTGGCACTGTCTGCAGGGGAGGCCAGCACTGTGCTCACTATACACAAAAGGAAAAGCAGTTGGAAGGAAAGAGGGGAGGAGAAGCAAATTTGGCACCAACTCCTTAAGGTTACAAAATCTTTAAAACAATTTTTAGGTTGGAAAACACTTGAAGGAGGAGGAAGCTGATAGTGACCTTGATCCTTTTTTCTTCCTCACTGCAGCCTGGCTTCTCAGTACAAATGATGTATGAGAGCACGGGTTGCCAACATGTGGCCCTGTGGCTGCATGCTGCCCCAAAGATGTTCTTGCAGCCTTCGAGACTTCCTAGACTGACCTTTTTCTGGCAAAAAAAAAAAAAAAAAGGGTGAGTTGCCTCTCCTGGGGGCTTCCAAGAGCAGTGAGTGACCATTTAGATTTTCCTACCCAACCTAACATAAAAACCCCCCAAATTTTTATAACTATAATTGGATATCTGTTCACTTCCAGTGTGCTCATGTTTTGGCATTCTCAAGGGGACTTGAGAACCAGTGTGGTATAGTGGTTTGAATGTTGGCCTGGGGTTCTGGGAGACAAGGGTTTGAGCCTCCACTCAGCTATGGAAACCCATTGCATGGACAAGTCATGTTCTCTCACCCTAAGAAAAAGGCAGTGGGGAATCTCCTATGAATAAATCTCATGAAGAAAGCTCTATGACAGCATCTCCATAAGTTGAGGTTGAACTGAAAGCAGATAGCAGCAACAGCAGCAATAACATCCTTGACAGATCCTAGGGACAGATAATTAGTCGCCCACTCCTTTACTAGAACATGGTACATGGAACAACAGTTATCTTGGAATATGCAGATAGACATCTAAACTTACCCTTAACTATATGATTCATGCATATGTATTGCAACTTGCTTGTTCTGTCTAAAACTCTTTATATGGTGGAGGATATTTGTTTTGCTTTTACACAGAAGTTATATCTGTGTAACACTACCAGAATAACAAGATTCTGAAGCTAGCAGAAAACAAAACTAGGAGCAGCAACAGCAGCATTCAGTATTCTAGTCATGGTTGTTCAGTCATGTGACTCCTTCACCCTCTGTTCCTCAAAGACAAATTGATATACTAGGTATGCAATCAGCCTCTACCTTGAGAAATATTGTTAACTTTTTTTTCCTAGTCTAAGGGCATTTTATCCAGTTCCAAGCAGTAGGGGAGTTCATATAGCAAGGCCATTCAGCTGAAGGCCCTACAGTGTTATGATTCATTAATGATTCTCACCCTGATATAGACAGAATTTTGACTTCTGGGCACCAAGAGAGGTTTGTGTTTGTTCCCCCACCACCTTCAGTATTGCAAGCTTGTCCTAATAATCAGTGCTACCAAGTTCTGCTTTTCATTATCTATCTGTAAATCAAGTCACTTCACTAAGCTTTCACCAAGATGCATATTCTAAGAGGAGACTTATTTTCCCCCCACAGGCTGCTGTTCTTTTGTTCTTCACCTTTAACTTGGGTATGATGGGATTCAGGCTAAAGCATCTTTGGAAAGCGTATCCATTCAGATGTGCTGTCAAGGCTTTGCTAGGAGGCCAGAGCTGTTAGTAAGCAGTTTTGTGGAATGGCAACAAGCCAGCAAGTGAGTCACTGCCTGCCTTAGCTCACTGTCTGCCAGATGCCAGTTCTGACACACACCCGCACACCCACAAACCATTCTTGGAGAGAGAAATTCAGCCTCTCTGTCTGCAGGCACAATGCTTCTGTTGTTGTTATTGGGAGTGTTAATCTTTAGAGAGTGAAGAGCCTACAGTTATTATGAATGTCAAAAAGCAGGCCTGCACAACTAGTTAGTTAAAGGTTCCATGGCAGTTTAGGTTTCATTTGCTCCTAAGTTAATGGTAACATCGTTTATTGTTTCTGTCTTGTTCAACTTGAGATGTATTAAGTGTTGAATTAACTGGCTTGAAGTTAAAGCCATTCTTATAACTTGACTTTACTGCTGGTATAATTCTCATCAAAGATTTAAAAGCTTAAGCTGAAAAATGAAGGTCTTTTCAACATGGGTGAACTAATTTTATGAGAGTTTTGACTTCTTCCTAGAGCAGAGGTGGGCAAGTTGTGGTGCTCCAGATGTTGGTCTGCAGATCTCATTAGAAGTATGGCTGATGGCTGTTGCAGTTACAAAATCTGGAGGGCAACAGGTTGCCCACCCTATCTAAGTGGCATATAAAAATAGCCCATTTTATTCAACAGAAGCTACAAAAATTCAGGCTTTTTTCTGTTTGTTTCAACAATTGCTACCATATTATTTCTGCTTCTCTTACCTTCAGGATGCCATATTGAATGTCATAGATCCTATGATATTATTTCTAAGGACTTAGCAGTGAATTCCTTAACTATCTTTCTTACAAACCTATTTGGATTACTAGGAATAGTTGCTCCCTATAGTGTAGTTGGTTACCTTAGAGTTGTGATAACTGAGTATGCATCTGTGTGAAATGGGCCAAAGCCATTTCTTTTCAGGTTGTCTTAATGCTACCCCTACCTTACATGTTCTGATAGGTTTTTCATACATTGAGAGCTAGAAAGAAGAAAAGAAATAAATGGCTATTGCAGTAGTACTTATCTCTCTATGTGTTTGCATGGAGGGTCTGTTTCAACAAACTTTAAGCCTGAATTGTTTTCATTATCAGGAAGTCTTATTAGCATATCTTTTTTGTTTTCAGTCAGGCTTGAATTCAGCTGCCTGTATGAAATAATTCTGACAAGTCAGCTTCCCCATTCTAGATTCAGTCCTTTCTTAAACACTGGTGTTCAACATTCAACTTGAGTAGCAAGCATATTATAAAAACTTGTATTAAACTTTATCAATCAAATTAAATTAAAGCCCTTAGAGCATGGATGGGCAACTATGTACGGCCCAGTTCCGCCACAGGCCACCCTTCCTACACCAAATAGTCCAAATACCTCTTTTCTTCAGCAGCTGCAAAAGAAAAGTGTAGTAGTATGGGATTCTGGAATGCTTGTGGCACAGAGAGTATTTTTGCACATTTTCATGTGTTGGAGGGCAAACATTTCCTGAAAATCATGCCACCAATGTTTTAAATCGGGTGGTTGGGGGAATTGGTGAGTGGTGTCAGGGGCCCCAGAAGTGGAGTTCAGAGACCACATGCCTTATACTGGCTGAACTTTGCCCACCCCAGCCTTGGAAGGTTGTGGGGTGATTTTTAGTACAAAAATATCGAAAAAGTAAAAGAAAAATAAAGATGAAAGGCATGATGGTAGGGTGTTGCCCCCTGGTCTTACTGTTTTCTCTCCTGGTACTAGGTATACTCCTTAAGAAAGGGGATAATACATCACAACAAAATATTCTTCAGGAGAAGAGAGTTTCACCTAACC
The DNA here is from genome assembly GCA_948474755.1 of Ctenosaura bakeri. Taxonomy (NCBI): domain Eukaryota; kingdom Metazoa; phylum Chordata; class Lepidosauria; order Squamata; family Iguanidae; genus Ctenosaura; species Ctenosaura bakeri. The sequence goes on from CAOLHI010000430.1 coordinate 262,006, forward strand.
ATTTCAAATCTCCCCTGGTTTTTATTTACCATTTCCTACATGAGAGCCTCTGTGATAGCCTCCTTGCTCCTTGCTGATGGCTGTTAGTATCTGCCTTCAATAGTCTTATTTTTCCATGTTAGAGGGATAAAAGTGCATACCATTTAATAATAATAATAATAATAATAATAATAATAATAATAATAATAATAAAATTTATTTCTATCCCGCCTCTCCCAATGGATCGAGGTGGCATTACAAAAATATATAAAAACATTAAAACATTAAAATGCACCCTATCCTCCCCACCCTCCAACCCATCTGCGATCTGTTTTGCAGAAGATGAAGGGCTGAAGTTCTTAGATAAACTCACTGCTTATGAAGCTATCTAGAGTGATGGATTTGTTACCCATGTGCTATTGGTTCCTTCACTTACATATATTGTCCTAGGCATAACATCAACAATCCCCTTAAATAGTCTTTATTAATATTTAATTTAATATTTATTAATATAAAGAAATTACCACACACATACACACAGCCCTTGGGGAGGAACATAAACTCAGTCTAGGCACATTCCTATAAACTTTACATTGAATATAAGGAATAAAGCATCTTATATTATACTGGAACATCATATTCATCTTAGGAAACATCACTAAAGAGGCAGCCATATAGCCTTACACTTTTAAGTAATTAAGCAATCTTGCACACCACTATAGCATAGCAATTTCCTGAGGAATTCTTCTTCTCTAAACAAGCATTCATGGAGAAATCCACACATTTCCACAGGCATCTCATACCAGAGGCATTGATGATACTTTAGCAGGCATTTATCTAATGACCTATCAATCACAAGCATTATCAAGTATTCCAAGATATAGCCATACTAGTTTGTATAAGCATAAAAAGATACAAAAGAATCTTGTAGCAACTTTGAAATTAATTGAAAGAAAAAAACACAAAATTTTGTAGATTCTATATCTGATGAAGTAGGCGTGAGTCTGAAAGCTTATGCTACAAACTTCTTTCTCTCAGTTTCAAATGTGCTGCAGAATTCCTTTGTATCCTTTTTATTATCAGATATTTTACTTATCCTAGGAACAGCATTGTGTGTGTGTGTGTGTGTGTGTGTGTGTGCGCACACGCACACACATGCACCTTTAAATCCCCTGTTGACTTATAGTGACCCATGAATTTCATAGGGTTTTCTTAGGCAAGGAATACTCGGAGTAGGTGACTGTTTATATACAGCTGCATGAGCAATGTTGGAAACAGTTGCAAGTTGCTTACCTTCTCTCTATTTTGGACCTGCATTTATACTATCTCACTGTCCTGCTGTCTGTTCATCTCTACCTTTCATTGGTCTTCACTAATCAATCAGTTAGAGAAGACTTGTAGTAGTCTGCTCAAGATCACTCATTATCCAGTTGGAAATGAGCTTTTATTTGACTTTCTGGATACCACCAATTAGATACATGTCCTTAACTGGTCACCATTACCTGCCATCAGGTGACTACATCAAGGACTATTTCACTAATTAAGTATACCTTTTGAGATTTTTTCTTCTCTGGTTAGACTTTTCTGTATTTACCTTATTGTATCTTTTTGTTGATACTTAAGTGGCTAAACACCCACACCTGGCTTCACTGTAGGCTCTTTACTCTGTGAAGACCCCAGTCACAGAATACATTTATTGCCATTTTTTCTTCCAGTATACAGGCTTCACGGCCTTAAATTTTGCAAAATGTATACAAAATAAAGCATTCAATCCATTGGAAGGAAGTTCCAAAGGATGGGAGCCCAGCCACTAAGAAGGCTGTCTCCCATGTCCTCCTCAAGCGAGCCTGTGGTAGTAGTGAGACCAAGACATAGTCTTCCCCTGCAGATCTTAAAATTCTTTCAGGTTTGTATAGGGAAATACAGTCTTACAGACAGTCTGGACCTAAGCTGTATAGATCTTTACAGGTCATGACCAGCACTCTGAATTGTGCCTGGAAAGGAACCAGTAGCCAGTGAAGCTGTTTTTTACAAGGGAGTTAACCCCCTGTCACCAAGCTTTCTTGACAAAATTTGTTCAGAGGGGTTTTGCCTTTGCCTTCCTCTGAGGTTGATAGGGTATGACTTGCCCAAGGTCATGCAGTAGGTTTCCATGGCTGAGTGAGGATTCAAATTCTGATCTACAGAGTCATAGTCCAGTGTTCAAACTGCTAGACCCTGCTGGGTGTCTAACATTGTTCTAGCTCATTAGAAATATTGGACACAGTTTGTCTCTTTATTTGTATCAGTAAGCAACTTGTATGCTTTTTCTGTGGTTTTGCTGGGCTGAAGGTGCTTTTCGTGGACATGATGAGGACAAATGTTTTCCATAAGAAGATGCAGCTAGATTTTATCATATTGAGTAAAAGGTCTTGAGAGAAATTGAAGATAAGTTGGTAGTAGGTCTGGAAGCATTGTTGGAACAGTGTTTAGAGATTTTACCTTTTCTACCATCACATTGTAAACTTGAAAACAAGAAAGCTAGATTTATAGGAACACTCCATAACATGGCATAATATGTACATATATATCATCCTCCCTGCTCCTCTTCCTAAGAAGCCCCAAGCATTCTTAGTGTCAGCATAGCATTTTAAGAGAAAGGGGAAAGCCATTTGATTTAGACAAAGGTTTGTATGAAAATATAATTCTGCTTTGTTAGCAGCCATCACACTCTAAAAGGCACCGCTTTTGTTTTCTTGTAACGTTGTGAAAACCTCATGTCGGATCGAGAGCTGCGGCCCTCACGACTAATCGCCTCTCCTTTGTGTTTTTAGATTATAGGGGCAATTAGTGTTGTCAAAACCTCTGGCAAGTCTCTTTGCTCTTGACAGGGTGTCAGTCCAACGGGCGGGAAATGGAAGGTGTTATAACTCTCCGGTAATTAGAATGCCTCCGATTTTGAAAATGCCAGCCAACGTGTATCAAGCTGGATGCACAGTGTAGTGGTGGGGGTTGGTGGGGAGGGAGTTCAGATGCAGGATGCAGATGAGCAATTAATTACAGGCTCTCATTCAGAGCACATTGCAGGCTGATGAACAGCAAAGGGAAATTAGTGTGATGCTTGTCTCCTAGTGAGTGGGCATCAACTCCATTCTTTCTTGTTCTCTTGGAGCTGTTGCCTGAGTTTCTCTGTTGTTTTTCATTGCTTATTGTATGTTGGAACACCCATATAGGCAGAGGACAAAATACTGTCAGTGATGTACATCAATGGCATACCAATTGTAGCTGCCATACTTTTGCTGTGATCACAAGGCTTTATAGTGATTACTCTGTTACACAGGAAGGATACTTCTCTGTGGCTGTCCCAGTGGTATATCTGGTCTTTTACACACTTCTTTCAGTTAGACAGTTAAGGCAGCTTTACAACTTACCTACACTGTTGGATTAGAACCTTCTTCCAATGTGAGGAAAGTGTAGCAATCTTGATTTTACTTAGGTAGGCCAGGGGCCCTATAACTTTGATTCATTGACTGCTTCTGGTTGACTATGTCTTTTCAGCAGCCTAGAAGCAAGTTCACAGCAGTTAATGAATAACTACATAAGTTAACTCAGAATGACTACTGGAATGACAAATGAAATTTTGAGCACCTCCCTCAAGCCAACAACCTGAGTCAACAGATGAGCCTTGCAACATGACCTTAAGGTCAGCACATTCCTGTTTACTTGAGCTGACAGGACACTAGGGAGTAGAAATTCCCTAGTGGAATTTTCTCTGTTCCAAGACCCATTGAAACTGAAGGTAAGAATGTCTTCTAGGTTGCTGAGTTTCCTAGACTCCTTGTGGTGGGTGATCTGCTTCATATGCCAAGCTGGCAACTTTTTAGGTGGGAAGAAGACTGTGTTCACTGTGAAATCTTCAGGATGTATGCACTGTTGCTGAGGGGAAGGAACTCATCACCCTGATAGGTGATATTAGTAAAATTAGAGGGAGATTGCTTTAGCTGTTTCTGGTATATATGTAGGGATGTGGGACACACCTGCCTCAAATGCACAACAAATGCAAGACCATTTTGGTTCAGACTCAACAGTTTTATTCTTCTTCTCTGAAATGATGTAATCACTTGAAATAATAATAATTGTATGCCTTCAAGTTGTTTCTGCCTTAGGTAGACCCTAAGGCAAACCAATAATGGGGTTTTCTAGGACTAAGATTGTGTGACACACTCCAGGTCATCCAATGGGTTTCCATGGCCAAGCGGGGAATTGAAAGGTTGTAGTCCAATGCTCAAATCACTACATCATGTTGACACTCACTTGTGTTTCCTACTTAAGTTGTGCATATACCTGTTTACCATTGTTCCAAGTGAATTTCATAGCATCTAGAACTCTAAAGTCCCAGAAATTAACCACATAAGGTCCTAAGAAAAGTCAGTGAACCTTTGTGAAACAGGCAGAGATCAATGCCGTTGACTTTCATGGGGAGATCATTACATTGTTTCATTGCGCACAGGATGAAAGTCATCCTCTTAGAAGACAAGATTTGTTCCCCAGAAAGGGAAGGCACATAGAGCATGGCTTTGTGGATTATGGGCAGCGATTTTTTTTCAGTCTTCCTAGTTTACCAAGTCCAAGGAAACAATGTCATCATTCTTCCATTTCTTAACAGCCCATTCTGCCCTTGAGTCAAGGCTTCATAAGTCCATATTATCTAAGGGTAGGAATCTTTCTACTACAGGCATTGTAACCCCCCACTTTTTTTATAAATAGAAAAGGTGTGCAAAAAAGAGATGGGAATGCTATATATTTTTCCAAATGTCTCTGCTTTAACATGCCTCCTAAAGCAAGGCCTTTGTGTAGGAATGTGTGATTATTTCTTTCCCATGAACAAGTTGTATTGTCTTTGTCCCCCCTCCATTAATGAAGCCATCTTAAACAATTGGAAGACTAGGCAGCCTGGTCATTTGTTTTTTTAGAGCAGATATCCAAACGAGTCCTTTCATCACAAGAATCTTTGCTTCAGAATTCATAATCAGCATACTCTGGTAGTCTGTGACCGTCTGTCTCCCATACACACTCAAATCTGATGGGACCCAGTGACTGCCTGTCAGTTACACTTGCAACCATGTATACTCATTCCAAACCTTTCTCTGCACACTTAGCACCACTTGGTTCCCCTAGCCTCTAAACTGCTCTTTTCTGCTTTCCGCTCAGCTGTAGAAAGTATCCCACTGTATTAGATCAGGAATCCATGGAAAATGTAAATACATACAGACCTGATAATTCAAAGAATACTGCTACTGAACATAGGAGCTCCATTTTCCCAGTTACATGCAGTTGCTTAGTTTTGATGGTTGGTTCTGATGTTAATCTTTGTCTGAAAGTTGTTTAGCTGTGTTTCCAAGAAGATTAGTATTTCAGGTGTGGATAATGTTCTTTGTGGCTAAGGCTCATACAGAGAAATTAAGCAGATTATTTAGTTTGTAATTTCTCTATATACATAAATGCTTCTTTTACAGCTTTGTCGTATAATAGTCTAAGTGCTTATATGTATAGCTGCTGAGGGCATGTATACAATTGCTGCTTGTGACTGAATACCTGATTTTCATGCTTCTTCTTAATGAAGCATTATTTAGTGTGTGTGTTGTAGTGTCTAGTAAATGCAGAATATGTGAATCAGACTTCATTTTGTTACACAGTTGTTGGCATCAAAACAGAGATGGCAGCTACTACAATAAAAATTAATTTGTTGCTGGTATTTATTTCTACCCCACCTTTTCCCCAGACCTGGACTCAAAGTGGCTTACATCATTTAAAAAGACATCAAAAATCCACAAGATACAAAAGTTAAAACAAGATTGAACAATCAAAAAACTAAAACCAAATTAAAACATATGTCATTAAAACACACACACAAACCAACACAACTAGTACCAATATCCAACATATCATATGATGGACTCTACATAATCACGCACCAAATGCCTGTTGGAAAGTTTTTATTTCTCTGTGAAAAGAAAATAGGGAAACTACCTGTCCGTTCTCTGGGACAGGGAGTTCCAGAGCCTGGGAGCAGCCACTGAAAAAGCCATCTCCTGGTTCCCACTGGATGTACCTGTGAGCATGGTAGGAGAGAGAGAAGGGCCTCCTCAGCAAATCTCAAAACATAGGTCAGTTTATAAGGGAGCTTATAAGGTCCAGGACTTTGAATTGTCGCATGAAATGGACAAGGGAGCCAGCCCCAGTTCACAATCTGGCTGCAGTTCTTTGGGCTGGTTGAAGATTCTGAACACTGCAAAGGCAGCCCCACTTAGAGCACATTACAGTATTCCAGCTGGGATGTAACTAAGACATGTGTCACTGTGGCCAAATCTGGCATTTCAAGGAATGAGCACAATTGGCACACAAACTTTAAGTGTGCAAGTGCACTTCTAGCCACTACTGAAACCTGGGCTTCCAGGCTCAGAGTTGAATCCAGAAGCACACCGAAGCTGTGAACCTGCATCTTTCAGAGGGATGTAGCCCCATCCAGCCCAGGCTGAATCCCAGGTAACACCTAATCCTTAAAGAAGGAGTAACATGAGGATACGTGTTTCTTAGCACTTCTTCATTCTTCCCTGGAAATATCACTTTCAGATGTTTCAACTCAATATGTCACTTGCATCTAGGTCAAGTAGAGTCGTTATCTTTGATACATTGTTCACAAACTTTTCATGTAAGATCTTTCTACCCTGAATCTGCAGTAAGTAGACTTCACTCGTTTGTATTTCTCTATAAGCTTACTTTCATGAACAGATCCCCTCCATGTATCTTTCCTTTGCATTTTTCTGTTTTCACTTCTAGGAATGGAATGGGGATAAGCCTGTTGTGACCCCATGGTGTGGGATTCTTAAACCATCCAAATTACTCCTGCCTGTGTGGGTTTTGCTCCACTTCGTTTTTCTTATAAATAGATATGCAACAGAGGAAAGAAAGAAGAAAGGCTTTGCTTTCTTTACTCCTCTTCTCTCTGCCCTCCATTTAATAGTAGGGATCGTAGTTGTTTTCACAACCATTTGTCTTCCTAATTGTCCCCTGTCCCCCGCCATATAGACTTAGATGATCCCCACTATATTTGATAGACTGAAAGAATTCCAGGATAGTGTTGATCAACACATTCTGTGGACATGCAGGGCCACACATGAAAGATATCTTCTTGTGCTTCATATTTAACACTAAAGCTTCAAGCCCAAAACAGATGAAGTTGGGGGTGGGGAGTGCTGTGGGCATTAAGGATGATAGCTACTAATAAATTGGTAACACCCAGCTTTTTATTTGGTTACATAAGAAGCCAAAAATGGCAGCCTTTCCAAATGTTTGGAAACTTCCAAGCGCTACTCAAGGACAGCAACTGCCTTTTTAGGCTAATGGGAAGTTATAACTAGTACAGAATATTTAGCCTAGCTGTTGGCAGGTGTAGATAGGTGAGAATACTTGCAGCCAATTTTGTGGCAGTTGCCCAGACTGTTGGTGAATTTCTAGGTCCAGTTCAAGATGCTAATATTGACCTTTCAAGCTCTCAGCAGCCTGTGATCCACTTATTTTAGCAAGACTTGTCTATCAGTGAGGTACTGGTATCTACAATACCAAGAAGAACCTCAGTTCTGTGCATTAATCCTTGTCCAAAAGGATACATGTGTGCATCTCTCTGTCCTGTATTTCTGACATTTATATGAAGACTTTGGATCATATAAGGAGGAATTGTGCCATTGCCTGGAATGTGAAGAGAAATTATGTTGTTAAATTTTTTAGACTTGGCTTTTATGATATTATTGTAGGAAGGAGAGGTATTTTATATGTTGTGCACTGTCTTGAGTCCAGTAAAAATATTTCATGTAGTCTGACATGAGCACTTGGATTTATCAACATGTATATACATTGAATCTTCCACTGAGTTATAAGATAGTAGCTAGAATAAAGGTTTGTGGTCTGACTGATGATCACTTAACGGTGGTTTGTGGAGAGCAGGCCATTTTCATTGTGGTTCTTGAGCTTCTCCTGTTTTCCATTTTCATTCTTTTTTCCTCTTTTCTTTTCTTTTCTTGTTTTATATTATTTTATTTTAATAGAAAGCATACATTAAAAATATTCACAGAAGTTATTTAAAACAGTGTGAATAGTAGTATCTAGGTATTACAGTTGTAAATGATTTGAAGCCACAAGAACCCCTGAGAATAGAGTAGGGATGCAATTCTTTGCTAATTACATTCTTGAGTAATTTTAGCAATTTTTTTCCGTGAGACAGAGAAGTCCCTGAAAACTGCGGTTTTTGAAGACCATTTGCAGTTTGGGGTTTACTCTGCACAAAATTTGCACATAGAATTTTCTGCAAAGGAAAAACCCATTTTCTGCACAGAATTATTGTTTTCTGTGCAGCAGCTGTTATTTCCTTCACAAAAGATGCAATCATTGGGCTCTTATTCTGTGAAAAATTAATAAAATAAGTATCTTTGCAAATGATAAAATAATTATTCATTGAAAAATAATAAAATAAGCAGCACTTTCTGTCCAACTGCCCCATTTGCAAATTTTGTGGAGAATATATCCTGAACTATGCAAATTTCTAGTCAGTCCAGAATGCTTATCTTCAGAGTTTCCTGACACTCAAGAAACATATTTCATTTAAAATATTCTTTCCATCTATGTATTAAACTTTTGTTGTGAGAATGATGCTTTAGTGTTCATAGAAAAGTGCATGTTACAGAGTCCATCTTGAATGATTTGAGGTGAGGAAAGCCATGATAGTTGTACATAATATGTATTCCAATTCTTAATCCAAACCAGAGTAAACCCACTGAATAAACAGAATTTATTTAAATGTTTGCTTCCCAAATTCTCATTGATTAAATGCATCTGTTGCAGTTGGGACTAACAATTGGATGTGGGCTATTGTATATTTTATGTAGTGCATGTGTAACAAGTACAGTGTGAAGAATCTGCCTCACTGGCTCTAAATAGACTGGGAAATAAACTGAGCTACTATAGGGGTGAGGGGGGAAATTATGCCATCTTCCCTGTTCTCCAAAGCAAATCTAGTCTGAGCTAGCAGCAGGAACAGCAATGATAAACACAGAGGAGGGAGTGTCTGGGCTAGCATGGTGTTCCACAGCACATCACCCCCAGCCCCAGTGACTCATGGAAGATTGAGTTCTCCCAGAAACTGCTATATCAGTATGTTATTCTTATACAGAATGTTTTCCACTCTTAGAAATGCTCAAGTTCATACAATGAATAAATAATATAATGAAAGAGCATGTACAAGTCAAATTGGGCAACTAAAATGGATACTGTATCAGACATGTCTAAAAATTAAAGTTGTAATTAATTTTTTTTCAGGTTAGTTTCCTGTAGAACAGGGCACATTAATGCAAATAGCTCTTTTGCTTTACTTTTCCCCTTATAATCTGGTACGATGATACTATGGTGAATCCCCAGCTAGAGTAGACCCATTCAATCAACTGTTGAATGGTAAGTTAAGACATAGGTAAATCCATTTGATTCAGTGGCTCTACTCTTGTCAGGATTAATAGGATTTAGGCCTATACGTTCTATTGAGGTGCCATGTTTTAAAATTGTTACAATTATTTCAATAAAAATAATTTCCAGATAAAGCTGTACATTTCTTTATGCATAATGATTTCAATCACTCTAAGCCCTCTGAGTGAAATCAGTTTCAGTGCAAGTATTTTTGACTGCTGGGGAAAAGGTTAGACATTTGTACAGTAGATAAAATCAACATGACATACTTTTGTTTAATATTTTGCTTACTAAATATGTCAAAAAGCCATAGTGAATGAGAGCTCCATCAATTTAGAGCAGAGAAAATTCCTTGAAAAATTTCTGATAAACATTTTCCTGGAAAATCCACTTCATTGTATTGCATTGGTAACAAGGTGCTTGGTGTTCCTTTGTTTTGTCCTCTCACATGAAAAAGGCCCCCTTTTTTTCCCTATCAAAGTGGAAACATTTTGTAGACTTTTGTCAGCTCATAGTCAGTACTTCCATCTCCCTGCTAGGGGTGAACAAGTTCAGGAAATAGTTTGCTATGAACAGAGGTGTGTTGCATATGCCAGCACAAATGTAGAATGAAGAGATGTGTATAAACATATAACTAGAAAAATATTCAAATGTTCTGTTCACTGGAAACCTCATTACTTATGAACATTGCTGCAAACATAACGGAAGTAGTGGTCAACCACAAAGTGGTTATTTGAATTGTTCCTGGCCTCCCCCAGTAAAGGTGTAATCCACTGAAGTTTATGTGTAATTTCTGACCCACTTACAAGTCCCCAAGAGTTATGGTGACCTAGTTTTGGAGCTGTGCTTGTCTTGTTTTGGCAGCTATGAAGATCATAGTAATAATGATACTTCAAGGCTTCTTGAAAACTGTTCCATTTTCTGGCCATAGTCAGATTAACCAGGACAGCTGGTTTGTAATCTATAGGCAAGGGTTCCTTCAGATTAGTTTATACTGTGAAATAACCTGCTGATTGTTTTTCAAAAGAATATTTTCTTATCCTTTAAGACTGTAGATACAGACATATAGAATCACAGTTGGAAGGGACTGCAAGGGACATCTAGTCCAACCCACAACTGTGCAGAAAAATGCAACCAAAGTAGTTCCAAGGAGTGTGTATTACAGATATAGACATTCTATTTGAATCCTCTCAACTCCTCAGCTTCAGCACAACTGACTGAAGTAGCATGATCTCTTTAACTCTGCATATTGAACTACACATAGAAACTGGAGCAGCATTTGGGATGTCTGTTAATCCTTTTCCACCTGTGTGGTGTTAACACGTACATTTGTCCCAGTGTAGTTTGTGATCTCTGTATGTGGTCTGACTTAGATAAAAATTCAGGGTTGGCAGACTACTTTATCTTAATTCCAAAGAAAATCTTCTCAGAGGTTGTTGTTGTTGTTGTTGTTGTTGTTGTTGTTCTATGGCTTTAAGTTGTTTCCAACTTACAGTGACCCTAAGGTGAACCTATCATAGGATTTTCTTGGCAACGTTTGTTCAAGAGGAAGTTTGCCTTTGCCTTCTTCTGAAGATGAGAGAGTGTGACTTGACCAAAGTCACACAGTGAACTATCATAGCTGAGTGGAGATTTGAATTCTGGTCCATTTCTGCACTAGACTGTTATAGAGCTGTTATTCCACTTTCAACTTCCTATGGAATCCTGAAAGTGGAATAATAGTGCTGTAACAGCCTAGTGCAGAAATGGCTCTGGTCTCCAAAGTCAAAGTCTAGCACTAAAACCACTGCACAACACTGGGGCTATAGTATGCCATAATTAGCCTTTGAGATAATGTCAGACTCTTTGTTAGTCTTGCTACAACAGACTAACATAGCAGTTGCTCTGGAAACTCTGAAGTATGTCCTTGAAAATTTTTTAGAAGTTCCAGAGGAGTCTTTGTTTTGCTTATTCAGTATAGTCAGAAGTAATCCATTCTCACAGGACATCATCAGCAACACATGCATCTCCCACTTGCCCATAAGTCAGAGAAAGAAACAAGTGGGGATAAAAAACTGTGTACAAGTTGTACTCTTCTTTCCAGGGTTCCCACATCACTACCTTTGACATACATTGCAGCTCAACTGTTGTTGTCTCTTTCTCTCTATAGGTCCCAGTGTCTGTGGCCATGATGTCTCCTCAGATGATCACCCCACAGCAGATGCAACAGATCCTTTCTCCCCCTCAACTCCAAGCCCTTCTGCAGCAGCAACAAGCAATTATGCTGCAACAGGTAAGGTAGCTCCATTTGAGCACTCCTTCTGCGGCAGATGTTTCATGTGAGAGTCACAGGACTGACATTTGCGTCTGCATTTCTTGCGAGCAAGTACAATGTGTTTCCTGTTTGTACATTCTAAGGAAGGACACTATTCTGATTTTATACATTGAGGCCGAAAGAAATTAACTTGCCCAGGATTTTTCAATATACCATAGTTGAGTCAGGATGAGAATCATTGACAGCCAAGTCCAACAATCTGCTTAGTTGAGAACTTACTTTCTTCTGTGTCCTTAGCCTCTAAATATGGTTTAATCTAGCATCTTGGGGACTGTGCACTTGATTTCAGTTTTTAATTTGAAGAAGGTGGCTCCTTTTTATTTTTATTTTAGAGACCAGGGCTTCAGTTGCCCTGCATATGAACACTATAGAGGTTATCCAGAGAAATTAGAGAAATTCAACACTCTGCTCCTCCCTTCCTCCAAAAAAACAAAACAAAACAAACAAACAAAACAAGCAAGCAAACTCCAAACCCCTCTTTATTTTCTTAGTGCCATACTAGCACTATGCTGTTCAAGCAGTAAGACTGGGCAGTCTGTGTTTCCACAAAATGGCTTTGTGAGATAAGCCTGGCTGCAGAATGATGAGCTGTGGTGTCTTGCAGGGGGAAAGAATTTCTTTCTTTCTTTCTTTCTTTCTTTCTTTCTTTCTTTCTTTCTTTCTTTCTTTCTCCAGCAACAAAATGTCCTATTTCTGTATAGGATCATAGAATCATAGACTTGGAAGAGACCACAGGAGCCATCCAGTCCAACCCCCTGCTATGCAGGAACACACATCAAAGCATTCCTAACAGATAGCCATCCAGCTGCTGCTTAAAAACCTCCAAAGAAGGAGACTCCACCACACTCCAAGGCAGCATATTCCACTGCCGGACAGCTCTGACCGTCAGGAAGTTCTTCCCGAGGTTCAGGTGGAATCTCCTTTCCTGCAGCTTGAATCCATTGCTCCTTGTCCTAGTCTCTGGAGCAGCAGGAAACAAGCCTGCTCCCTCCTCGACATGACATCCCTTCAAATATTTAAACATGGCTATCATGTCCTCTCTTAACCTTCTCTTCTGCAAACTAAACATCCCCAGCTCCCTAAGCCATTCCTCATAGGGCATGGCTTCCAGACCCTTCAGCATTTTGGTCGCCCTCCTCTGGACATGTTCCAGCTTGTCGATATCCTTCTTGAATTGAGGTGCCCAGAACTGGACACAGTATTCAAAATGAGGCCCAACCATTGCAAAATAGAGTGTTACCATTACCTCCCTTGATCTAGACACCATACTCCTATTGATGCAACCAAGAATTGCATTGGCTTTCTTGGCTGCCACATCACACTGCTGACTCATGTTCAGCTTGTAATCTACCAAGACTCCTAGATCCCTTTCCCACATACTGCTATCCAGCCATGCATCCCCCATCCTATATTTGTGCATACCATTTTTCCTGCCTAAGCGTAGGACCTTACATTTCGCTCTGTTGAAGTTAATTTTGTTAGCTTTGGCCCAGCTACTGTGCTGTGAAAATTTCCTAAAGCTGTTTCCTAACAATGTTTGAATCCTTACAACTACTCAGTAATGTTAACTGTACATTTGGATAGTCCAGAATTAATTATATTTTCGGCTATTCTCCTTTCTTTAACTGGTCCTTTGTCATGTTAAGATCCTTAACTATGTGTCATTGCTATTTAAAGGAAGAAATTGAAATTGAATGTATAATGGGTAAACCATTAAAATAAAGCATTGATGCTAAAATCAAGAAAAACTTAAACAAATCCCCTGTTTAAGAATTCCATTATCTTGGGGGGTGTGAGGTCCATGTTTGGGTAGAAGCCAGATGCCTACCACCACCACCAGTCTTCTGTGAACCAGGTGACACCAGAACATGGCCAAACCTCCTTTCCTTGTGGGATCCCTGGCAGAAGCACTGGGTGGCCAATCTCTCAGTTCTTGGAAGCATTGCCCTTCAGGTCAGTCTTAAGCTGACACTAGCAAATACCAAATATAAGTGTCTGACTTTGTTCTTCCTCCATGCAGGGAAAAAGGCTAAGAGACACCTTTGACTGGTCTTTGCAGGTGTTATTTGAGAGTAGGTAGGAGAAACTGGTGACCAGACATGAACTTCACAGGCCAGACTAGGTGTATTATCGACAGCCCTCACCCTCAGAATTTGTATAGTGATCTGCAAATTAAACCTATGTCCAGTGGTGCTGCTACTATTATAAAGATTTTTTTATTTCTAGATCATAATAGACAATGTGATACATATACAATATGGATAAAAGTAATTATTTTGGTTTCATGAGCAAAGTAAATTCTTGTGTTCTAGAAGCATAAATTCTGCTTCTGGTGTTTCTTCTGAGTTGTGGACTGTGAACTACTGTTACCTCAATATCTTGTGGCCCTAAAAAGTGAGTTAAGCAGGAAACCTTCATTCTAAAGCAAGCCATTATTTCCCCTAGGAAATAGCTTTTTATATAGCTTTTTTGAAAATAGTTGTACATTATTGGAGAGATGTGTTTCCCTAGAAATGTGCCTTGTTAGCTGATAGATTGTGGAAACTGTAGTGCAAAAATGAGGTTTCCAAGCAATGTGTTCTGGATTCTGTATTTAGATTAAAAACTAGGTATAACAACTTGATTCTACTGTTTCACATCACACTTCTATTTAGCATAAGGTAAATATGCATGTTTTCTGTTTTTTTCTCTCTCTTTCTCAAATACAAACTGATAACAGCAAGGGAGGATATAATACAATTCTCAAAGAAAACACAACTGTTTAGATAAACACTTGTGTGGGGGAGTGAACATGAAAACCTACAGCATCCTCCACACCCTTCCTTCTGCCTTCAATACCTGTTTACTTCAAACATGCTGATAAGGAGTCAAGGTTGGCCCCAGGGAAAGAACAAAGGGTAAACACTAACTTGGGTGGGTCCTTCCTTCTCTCAGTCTCTTTGGAGCCAGATAGAGAAACATGTTTGACTGCAAATTAAACAGCCGCAGCCGGAATAGCTGGCATTCTCTATGAGAAGAAAACCAAACATCACACCTCTCACCTCTTGACCCAATGTTCTCAGAATCCCGTATAGAGACCTGGTTTTGATTGGCTTTTAGGTAAACAGGGAGGCTTTCCAAACCTGTTCAGCAGACATAAAGAGAAAAGTTTCTGCTGTCAGCACTGTCAACTACAAGCTGATAAGAACTCTCCCAGAATCCCCAGGGGCATTCCTCAGGAGCCAGCTTTTTTCCCCCTAGAGTTGTGGAAACCTGTGCTGACCTTGCCTGTAGTTCTGGCCCCCTCCTGTGGAAAACAAATCAAATTGCTAAAGCTTGTTCTAGAAGGACATAGCATATGAAAGTAGAAGTGGCATTGTCTTGAAAATGCAGTATAGTGCCACTTGCCAGTACACATTGAACAGCACCATTTATCTAGGGATTACCAAGTTTAAATGTTTCTCTTAGCATATAACATCATGTCTATTTTACAGAGAGAATAACTGAGGGACTAAGGGAAAGTGACTTAAAGTTCCACAGTAGCCCTGAGGCCTCATATGGAACAGTTAAATAGTTCTTTATATATGGAGGAAAATGGAGAGTGCTCTGTTTGAAAAATATCTGAGACTGCATGTTACACTGACATCACAAATAACAAAGGCTTGACAGCTGTCTCTCGTAGACTGATCCAGACTACTGGCTAGAATAAAAATATGTGTGGGGGAGCTCTTGGGCAGAAAGGAAATGGTCAGGAAGTGCTAGAGTATCTCCTTTCCTCTATCTTCTTAAGTGCAGTCCTCCAGATGTTGCCTACCAATTTCTAGCAGTTCTAGCCAGAATTACTTATGGTGAAGAATGTTGCAGTCATCCAAAACCTTCTGGGAGGGTTGAATGATTCCTACCGTCTTAGATGAAAATGCACCCCCCCACCAAGCCAGAAGAAGAGGTTGTAGAAAGGCATTTCCCTACATGTCTTTGACCTAACCAGTTAATCCTCATACCAACTTCTCATCAAGTTCTCAATATAAAGAGTCCCATCACCCCTTGTCTCTTTGTCCCCCTTGAAGATTTCTGTTTTTTCCACTGTCAAAATATAGCATGTTAATACTTTGGAGGAAAAGACCTATCTCTTTTCCCAAGAAAGCACTATAAAGTTCCACATGCATCAATGGTTAATTTATCCCCAGACTCTCTCTCATCACCAAAAGGTTTTCTCTGGCCTTTGGTTTCTCTCTCTCTCTCTCTTTTTCTTTCTTTCTGAAAAGGGAGCCTTTGGGACTCTGAGAGTTTTGTGTGTTTGAGGAGGGGTTGCTGTCCCCATTGGTAGCTTCCTGCTGCTGAATTTAATTTGTTATCAGTTTCCTGTAGTACTGCAATTTCTTTATTTTAGTTTGCCTGTATCTGGGCTTTGACTGACATGTTGTATTATGGATTTTAAAATGTTGTCAGCAGCCACAGAGATTTCTTTAGACTATAAGGTACAGTACAAAAGCCTTAATGAGTAAAATAAACAGCATTTTATCTTTTTGTAGCTGTAATTTGAATGTAAAGCCTACCTAAGTTAGAAGAATTTTTGTTGTTGTTGTGACTCTATAGAGTAATAAGAATATTTGCACACAAATCGTGCAAGAGAAGTTCAGGAACACTATTAGTGTCATACGTTAAAATGCCCTTAGAAGGCAATTAATGCATGTTGCTACACCAGTGAAAAAATTATAGCAAATATGGCTAGGGTGGATTTCATATAGCTGAAGCACTAAGAGTTTATGGATTGCATAAACGAATAATAATTTAATGGGAGAACCACACATATTTTTTTTTCCTGTGCATGAGAAGAAAGTCTGCTTTAAGCTTCTGGTGAAATTGTATGTATGTACAATGGTTCATTCCACAATAAGCTAATTTGTTTCTGATTTGTGTGGACACTAATACACACATACACACACATACACATCTCTATACAATATCCCCTGCCCCACATAACACATTTCTCTTGTCCTAAATAGCGTAATGACAGATGGGAGCAGAAATTGACCTTTTAGGAAGTTTACCTTTTTGAGTTGCAACTTCTGAAAGCTCCTAGCAGAGATGGCCAGTGGCCATGTTGGCTGGAGAATTTGGGGCATTATAATCCAAAAAGTCATGTTCTCAAATTCTGGATGCAAGGAGGTTATGGCCTAGGTCTCATGTAATTTCAAATGCTGCTAATGAGTCAGATTTTTTTTCCTCCTTTTGACTGACTCTCTTTAATTTGTTGGCATGTATTTGCCATTCCCTCTGGGAAAATACTATATTTGGCTATTTGTTTCTCATTTAAAGATTCTTTTTATTGCTGTAAATTGAGGAAAATAATTTCCCTGTCCTGCTTAACCCCCCCCCCTTAAACCAAAGAGGTAAAATTGCTGCAGTGCTTATGGTCTCTGTATCTTCAGGAGGATGATCCCAAGTGGCTAGATGCTGCTGTTCTGTAAATGATTGTTTAATTCTGAATTTCAGGAGTTAAATGCACCTAACTGTAGGTGCTGGTTGCAAGTGAAGGTGGGAGAGATGAGTGATATGCACAAAGTAAAATCCACAGAACTTGTTTGTGAGAAATCACTAAGCATGTCTGTTGTAAATATTATAGTTCATATCCACTTGACACCCAAGGGAACTTTGAAGAAGGGGGATTCTTTGACTGCCAGTGGACAGAATAGGAGAGAGATGTCCCTGGTTTCTTGAGTGAGTTTATGTCTCAATCAACCTTTGTTTCTCATCTGTAAAAAGGGAATGCCTCTTATCACTTCCAGGTGACTGTAAGAATGAATGAGGTTTAAAGAACTGTGCATAATAAAAGGACAACAGATCAACACATTTCTTCTGCAGGCTCCTTGTGAAACCCTGTTCAGTCTGCTTAACCAGAGCTTTCCAGACTTTTCATTTTGGTGACACACCTTTTAGACATGCATCATTTCATGACACAGTAATTCAGTTTTACTAGCAAACCAGAAGTTAAACTGACTTACGTACTAATACAGACGTTTAACACTTGATTCTTGAGCAGTTTCCTCTACAGCTGCTACATTTTGTTCATTGCAAATGTCATCTTCACCAGCTTTTCATTTCTTAATCAGAAACTTATCCATTTTAGGGGTAATTCAACTGCAGTGTAAGTAACTAAATAAGAAAATAACAGCACTCCACTCTCTCAGTGATAAAGTGAGAGAACAGTTCCTCATGGTACACACCTGCAGAGCTCCCGCACCTTTTCACAATCACTTCAACTGTTTCCAACTGATCAGGCATGCGTAGTACCCAGAGGCCTATTTAGGGTGAGGAAAGGGAGCCCCCTTCCACCCTATCCTGATCACTGCCATTGCTCTTGCTGGGGAAAGGCCCCAACAAGAGCAATGGCAGGGAGAAAGGCAGCCCCCTCCCATCCGGTCCTGGTTCCCTGCCACCGTTCTTGCCCGGGGAAATGCCCCAACAAGAATGACAGCAGAGAGAAAGGCAGCCCCCTCCCACCCGGTCCTGGCTCCCTGCCATCGCTCTTGCCCGAGGAAAGGCCCCAGTGAGAGTGACAGCAGCAGGCCAGGCTTGGGGGGCAGTCTTTCTTAACTGAGGAGGCAACACAACAACACAGTACAGGCAACACACTAGTGTGTTGCAACACACTGTTTGGGAAGCCCTGGCTTAACCTTATGTGCCCAGTTTAATAGTATGCAGTCCCCTCCTCTCATACCCTCTGAATACACCACGTGATACTGACATCCCCTCCATCTTGCAGTATACATGTTTTTTAAAAACATCTTTGCTTGATGGAGAAACGTTGGTTTCCAAAGCTTGCACAGAGATGTTTGTGTCTTTCTTGTTGGCCTAACAAGGGTACTACCACAATATGGACTTTGAAATTCATCTTATGATCAACATCTCTACCCTGCATTTGGGTCATGTATTCCTGTGGCTGGTTCTCAGCCCTTTTAAATAATAATGGAATATGTAACATCTTTACAATATGCTCACATCTTAGATAGTTGCAAGGCATACAAAAGTAGTTGGAAGCAGTTGTTGTTGGCTCTTAGACATTTGAGTCTCATTTACGCTCTGTATTCTTCTATCCCACTCTTTCCTCAGTTGCAGGAATACTACAAG
Organism: Ctenosaura bakeri; assembly: GCA_948474755.1. NCBI lineage: Eukaryota > Metazoa > Chordata > Lepidosauria > Squamata > Iguanidae > Ctenosaura > Ctenosaura bakeri. Next base: position 280,901 of record CAOLHI010000430.1, read on the forward strand.
AAACAGCAGGAGCAACTTCACCTGCAGCTACTGACTCAGCAGCAAGCTGGAAAGCAGCAAGCCAAAGAGGTAGGTATAGCCACTCGAAGTTGCATTAATATAGCTGCAGAAAATAAATATTTCCCTCTTTTTTTTAAATACAAAAATCAGACAGCTCTACAGGTGATAGTAGAAATGCACATTGTTCCATATTCAAAAGGATGCATTAGTCTATTATGCTCCTTTCCCATCTGGAAATACAACGAAGCTATTTTTTCAAATTCTGTACACAGGGTTAATTTCACAAAAGGTCACTACAGTAACAAGCACACACCAAAATATTTTTCTAATGAATCCTCAGTAGTTTGTTGCAGAAACCTGTTGCTTGTTCAGGGCACTTATCTTTAACAGCAAATACATGATTGTCACTAAGGAATCTAAAATCATAGGTATTTGCAGCATCCCTGCTATTAACACTCCTGCTAGAATCAATACCCTAATGTGGAGTAATATGAAAGCATTATTTAACAGTTGTTCTGTTGCCCTAAAAGTACACATTTCAATGGAATAAATCTGGAAATCTAATAGTTGTGCTGCAGTTGCACAACAAATACAACTTACTTATTTTACCTGACAGAGCAAGAAAACAATACAGTTTTCCAGGAGCCTAACACACAGGTCTCAAAGAAATTACCTCCCATAAATACTTTATAATCACATATTAGGATATTTAAATTGTGTCTTGAATGAGCCAAGCAGTTCAAATTCTGTTTGCTGCAAGTGGCTTTTGGATGTTCCACACAGGTTTGTGTAAGGATAGCCTGAAACAGGTTCAACTATATTGAGTTCAAACACTTCTGTTAGACAAAATCCTTCCACGAACCCTTTGTAATATGAGGTCCAATTCATGTTATCCACTGAGGCACCACTGAATGCCAAGGAATTCTCTCCAGTACTTACAACATTCTCCTCATGTCAGCTTGTTGTGAATTATTGTGGTTAACTTCTCTTTGACGCTGTTTATATTAAAGATGCATGTTTATCAAGTTCTTCAGTTGGTGTTGGATTGATAGAGGCACTACTATAGCAGCGCTGTTCTGTTTGCTCCGTAAAACAGATTTTGATCGCGCTGTCATGTCATAGATGATGTGTCTGGCTTTTAATCTCTTTGTTGTTAGTTTGTTCCATTATCTATTGAAATAGCTCTGCAAAGCCATCTGTCATGACCAAAATTACCAACAGCTCAGTTCTGTTTGGTTTGTAGCTGACGAACATTGTTAAGGTCTAGTTTGCGTGTTATAACCACCATGTGATTTAGCCACACTACTGCAGATGGTGAAAAGTAAAGGTTAATCTATATGGCCTCTATGCAGAATCAGATCCACACTGTGAACTGTGCTCAGGCAGGCCAGCCACATAAGATTCAACAGCTCTCTCGTGTAAACAAGAGATTCTTCCATAATTAGTTCTCCCAGTCCTTCTGTCTCGCCCAGAGGAGGAGGAGCATACCCCTCTCTGTGATTTAAAGCTGACTTCACATACTAGCTATGGTTCATACAGAGGCCCTGAGACTGACCTGTGCTTGGCTTTGATCATATCAGGGATGGGCAGCTGTGGCCCTCAAGATGTTCTTTGGCCTACAGTTCCCACCAGTCCCAGCCAGCAAAGCCAAGGGTGAGAGATGGTGAGAGTTGCATTTCAAAACATCTAGAGGGCCATAGATGCTCACCAGTGCTGTACCTGGTGGCCTTTTTGACATAAAATACTAAGTAATACTGGCAATGCTTTAAACCACAGCAACAGTTTCACTAATTGCCACAAAGATGGTGCTCTGGATAGATGAACTGAATAAGAAAGGAGAACTTGAGGCTCACCATTGAGTGATCACCTATGATTCCCTATTGGGACATAAACTAAATCTTCATCCTGCATCCTTTGATAATTTTGCAGTGAAATTAAATACAATGGTTCAGTCTAAGCTGTATCTGTCTCTAGCATCTCTTTGATATCTGTTGGGAGTAACTCAGTGATGTCTGTACACTTGCTCTCTCAGCCTAAAAATCTCTAGAACACTGGGAACTGAAGCACCCCAATGATTTGCTCAAATGTGTACACCAGAGCAAGAAACCAAACTCAGTTGCTCTCAGTTAGAGGCTAGTGTCTGAGCTTTATGATTCCTCTTTATTTGTGTTTTTCCAAACTAATCTTACAAGCTTTTGATGAGCATTTTTAAAATTGTAGCAGGTATGAATTACATGTCATTTCTGACAATAACTTTTCACAGTCAAAGCCACACCTTGTGTTTAAGTCAGGCACATTACCTTTCTCTGGAATGCTAAGCCAGTTGCCCCTTTTCTTAGAAACATAGCTCCTTCTACACTTCCAGAACACTTGGGAGGGAGAAGAGCTTTTATATGGAATCTCTCTTTTCTGGCAGTTGTCCCAGTGTACCAGCTGATCCTACATGGTTAATCTGGGAGGGGGGCAGTGCACAAGGATTGGCCAGCCAGTAACCTAGGCGTCAGATTAATGAAGTGCTCCTGTCAGTCCAGAGTGTCACGCTGAAACTCCTCTTGATGTGCTCATAAATCAAAGTGACGGCGCCTGTTACCCCAGTAGCTGCACCCGCTCAGCTGCGTCTAATGTAAACAGAGCGCAGACAAAATGCATTAAGGAACTCAAACCCGTCACTAGGGAGAAGATCTGGGATCAAGGGAGTAGAGGGTTGGAGCAGGAAGAGGGAGGATGGGAGTTACCCTAACAGAAAACCTTCCATATGTGCCTCCACCTCAGAGAAAAGGAAAGATTGGAGAGGCCCAGTGGGTGCTAGTGACTGGCAGAGTTAGGTTCAGTAATTACTTTCTTTGTGTTTAAGATTTTTATCTGTGGGCAGATAAGCTTCATACTTCATTGGTTCTATCAAAAGTACACAGCAGATGACCTCCAAAAGTGAAAGTGTCCAGAGAAGCCCACAGACTCTGGCAGCAGTGCGGCAGGGGAGGGTGAGAGGGAACTACTAGGCAACATCAGAAGAAAACTTTATTGTTTTAGGTTGTGGTGATGAGGGAGAGATCTTTGAGGAATGTGGCTTGTTCAGAGTAGTTTAGAATTAAAACTGAAGTGTCTTTAATGGACTCTGTAGTTTTATGCACTGAGAAGCCACTGGCAAACTAACAATCTTTTAAAGGTAACCTGATTTCAATTTCTAACAATAATTCTTCAAACATAAAGCCTTTTATTGAACTACATGCTTTACTTTGCCCCACATTCAGAGTTCTGCTTGAAGCATTTGATAGGGTTTTTTTTTTTACATCATTCACTTTGCCTCTCGCTATAATGAAGTGTTCTTCTACATTCACTGATAAATTGCATAATGAGATTGCAACTTGCCACTTGGCTGTACAGCCTTTGGAAAGTGGGCTAAGTTAAGATTCATGGAGCATTATAGCACTGTTTGCTCATTCAGAAAAATCTCATCCATCCATTTGAAAGTGTTTTACACATAAAAGTTGGTAATGGGAATTTGTTACTTGGGCTGAAATTCACATGATAATAATATGAACAGCTTCATGCCTCATTCATGATGTTTCACAAGGGATCCAGCCAATGCTGTCTTTCATTTGTAATGCACCTGGGTTTTCCCATTGTTTCTGTCTTTATTCTTACCACAAAAATCTAGTAAAGGGGGAAAGACAGAAGAGCTGCATGATGTCTTTTGATTGGTAGCCCTGGGAGGCTTCTGTCTGGAAACATACTAAGAAGCTTGTTTCTTCCCAAACATTTGCTTGAGGTTAGCAACAAAAGCAAACAAAAAAGCTGTAGAAGCCTAAAATAAAGTCATTCACTAATATTTTCCCACTTTCCCCAATTTATACTGAGTCCCAAGGACCTAAATAGGTTAGGTCTTCCAATTATTTCTTTATGTAGTCAAGTTTGGACCTTGATGAAACCATAGTAGTAACAGGTTAGTTAATTGGAAGTCACCAGAAAGGCATTTCTTGGCAGCATTCTTATTTCTCAAACCTGATGAGTGGATGACAGCAACAAGAGGGAACGTTCTTGGTGGATGTCTGAGATTGTATAGAAGCATGTGGGAAGAGGCCTTTGGAGATCTGCTTGGTATGATCTTTGAAAAAGCATAACCACTGGGGCTTGCAAAACATTCTGCCGTTATTAGATCCTGGCCAAGGATTCCTGACTCCTCTCATTTTCCTTTTTTTAAAATGTTTGTCTTGGATCTTTCCTTAAATGGCTTGGGTTGCAGAAGAAAGTGTGTATGTATGTGTGATTCTTTATGGATGTGTGTACACGTGTGTAAGAAAAAGTGAGAGCAAAACTGAAAGAGTTTTGTATTGATCCAGATGGAGGAGTATGTATAGTTCGGGGGTGAGATAATGAGAGAGAGACTTTTGTGTACACTTTTTATAGTGTAAAGTGTGTGTTTTGGGAAGGCTTTCATATTTAGAGAAATATATTTGGTAGAATAAATCAACTTAAGAGGTGATTAGGAGAAATGGTTGCCTTGCCTCTTTATGAAATGAATGGTCTGTTAGAGGAAAACTGTGGATTCAAAGGAGTGAATTTGTATCCCATAGCTCAGACTGTATATCTGCCTTGCAATGGTTCTTGGGCAAATTGTCTTCTAGCCTCTCCAGTTGGCCTTTCTAGGGAACAGGTGTTTGCATCAGGCTGTATACTTCGTAGTAGCCATTTGGTGAATGGACAACTACCCATGGTAGTAATTTTGTGATGATGCCTATGACACCTGAAATTCCAAACATGCTTTCTCATCTCAAAAACATCAAAATCCCTGGACTAAAAGACAGTCAGGGGGCAGGGGAAATTCTTGTGAACCTGAATTGCAGACTTACCTACTACAGGCAAGGAATTTGATGTCCAGACCTCTGTTGTAAATTTAGAGATGAAAATAGTTGTAGACTTTAAAGAAGCATTTTAACCATTAGCTTTCTTCCAAGTAGTAAAGAAAGTGTTTATATGATGGGAATGTTCTTTCCTCACGCTGTTATAAGAGTTCCAAAAACCAGTGTGTGGATGTGATATTTGCAATGTGGCACCAGTGCATTTTCTAAGGAGAGACTGTAACAATCCCGTTTAAGTACTCCCTTACATACCTATAGTCTTTATTGTATCTTCAGTGTATCACCACTTGTATTACGTCTGAGCATTTCAGAGTCATCTAACTTTTTAGTGGTATAAAATTTCACTGCAGAGGACCTATAATGAATCAATACTATGAAAGACATTTCACCTACTGTTCTTATATTTTCCTCCTTTGTACTTCAGACTCTCAAAAGCTACTGCTAGGGTTCAGCAACAAGTAGATGAGAAAAGATATAGAGCACTGTTGAGTTATGAGGTGAAAGCAACATGCCCTGGGGATTCTAATGACTTAATCCTTTCCCAATTTCCTTCTGCTTTACAGCTGGAAATTGAGTGAATGGGACAGTGTTCAACTGCTCTGATGTAACAGGCAGAAACCTGTGTTCACAAAAAGGCCTACTGCGGAAGGAGGAAGCAAGGGAGGGGACAACGCAAACTTTAGGCAGTGCAATGATGCTGCAGATTCCAAGAGAGAGCTCAAGGATCCCCTCCCTCCCCTGCAGGCCACTCAGAGTGCATCTCTCACATCCATAAAATGCTTTAACCTAATGACTAACCCTTCCCTGCTCCTCTGCCAGCAGTACAGTCTGTAGGGGATGGATCTTCCCAGTTTTGATGCCCCATGGCTGAGCCAGAGTCCCTGGTGATTCATTAGTCAGGAATTCTTCCTAGATCCAGAATGAATGGACTTGTCTTGCTACAGGCCTGCTCTTCAATGATGTATTCTTTTCTATAAAAGGCTACTGAATGAATGCTTTGAAGATTAGCTGGAGGACAAAATTAACATTTTGAGCGTTGAATTTATCCCATGTCTTACCAGTTCTTGTTTCTCTGAACCCCCCCCCTTCATATTCAACTAACAATGTTTTTCTCTCATCCCTTCAAATCTGTCTGTCAATTAGAGTATACATTGTCTCTCAGAGGCAACAAAAGGGTTTTGGTGGACCATAAATGTATTTTTGTTTAATTTTTTTTTCAGGTGGTGTTGTGCTACTTAGAAAATAAATAAATGGCAAGGAAGAGTCCTGTCCATTTGCTGCCCATAAAATAGAGCTCTCTAAATTCATTAGACTACGTTTTAGCAGTGGTTGGAACAAGAGAGAAAAAGACTACAGGGAAAGGGTTCCAATAGAAGAAGCAGGGGTGGAGATTAAATATAAGAAGTAGTATCCAATGCCACCCTTGGGGTGCAGGAGTGAAATAACAATATATAGAGAGGTGATGAAGTAACAGACCTTGCACCCATCATGATTTGTGTGTGTGTAGCAAGGATGGACATGTTCCATGTTCCCAATGGCTGTTTTTCTAGCTTGCTAGTTAGCCAGGGGGCACTTGGGTTGTGCAAACAGGTTGGGGTTTGGAGGATTCAGATAAGACCATCACATAGTACACATGAACTGGAAGGCAGCTAAGAGACCATAGAGCCCTAGAGGACTTTGGAAAGAGCCTTTTCCACAGGAATGGGAAGAAATGGCTGAAGAAACTGTTTGTGAACTATTTGTACTTTTTATTAAACTGTTCAAAAGTTAAGATTGGGCTCTTTCAAAGCTGATTTAGTGAAGGACATGGTTTGCTGCCAAAATTTAGTGGCAAATTGTGATGGCACCTGTTGGTAGGAAAAAGATCAATTTGAATGACAGTTTCTGGCAAGGGAGGAAGATGAGGATAAAAGTCAGGATTGCAAGCAGGGTATGGAGACAGTGCATGACCTGTAGCACACACAGGTCCCATTCCTTTGTTTGTAGTTACATTGTTTTACCTCAAGGCCAGAGAAAACCAAAAGTGGTGTTCCACAATGGGAAAAAAAATATATCAAAATACTTTGTGGTATGATATTTGTTTTTACACTCTAAAATACTGGCAATGCCAGATAAAAACAAATCACAAAAGAACTAGAAGGTGAAAGTATGGGTTGTATCCATGCAATTATGTTTCCTTTACTGATTAAAAAAAATATTAATATGAATATTGGAACTTTCAGCTTCTTCCTACAGTCTGGTTCTTTGTCCATATCTCTCCTCTGGTTTATTTTCTCTTCTTATACTATAAAAAAAATAGTAGCTATATTAGACTGTTTTGCTGTTTGCTTTCTTTTCCTCCTTGGGTATTTCCCATATCTGGGGCTGAAGTCTTTATACTTACCCAAAAGTAAGCTTCATTGAACTGAATGTGACTTAATTCTGAATAGATGTGTGTAAATAGGAGCCACTGTGGCATAGTGGCTTGAGCACTGGGCTCCAACCTTAGAGACCAGGGTTTGATTCCATGCTTAGCTATAGAAATCCACTCGGTGAACTTGGATGTGGCACATACTCTCAGCCTCAGAAAAGCCCATGATAGGTCTGCCATAGGGTCACCATAAGTTGGAAATTACTTGAAGGTACACAACAACAACAACAACAACAACAACAGATATGCTTAAGTACCTCCTACAGCTCTTTGGGTGAGGGGGTGACATCCAAGTATGACTTTCACCGTACCTGTAACATCTCAGTGCAAAAATGTAAGCAGAGTGAAGACTGTTAAGTGTTGGCCTGTGGTGAGAAACAGAAATGCAGAGGGCTAGGTTTATGGTTGTGTATTATAGCTGTATCATTATTATTTAGTACATTTATATTCTGCTGTCGTATAACTCAGGATGGCATATATAGGAGGCCTCCTATCCATCTATTAAAAATATCCAGATCTGATTAGCTTCAGTAAGGTGTCCTTGGACCATGCCTTGGGTCCAGTTATCTGGTATTCTTTGCCCAGTTTGGTGACAGATGAGATCCTTCATAATTCCTTGATCAACGTTAAGCTATTTAAGGTAATGGTACTTAGGAGTCCCTAGAGTTTTTTAGATAATAAATATATCTTTATCAAACATGTCAAATCACCTTCCAAGTAAGCCTTTTAATAAGAATCTCCAGGAAAATCAACATATTAATTATTACACCATTCTTACTCGTATAAGATTTTTAATGTTATCCTCATTATTCTCATTTGATATGAAAACTACACACTTTAGTATTTAAACTCCTTGTTTTGCCTTATTGTCCCTTTAAAAAACAACAAAAAGAATATTTGGAAAGGATGAAAACAAGGGCAGGTCAGAGCTGTTATTCATCCCACTGAAATTAATGGGCCAAGGCTTCCAGGAAGGAATGAAACAGCTGCTAATGGTGTTACTATGTTTGTCAAAAAACCAATCAAGTTACAATACTTGAGTTAAGAATTAAATCAATGCTGTTAATTTCTGCAGGACCATGATATGGATTATAGCCATATTATGTAGCATATTCCTTCTTTTTGGGCATTGGATGGATAACTATTCCCATTTCTTATCCATAATCATGATCAATACTTGTGATGAGTTCTGCAAAATCTTTGCTTAAACGTAGCCCATCTAATGTGCTACTTTCCTTGTTCATTCTAAACAATATAATCATCAGATGTTTAAATCCTGGTCAGAGTAATGTGGATCATATAATGCCATATAGATGTGTAGTCCCTTTTGCCAGTTCAGTAAAATACACTTTTTAAAAAGCCATTGAGAGCAGCAGGGGACCCCAAGTCCTGAGTATTCAAGTTGTTGGATTAGGCGTTGACCAAACAGTGTAAAGTTACTTCATGAAGGTGAAAATATTTTCTTTAAAAGTCTTACAAGTTACCATGCTCATGTGTGCAAGCTCTTCATGTTGCGTTTACAAACTCAGTCCATGTATGTTTAGGGAAGGAAGGTTCAGCAGAGAAATGAAATTCTGTCTCTTTATGCACAATTCAAACGCCCAGACTTTGTGAAAATGCTCATCTGACAGCGAGACTCAGCATTTTCAGTGCTCTGCCAAGCAGGCTCGCTCTCTTCTTTTCCGCCACCCTCCCTTCGTTTGCTGCTCTGATAGATCAAAGGCTTTTCTGTCTTGGTTATGTGCTGTGTGGCCACTGAGGACAAGAGATCAGGACTGTGAGCTGTGTTGGCTGCAAGCAAGGCTAAAGCTGGGATTGGGCTGCTTATGCAAGACCCTGGAGAATCTCGTAGGCCTGTGCTACAGGGCTGAAAATAATGTGTTTTGATTTTCTCCTTTTGTCTTCCAGCAGCCATTAGGGAATAAGCAGCTGGCATTCCAACAACAGCTACTGCAGATGCAGCAGCTGCAGCAGCAGCACCTGTTAAACCTCCAGCGACAAGGGCTGGTCAGTTTACAGCCAGGACAAGGCACCGTTCCTCTGCAGACCCTTCCACAAGGTAATGCACATAAGCTTCCTTGCTCTTAAAGTGCTGTCAGGGGGAGTAACTGACCCCCCAAAGCAGCAGTTAGCATAGCCAGTCGGTTGTCTGTTAATTTAAAAAGCTGGATGTTTTCAGTGCACTTGGGGCCTAATATTTGGCATGCTTTCGGTTTTGCTATAAAACAGACGTCAATAAAGCATTATTAGACCAGAATATAATGTGCCTGATCCAGCTCCTGTTCAAGGAATGCCTTGGAGCTGTGCTGCTGATGTTAATGGGAGAGAGTGGGGGCTTAATATTTCATTATTCATCTTCAGTGCAAAACACAGTAATTGCCTGACACTAGAAGCTCCAGTGTGATGCTGTTGCTTTCCATCTGAAGGAGGGGATGTGTACACAAAGTAGCTTTGCTTTATGTGGACACCTTATGCCCCTTCCCACCAGAAATTATCCTTAAGAGAAGCAGCAGAGTTTGTCTTGTATATGATCATCGTATCTCAGACTGGATAGGGTCCTTTGAACATTTTGAAGTCTGCTCTTCTAAATGACTTGGTCCAAGCTGAGTGTGTGGGAAGAATCGGGAACAGGGGCTGAAAGGATTGCTTAGCTGTTGCTGATGGCCCCACCAGAACTACCTTGTCCAGGCTTTTCTGGTTCCGTATTAGAAAGCCCATGGACATTTGGGATGTCAAATTAGAAGTTTGGGTGCTTCCTTGAAATGTCAGTCTGACCTTCTGGAGCCCTTTGATTTGATGATCGGTACAACACCCACACCCATCCTTTGCATAAGGAATCACTACAAGAAAATATGGAATGAACAACTAGTTGTTTAGGGATACACATGAAAAACAGTACAACTGCTACTGTGAAATAAAATTCAATATTCTTACCCACTTGAAAGGCAGTGTGATCATCTAGGTAGCAAAATAAAGAGAAAAATGAATGCTTCTTGCATTATGGACCTTTAACTCCATATGGTGCCAGAAGTAGTCATAGTACATAATGCTGATTGTGCAAATCAAAATAATCCAGAACCTTGTGGATTTGAGCAGATCTTGTGGCCTTCTCCTACCAAAGGTTCGGGGTAGAGAACACTATTACCAGATTCCATGAATTCAGGGATTGATAGTCAGTAACTAAAATTTACACTAGGGGCGGGCAAAGTCAGTCCCACAGGCCATCAGCTGCCCTATTCCCGCACCTACCCACATTTTGTGGGTTCCCTGTGCTCTTCCAACTTTTTATTTTTCTAAAGAACTAACATTACAATTTGCTGCAGAAATTCAGTGGCAAATAGCTGCATGCCTTCTAGTAAGTGTGAAGAGGAACTGAATGCACGATAGTTAATATCATTGTCAATTTTGTTCCTTTTCCTTCACTTTCAGTAGACAGTATCTTATTAATTAAAGTCAATTTAAAAACATTTAAGGTCAATTTATATATAAATTAAATAATAATGAAGTATGAGTGGAGAATTTTGTTTGTTAGTTATCGAGGAGAACTACTAATGAACTTAATAATAATTAATGAAAAATTAATTTAAATTAATTTATGTTCATTTTCAATCTCAGTATCCACTAGTGTTTGGTTCCAGGACCCCCCATGGATACCAAAAAGTTGTGGATGCTCAAGTCCCATTAATTGCAATGGTGTAGGAAAATGGCTTCCCTTATATGCTTTCTGGATTTTTTTTTTTAAATTTCAAGCTGTGGTTGGTTGAATCTGTGGATACAGAATCCATGGCTATGGAGGGCTGACTGTAGCTAACTTTATGTACTTTTATGTGTTTTCAACTGTAAAATTCTTTAAATCTTTAAAGAAAACAAGAAAGGGCAACTGCTCAACTTGAAAATTGTCCCCTGGCTCAAGGGCAGCTGCCTACCCCTGGCTTACCCACTCAGGTCATCCCTTCAACTGACTTTTAAAACAGAAGAGAGTGAGCTAATTAGCATCCACATTTCTGCTAAAAACCAGAGCAGCTACGTTGTGTTTGTAAACACAAGAAGTAGCTGAGGCTGCAGTTTAAGCCCATGAATTAACTTTTTCAGTTGGCATGAGCACCTTCCCAGCTTCGCCATTCCTTTCTGAGGAATGCTATTTATTTATTTTCTTATTTATTTATATCCCACCCTTTTCCTATAAGAGGGAGTTAAGGTAGCTCACAAACAGATTAACTAAAAAGGTGCAGATAAATCCACAAAAAGATACAATATTAAAGCACAATGAAGCACATAATAACATTGAAACACAGATGAGTTAAAAGCACAAACAATAAAAAGGTACAACACCCACCCACTAAATGCCCCCTCCTCTGCAATTAGTCAGTTGCCATAGGACTGCCTGAATAAAAAGATCTTGCTGGCAAATGAAAGGACAGCAGGGAGAGGACAAATATTATACCTCGGTAGCATTGTAGCATGAAGTAGATAGTGTGTGCTCTGGACAGCTGCCTGCTGATGATGCTCCAGCTGGTTTTCCTGCATTGAGGACAAGGTTGGAATCAATGGCCTGTGTGGCCTGTTCCAACTCTATGATTCTGTGCTGAAAGGTCAGAACTATGTAATAATCCATGACCAACAGGATAATATTAAACAAAAATTCAGGAAAAATAAAATACTGTAGAATTAGGAGTTTAAACACAATATCATGTGGTAAGTTGCAGCATCCATCCTTCTACTAGATTAGAATTTTAGCTATGTCAGAACAGATTCTTGAGACAATGTCATGGGCTAACACTTTTTAAAAGGAAAAGTATATTCTGTATCTTACTACTGTATTAGCATATTTTTCAGTCTTAATATAGGACACACCCATTTGGTGCCATAGTTGTCATGTTATAAATCCAGTAACCAACAGGCTTCTAAAATTTACTGACCATGATATGGTGAATAGGCTTCAGAAAGCCACTGAACTGTATACTTCCCCTTTGCATGGGTGCAAAGAGTTTCTTTTCTATTTAAATTATACACACTTTATCATTTCATCTAAATTTCCTCATTGTGGTTAATTTGAAGGTTTGAAGTTGGTTTGTTTCAAGCAAACAATAAATGAGATTAATAGGTATGGAAGAAACAAGAAGGTGTGGTTATTCTAAACAGCCACAGCCCTCTTCATGGCCACATGAAAGGAGGAAAGAAGGAGAATGCACAAGTCAATGTACCACATTCTCATGCTAAAATGTAGCTTGTCAGAGATGAAAACTAGCTCTTTCCCTCATATCTGTGAAGTTAGGATTCATGAGAGTTGCAATCCAGCAACATCTGGAAGACTCACTTTAGGTAAAATTTACTGCAAAATTTATTCTGAATATTTGGCTGAATATATCCCTCTAACTTTGTTCCCACTTTGTGTAAAAGTAGTGTAACATCCACTCTGCATCAGGAATGAGTAGAAAATATACAGAAGCACACTAGGAAATTGCTAGTATGCTTCCCCTAATGATTCTTTTAATTAGGAGTGGGAACTGTGGAGTCCTCTAGATTGTAGAATTCCAGCTCCAAGCATTCTGCAACAATGGCTATGTTGGCTAGAACATCTAGGAATTCCAGCCCAATAGCAGGTGGAGGATCCAACAATTATACCATTAAGTTTATTTTTAGAGCCATGGTGTAGTGTTTGAATGTTGGACTATGATTCTGGAAACCAGGATTCAAAACCACCTTGGCCATGGAAACCCAGTGGGTAGTCTTGGGCAAGTCACACTTTCTCAAGCTCAAAGGAAGGCAAAGGCAAATCACCTCTCATCAAATTTTTTACCAAAAAAAAATAAAAAAATCCATGACATATTTGCCTCAGGGTTGCCATAAACTGGAAACAACTTGATGTCACATAACAATAACAAGAAGTTCAGTTTGTTTCAATTTGTCAAGGCACTTCTTGTGTTCTTAAGCAAAGGTATGCAGTTGTGCTCTACCAACAGAGATTAGTTGCGCCTTAATTGTTCCATAATCCTAAATATATATTTTGCATCATAAATTACAAGTCTCTCAAGAAAGTTACAGACCAAAGAACTGTCAAGTAACTCCTGTCCTGCTCTGAAAAATATTAAGCCCTGTGAGATCTGTGGATGCTACAATTAAGGGCATTAGATGAAAAGTTGTGAGGAGAACTTTTAGTGGGTTGGAGACTTGTGTAAATTATCTTCAGTTATTTAAGGGGTCATTTTGCCATGCATTCTGAGGACTATGAGTCTTAAATCTTTTTTACCCTTTCTCTTTCTGTTTTTTTCCCCCCTGCATTTTCCAATGTGTGTGAAGCTGTGTGTCCCTCAGACTTTCAGCAACTGTGGAAAGAGGTTACTGCTACTCAACCTGTAGAAGAGAGTATCAAGCAAGAGGGACTTGACCTCAGCACCAACACCTCCAATTCTACCTCGTTTTCAGCCGCCAAGGTCTCTCCTCCAATTTCCCATCACCCTCTCCCCAATGGACAGAACGCCATGCTCGCACAAAGGAGGGACAGGTAGAAGCTGATGGGCATTTATATGAGTAAAGGATATAGAATTTATAAAGGATGGAAGATATGTGCCAGAAAAGGTGCTGTAGTCCCCTGCATAAATTCTGCAGTGATAATTGAGAGAGCTCAAGAGTCTAGTCTTGCTTCCTGCATTCAGACTTATGACTCTGCTACTGCAGTTTGGAACAGTGTTGGCTTTGTAGATGAGAAGTCAGATTCATGGTTACACCTGCTTCCAGTGACACATAAGCTGCTGAACCCACAGTGGGAGGGAGCAGCAGGATGAAACCTGGCCTTTCTTAGCCCAGGCCCAATCAACTACAGCATAAGCCTAATTAATGTTACTTGTACAGCATACTAGCTGATGGAAAAATGGAGCTGTATGGCTTTGTAGCTTCTATTAAGGTGAATCTTCTTATGTTGATTATGTTTTGGTGCACTGGTGCCTTCATTTTTCAGCTTACTTCACCAATAAAATATGAATTCTTCATATTTACAAATGTTGGGAAAGACTTAGATGCTGCACTGTTGAAGAATGTCCAGTCAGTAGCTTCCCACACTCCTGCATGGACAGCTAGGAACACAAAATATCTTGAAGCATGGTTGAAATGTTCCCTTGGGATAGCTCCACAGTAATGACAAGAAGGCAGCTGTGCTAAACACACAGAGTGTATGTTTGCCAATAAAAAAATGTTTCATAGACTTGCTCCACAGGAATAGGAAGCTCTGCATCAATGCCTCCAAGTCTAGGCAGTTATAGCCACCTGGTAACACTGTCCAGGCTGATATGCACAGGAACTACTATTTCTGCCTCTTTGGTGAATTTTGCACCAAGGAAATTTGGAGAACATTCTCTGGAGGAAACCCCCACACACACACAGCTGTCATACAGTACAGAGAATTCTGCAGCATGATCATATTATGTTTCACTAGTACTTTATTATTTAATCCAAAAATGTTGATACTTTCTGGACAGCTTTTGTGTTCATACCTTCAGGTAAAAAAATGTATTAGAGGTATTGTGTTCATAAAGGTATTCTTGTTGTAAAAGAGTTCTTCTCAAAACTGGATATAAAGATATGAAATGGAGCTTTCAACATTCCTTGAGTCCCAAATACTGAGCCTTTTCTAGTAAGGCATCTTCCAATATCAATTAACTAGAGTCATAGAAATTGTTGTTGGAAACCTAACTGCAGCAGATGATTTTATAGCTCCAGAAAACTTTGCTGATAAGTAATCTATACAGTAATATGTAGTTATGCCACTGGGTGATTAAAAATATTTATTTAACATGTTTATAATGAAATACTTCCATTTCAATTGGTCAGACTGCGACATATTTTTAAAAAATATTACAACAGGAAATCTTTGTTAAAATCTTACAAAATCAAAATCCTGAACCAATTGAAACAGCAACAGGATTAGTCAGTCACACTAAAACACACTAAAACATGCTAAAAGCTTTGGAAACTATATTAAAACCCACTAAAATAAAGGTTATCAGAGTAGGTGATAAACAGAGTAAGTGCTAGCTGACTTGGGAGAAAGGTGGGAAATAAAATAAATCATTTTGGAGAGGAAGCTTTGCAAATGAGTAGTTGGACTTTCCAGAGAAGTTTTATCAGTTGGGCAGGTGTGTTTGAGCCTTATGTTGAGAAATAATCTAGAAGCTTTTATGTACTGTTGAGATACGTTCCCTTATGACGGTGTTCCAAACCAAAACAGACAGTCCCACGTACAGTACACTGTAACTATCTAATTTATCTAATTTATAAGGTAAAAGGGAGTGGACAGCTATGGCCAAATCACATTTTTCTAAGAATATTCACGGAATATTCACACCTGCCTTACAAATCAAAGTTATTTATGTTTTGTGTCACTGATGACACTTGAGTGTCCAGCTGCAAAAAGGATCAAAAAGATGAATCAAGATGAACCAAATCATTCTGCTGCTCTGTATCTGTGGTTATGGGTCTAGTATTTAGAATCACGCTGCCCATGCTAGTAATGTATTTTAATGGATGTGGGGCCTCATGTGCTCAATGCAGGAAATGTAGATTCGGCAGAGACTGGATGTTCTGAATGAGCATATCTGATCTACCATAACTCCCTTATGGGTGTGCCAAGCAGTGCAAATAAACAATATAATGAATTTCTGGTCTGGAGAGAGAATTATGAAAGGCTGTGGATGGCAAATCTCCCTCCTGCAGTTTTATTCCAACTGTTCTTTACAGCTTGAAGCCTTCATGAAAACATCTAGCAGGCAGGGCTGGAGCTGCCTTTAATAGCTTGATGGCAGGTTTTTTTTTTCCTTTGCCCCCTCCTTCGCAGCTCTTCTCATGAGGAGACCCCTGGCTCTCATCCTCTGTACGGACATGGAGAGTGCAAGTGGCCTGGTTGTGAAACCCTCTGTGAGGACCTGGGACAGTTTATCAAGTAGGTAACCCTCTTCTTTATGGAACGTGTTCCACTGCAACTGTGTTCTTTGGATCAACTTTGACTTCTGTCTTACTGTTTCCCTTCTCCTGATGCTTTGAGGGCATGTAGATAGCTTGCTCTCTTCCTAGAGGCATTCTTATCACATTGGGCAAAACAGTTCTTAGTAAGCTTAGGAACTTAAAAATTAGATTTCATTCTGTAGAATATATGACCCTCAATATGTAACACCTCTGCCTCCATCCCCCAGAACTTAAGCAGAAATATGTGGAGTTGTAGAATTAGAAACATTGACCACCATACTTGTGCTTCCCTTCCCCTTCTGTGAAATGGAACTAGGTTACTCTGTTCCTTTTCTGCAAAATATGACTATATTCCTGTCATAGACTTTGTTGGGAAGAGCTCAGAAGCTGCCAGGCACCATGGGGTATGTAGGGAGAAGGAAGGACAAGGGGGTTGCAGGCAAGACTTTGCTAACAGAAGAGACTGACTGAGAGCTACAGAAAAGATAAGGTTTGGGAACAGAGAGGAGACGGTAAAGTTTACAGCTTGCCCATGATAGGGAGAAAAAAGCGGGGTGGGGGGAGAGAACTAGAGAGAAACAGATGGCAGCACGGCAGCCTGCTGACACCGCTTGTGGGCTCTGTCACTGACTGATTAACTCCGCTGTCTAAGAGCCCTCTGCTAGCGTCAGGGTCAAACAAATTGTTTTCACGCTTCGTCAGAGGTTTACTTAATTAGTTCATTTGCAATTAGATCTCTTTGTAGCCAAGATTTTTAGCAAAGACATCAGATGAAACTGACGGCTTTTCTTTTCTTGCCTGTTCAGGATTTCCCCCCCTCCTATGCTTTTCTACTAAACATGCTCCCTACATCCCTCCACATACACATATACTTCTCATTTTCTCCTCACCCCCCCACCAACCTCCCACTCCACTGCCTTTGAACAGAATGTTGTGGGGGTTTGAAATGATGTTTAGAAGGGATGGAGAAGTTAGGAAGCACAGCCTGTGTGCCTAATCAGTGTGTATGTAGCTTTGCTCTGTAAGCGTTTCAGCAAATGTTGGCAGCCCCACCTGCCTTTTGCTACCAGAAGATCACTCTTCTTAGCCAACAGGTGCCAAATGAACAGACCTGAGGCAGATGGAGGGACCACTTGCATGCTCCTTCAAAGCCCATCGTAGCCTTTTGCACATGAATGAATGAAGGCCAGTGAGGGAGAATTGCCTCCACCTGTGCTGCCATATGTAACTCTGGCCCAAATGGAGCCTCCTAGCATTAGAAAGCCCCATCTACCCACACACGCCATGTTGCCTTGACATTGCTTAAAATAGTAAGACTGCATGGAATGCTGTTTAATAACTAAAGCAAGGCCCTTGGAATAAAATGCATTTTATTCTCGACACTGTGCCACTCAAAATCATTTAGTTGATGTTTAAAAAAAAAGGCTGATAAACATAGCTTAAAGCCCCAAGCTTGGCAATGTAAGTTAAAGCCCAAGCTTGCTCTGGTTTTGTTAAACTCAATATAGCAAAATGTTTTTTTTTTCTCAGACTTCCACTTGGTCACAGAAACTGGGCATAAAATGAAGGGCAGAATAGTTTGGGAGGAATGAGTGAAAGAGAAATAGACATAACAGGTGAAAGAGAAATAGGCCATCCCTGCTGAGTGAAGAAAACAAAACCTTCGGGGAAATTGGAACATAAAAATGCTGAGCTATTTATTTAACTAGATTATAAGCATGATGCTTCATCATTTGTGGTTCAGGATATCCACTTGATTATTTGATTATTATGCCATGATGATATAGAGAGTCATAAATATCATTGGGCATTTAACTTGCAATGGATAAGTATGGAGGAGTGAATAGGATGTTAGACTTGGATCAGGAAACTCTGATCTCCAGTCCCTGTTCAGTAGTGATATGCACTGAATGTGTGCTGGATTGAGTTCTTCAGAGGAAGAGCAGGATAAAAATATGGTAATTAGACCTTTTTTTAAAAAAAATGCATTGCTTAGGCCATCACAGACTAGATTTCAGCTTTAAGCCAGCATATTAGAGAATCAGAAGAAATTGGCAGAAAGAGTAAAAGTTGCTCTGAGTGCTCAAGCACTGTTCATGTTAATTCACTAGCAGTGGAAAAACAATGTCTTCTATTTTCAGACACCTCAATACAGAACATGCACTTGATGACCGGAGCACGGCTCAGTGTCGAGTTCAAATGCAAGTGGTACAGCAGCTGGAAATACAGGTGGGTGTCAATGTATGCAATATTTAGTTCATGCTAACATTCTTGATCATAGCAAGATCAACAAACTCTTTGGGTGCCTGTGTATCTCACAAAGTACTCTAGAGGGTTTTTTAACACTGATTTAAGGGTTATCTAAGGGTTGCTTCCCACATCCCATCCTGCCCCTAGACACTTTTCCTGAACTCATTCCTGGGCTGTCCTCTATGACATGCATTTGCACAACTGGATGGAGAAACAGAAGTGAGAAATGGATACTGCCAGCACCAATAGCCACAATCAGAGCAGAATTTGTTTCATCAGCAATTATGACAACTTTTTATCTGTGTACCACTGAGTTTGCATTTCATTTCTCCACCTGTCAGTAGATATGTACCTGATGATAGGTAGAGAATGGCCCAGGTGGAGGAGAAAATATGCTTAATGGTTTAAGACTTTTATTACCTGTTCTGTTGCAGCAAGTTTTCTTTCCATCTATGCACTTGTCAAGGCACAGAGGAGCCTGAAGTGGGCAAAGATGATTTCTAGAAGGCTAAAATAAGGAAAGATAAAAACTTGGTGGACAGCTTTATCTGGTATCCTTGGACTGCTGACATACGAAGATTGCAACCTAAGTTGCAGAGGCAGGTCATGAATGTTCATGGCTTTCATTGTTCCTATTTTGTGTTCTCATGTGCTGATATTTGCATCTCTGCTTGAGAGAGTATCTTGGACATGTGAATCAACCATTCATGACTCCAGAGATGCCTGCTGAAATTGTCAAACTGTGAAAATCAACTCAGAGGGATATATGTAAAGTAGTCCATCAGTTTTCTGGTTGCAAAATATACTGGAATATCACTAGATTAGTTCACGGCCAAGAGCTAACAGGAAATATGTGGATACCACTGAAAACAGCAGGAGAGTATCTTTGTCTCAGTTCTGGGAATATTCAATAATCATGATGATAAGTCACCATAAGGAGAATCTTTGATAGTCAAGGAAACAGGGTAGAGCTAAAATTTTTGCAGCATAGTAGCATCACAGCATTTGCTTTCTATTAACACAAGGCTGGTCAGCTGCACTAGGAATGGGGCCACTCTTTGCCTCTGTGCACTCCCAGAAGCCAACATGGTGGGGTTTTCCTGAATCAGAATGACATGGTACTTCCAGTTGGTTTCAGTTTGGTTTGGGCCATTTTGGAAGTGGTTGAGAGTGTCATGAGGGTTAAGGAACCAAACTCACTGTGATTTTTTTTAATTCCCCCCATTAATTCTTCAGAGTGTCTAGAGCTTTAAGGGTGTCTTGAGAGCCACAAAAAGTGGTTGGTGCTGCATGCAGCCTCACTTTCCCCAGCCCCGTATTAATGGATGCTGTCAGGAATAAAAGAAGATTATGTGCTGCTAGTAATCTGAGCAGCAATCGCATGGTTCCTGTAACAACTGGTTTGGCACTCAGAGAGGTTACAGACATGTAACATGAGGGTACAATAGTGATCAGTTGAAAGGAACACTGAAAGGAGGAGGATGGATTTTCCTTTTGCATGTAAGTGATACGTACAAATCGTTGTATACTGTGTGGAACCAGGTGAAGCGCATGTCATCTGTAATATATAATTATAACATAGTGTGGGAAATAAACAGGGAATGCTTTCTGTTTTCTTGCTTTCCAGCTTTCTGAGACTGTGAGTACTGATGCTGGTTTGGTGGACCCTAGAGGGATTGGGTCTCAGGGGGTAGGGGATCTATGTTGCTAGATTTCATCAGTGTGAGTTGGCACATGGATGAAAGGAGCAGCATTCCCTGGAACATGACTCTCTGCAGCAGCAGGATTAGTGGCAGAGGAAGGAGCGTGCTAAGGAGCCAGCCAGCTGTAACGCACAGCACAGGCAGCCTCTGTTGGAAGCTAAACTTAGTCACTAGTTGCAGATGGCGTGCCTAGGAGTGATTGTAGAGAGCTGCCAGAAGAGAAATATTAAATTAGAAAGGAGTACAGCACTCAAAGAGCAGAGTTAAGATTGTTACACACCTTGAGTCAAACCGTGTGATTCTATCCTGTTCCCAAACACTCACTAAAGCAAAAGGTTGAAAGCAATTACTGAAGCTTAAAAGAGGAAATGTGGGGGAGAGAATCTCTTAAGAGAGCAGAAAACTCAGTGCGTGAAAAGGAGAACCTGCCACCAGAGCTCCCAATTATAACGTTTTCACCGCAGAGCTCCTGCTGTGTCGGCAGCAAGAGTGTCTGCATCACGAGAGTGGATCTGTCATCTCTAATGAGAGCCATGACAGTGCCAGAGCGTCCTTGCGTCAGAGCTGCTCAAACTTTCAGCAAACTCCACTCTGACTGCTGCCTTTAACTCCTGCTTCACTGGCCCTTTCCTTTTGTTGTGGGCAAGGATTCCAGACCCAGTGGCAGAAGAGAGAAATGCCCTCTTTGGGTGTGTCCTACATTCTGCATAGGGGCCCAATCAGGTCAGGGAGGAACTGAGGCAAAGTTTGAGGGGGAGACTTAGAAAGAGAAGGTGACACAAAGGGAGATGGTGTCAGATCCCATTGCTTCTGCAGCACTCAAACTCTCTCCCTGTGCCACAGCGAATATTTCACCCTTCTCCGCACACTGAGAAATAAACACACAACCCAGAAGCATGCAATTAAAGCAATGTTGCACATCTGGAGAGATGGATGGGCAGGTGAGTGGGTGGGTTAGGAAAGGCATGATGGGATTGATAGATGACTGAGAGGAAGCATTGGGGCGGGGGGGAGAAGAAATGGGAAACATGGACAAGTGTGAAGGTGAAAAGAAAGCATGATGAGGTACCTGACCAGAGAGTTCCAAAATGAAAGACGGTGTAAGTGATCCAGCAGCTCAAGATGGGGGATGAGGACCTTGATACCTCAGATGTGTAAAGAGACCCCTACATAAGGTTTAAGTGACATGGTGGGTGAAAAGGAGAAGAGCTGAGTGAAAAGGTGATGGATGAAAGACATTTTTGTATATTGTGGTTTGTGCATATTGTGTGGCTCCATTAGTCAATAATAGGTTCTTCCTATGCCCAAAGCCAATTCTCTTACACTGAGGTCACTAGTACAGCTAATGTTAGTGCACAGCAGATGCACTACAGGAGAAAACATAACAACACATCCAGATTTTGATGTCCAACAGGAAAAGGCAGTTCTCACTATCTTGGAAATATGATATCCCCACTAGGTTTGTGTCTCTCAGGAAAAGTCAGTGTTACTGTGGAATTAGAGAAGATGGCAGTTTTTTTCCCTCCGGGAGGGCTATAACAAAGCAGCACAGCAAGAGCTAAAGAGAACAGCCTTGCACTGTCATATTACTGTATGCAGGAAGTATTAGTCAAGACAAAATGATGGCATGTGCACACTGAGGCTCAGTGGAGCAAATAAAAAGAGGTGTGTGTGTCCTGTGAGTGAGACCCTTTCTGGATGGAGAAAAAGCCAGTTATGGGCAAGTCTATCAAATGAACTTCTGGGCTACCTTGCTAATGACATGTGGACCAAGTGAATTGACCACTGAAAGGGGAAGACTTCCTTCAGCCAAATGATTTTCTGTTTGTTCTCTCCACAGCTAGCAAAAGAGAGTGAACGTCTCCAGGCAATGATGGCCCACCTCCATATGAGACCTTCAGAGCCAAAGCCCTTCAGCCAGCCTGTAAGTAGCACCTTGCCTATTCCCCACCTATATTACTCAATCTGCTTTCCTTTTTTTGTAACAGGGATTACCAGCTTCCCAAGCCTTGAGTTCCTATCATCCTGGCATAATTATCTAGGGCTGGAACAGCTCTGACTCTTGACATCACTGCTGGACTAAAGGTAGAAGGGATTATTACCCAGGAGGACATAGGAGCCACCAGGTTTTGAGTAGAGGGCACAATGAAGTGAGGAGGCCAAAGAATTCAAGCTGCTAAAGTAACCACTACTGATTTTTCACCTTGTCATGTCTTCCTCTGTAGTAAAACTTTTGTTTGTAGACTCAAGGAATCACTCAAGAAATCACTCATGTTCACACTGCTCAGATCAGATAAAGTCTTCGAGGCATATAGAATCACTCATAGTTACAAAATTAAGTCATATTGAGGGAGCCTTGATATAACATGGGCTATAGAACATGTCCAGATAATTAAAGCTGCTGTTGATTATCAGTACTGCTGAAAGTAGACTAGGAAAATGTTGACCATGCCCAAATAGTACTTTTGCTAGCCTTTCTCAAGTTGAAAAAATCAGCCATGTAGAAAGACAGCACTTTTTGTGCTATTCCCATCAGCCATAGACTGCTGAGACCAGAAACTCCTGAAAAACACTGTGTATTTGGGATTTAGAAGTGTTGAAACAGCATACACAATCCTGAAATACAGATACTGATACAAACATACCCCAGAGTCTCCTGTTGTATAGGATGTGCCACTAGCTCCTTCCTGATCTATTGTCCATTTCAGTGTCTTATCAACCATTCCAAGTCATTTAAGGCATACATATATCAGCAAAACCTGATAGTGACATGCTGGATCTATGCTCCCTTGAGATTCTAGTTCATGTCAATATATGATGCTTCTGGAAGAACTTACATCACTAACAACAATTGTATTCCTCAACCCCCCTCTCCAGTTTTTGACAGTCCCTCCTGTTCATGAGAAGGGCAGTGACTTTCTTAGAAACTGGAGCCAGAGAGGGAGGGGGAAAGAGAGAATGAGAAAGAGAGAGAGCAAATCTATATCCTTTATTCCCCTAGAATCATGTATGTATTTATTTTGTTAGATATTTATACTCTGATCTTCCAGTGCAAAACCACTATATAGAGTGGCTTACAACAGCAGATAACCTAAGAAGTACAGGCTTACAGTGTTTAAAATTACAAGTTCTTAAAACAACAATATAAAACAATTAGCTAAAGAGAGAGGATAAACTGTTATAACATTAAAACTATTACCTGCCATATGCAACAAAAGCTTGGAAAAATAAAGGAGCTTTAGCAGCTGGGAAAAACTAGTGAAGTCAATTGTATTTCTTGAGGAAAGTTTACTTGCAGCTTGGGCATTCCCATAGAAAATGATATATTGAAGTGGCTAAAAGTATGTGCTATAGACCAGAAAGTCCTTAGATAAAATTCTGCCTCAGTCATGAGCTCATTAAGGCTTCACACTTACGAATATGTGCTTCTCAGTATATAGGCTTATGTAGTCCACTGTCTTACAAGATCAGCTCTCCACTCTAACTTAAGATTAATAATACTGAATAACCTTACAGGGTAGTGGAATTGTTTTCCCTGAAAATTATTCTCCCTAAAGTTTGGTCGGCCAGTCTGCCTCTCTCTCTCTCTCTCTCTCTCTCTCTCTCTCTCTCTCTCTCAAACATCTACCCTGCGGAGTTAGGAATTAGGACTTTTCAGAGGGAAGATTTGTTTTATATTTTGTTCTGGATGTCTGCATAGTCTTCATATAATTGTTTTTGCTTTAGCTGATTAAGAGTTTCAGGACATAGCTTTGAATAACATGATCCAGTTCCAGTCTAAATGTAGACTTTCCCCTTGGGTTTAGCAATTGATAGGCCTCAGGTTCTTACCTGGGATTCATGTATCAGTCTGCTACAGCTGACTTAATGAGTTGAACCTCAATTGTGTTTCTCTTGGCTAGTAACTTTTCATACATCTGGGCTGGCATGCTTAGTTATGATGTCATAAGTTAGACCTATGACCTCATAGCTGTTTCCTGTTCAGATTTATTATTGTTGTCCCATTGCCACTATCATAAATGCCCCCAGAAGACACCTTAAAATCCAGCCAGCTATGGATGGAGCTCTGCAGCCCTCATGAACAGGGTACTGAAAGATGACAACACATCCTGCCCCTCCCACCAGCAAGCAATGTGCCAACAAGTTGTCACAGGACCACACAGGGATCTTTGCTTGTGCTCAGCACACTGCTACTTGCTGGTGGGAGTGGGCAGGATGTGTCATCCTTCAGACATAACACATGTGTCACAGAACTCCATCCCTTGGTGCAGCTGACTGGAATTTAAATTGGGGTTGGGGTGGGGCTCAGATTAGGAGTTGTATTGTAGCTGCAGTGTTGTGGCTACATGTCTGTTTTAGGATCTCAACCCTGGTCTTTATCAATAAGGAAGCCATGATCACCCATCTGCTTTGTCTAAACAGAGCTTAGCCTTTGTACCTCTGTCTTCTGAATTGATCCTAACCATGGTCATTTTCTCTGTTCTCTCTGTGCAGCTTAACCTGGTTTCCAGTGCCACCCTCTCAAAGAGCACTTCTGATACTTTCCCTGATGGATTACCTCATCCCCCCACCTCTGCTACCGCACCCATTACTCCATTGCGGCAGGGTCCTTCTGTCATCAGTTCATCCACTTTACACAATGTAGGGCCCATTCGCAGGAGGAACTCAGAGAAGTTCTGCACGCCAATCTCCTCAGGTGAGAGTAGCTAGAGAGGCCACAACAGCATCAAAATGCTTTGTCCCGTAGCTGTTCACTTGGAAAATGCCTTGCTTTTTTAAATGACCTTTTTTTTGTCTTTCCTCAGAACTTGCACAGAATCATGAGTTTTACAAAAACGCAGATGTCCGCCCCCCCTTCACATATGCTTCGCTTATCCGTCAGGTGAGAAACTCCTGATTTTTGAGGAATATACAAGAGTGCCAGCCAGATCATTGGCTTACTTTGAATGCAACTTGCAAAAATGGCATGAGAGAGGCAGTCGTACATTTTAGAATGTTGCTTTTAAGTTGACCTGGGAAGTGCAACCTGGATCAGGATGTGGGGTGGGAAGCTATTGTAAAACATTGTGCTATGAGTCTGTTGCACTGTAGAAGCTGTCTGTGGTTTTAAGTGCCCAAGTAGACTGTTGGTCTGCATTTCAATTCAGCCTTTTACAATTAATAGGCATAATAGTACTACAGGTAAAAGGATTCGCAGATGGATATTTGTTCTCTTTTTCTATTGTCTCTCTTGTGTTGAACAGAGCCCCAAGATGAACATTTGCAGACCCTGTCTCCAGCCATCACTGCTAAACATCATAGCAGTCTATTTTATTTTATTTTATTTTATTTTATTTTATTTTATTTTATTTTATTTTATTTTATTTTATTTATCAATAGGATGAGAAGAAGCCTTTTCCAGCCCAGCAATGTCCAGTTTTTTTGGGACTGGCTTTAGGCTATGCTGTCTAGAGCTGATGGAAGTTGAAATCCAGACTTTCTGGAGGATATCAGGCTGGAGAAAACAACAGTATGAACTTAGTGCCTTGCTCTTCTTAACATGTTAGCAGGTCCTTGATTTTCTCTCAAGGATGTCTTTTGTCAGTTATATTAGAAGGTACTTTTGTAGTCTCCTGGGTGAATGACATGTTAACCACAAATACAAAGAGTGGGTGTGGAGGGAATTTTCAGAAACATAAATGGAAGCCATACCTGCCACCTCACACATTTAGGGATTTTCAAAACTTACCCAGTAAAATAAGTATTTTTGGAGTCATATCTGCAGAATCACTAACTTAATTGCTAATAACGGAATACTCTGTTTGAAAGCTTACTTTACTAACACTGTTTCCTAGGTTGTAGTCTGTGGGGATAAGTGGCCATCCATAGCTTGATAAAATGAAATTACTGGCTGCTGGCCACCACACTTAATATTGAAATACACTGTTTCCATTTATATGATGTGGGGAACAGTGTTAACAATGGGGTCATCCTGTACTGCCTCATTCCTAATTATCAAGGCATAAGTTTTAACTACACATTTTCTGTTGTGTCTCTGTATAAGCAGTAGAGTTCCTATGTACCAGCCTTAGTGGTCCATAACAACTCAAACCTCCTTTCAGCCTTGCCTTTCAAGCACAGCAGGTGGAATTTTTCTGTGTCACACTTTCTTGGATGAACTGCAATCTCCTGTCTCCTGAGCTGCCAAGTGCACATCTTTGACAAAAGCTAAATTCCCTAGGGTGGATAGTTTCTATTTCCCTCTTGTGGTACTACATTCAGTGGGCATCCCCGACTTCCCAGCAAATTGAAGTAAACACTATTTCTTGGTGTATAGCTATGATATTCTCTTGACTTTATGACTTGCCTAACTATTCTCCTCTGGTT
Organism: Ctenosaura bakeri; assembly: GCA_948474755.1. Classification (NCBI taxonomy): domain Eukaryota; kingdom Metazoa; phylum Chordata; class Lepidosauria; order Squamata; family Iguanidae; genus Ctenosaura; species Ctenosaura bakeri. The sequence goes on from CAOLHI010000430.1 coordinate 307,447, forward strand.
AAATATATGCCTTTGTTCTGTTTGTAAAAATATGCTTAAGAGGAGATACTAAGGTCATCATTCTTATTGTCTCTTTGTTGGCATTAGTCCTTTACAGCCTATGCAAAAAAAGGCTGAATTGGAATGGCTCCTGGGATCCCTTCCTGCTTTTTCAGGTCTTTCAGGTTAACCTCTTCTGGATACCCAAGCCCTGGCAAGTTCTTCTAAAAGCTATCAATGGTCAGTGTGTCCAAATACAAATGTGACATTGCTGTTAATCAGGTCAAGGTACAGAATGCATTCACATTAATTTCCTTTCCCTCTTACCCCATGTTTTAGGCATCCTGATGCATATCTTTAAAAATGTTGGATTGGACCAAATCAACATGTGGTAGTGTCCTGCTGGAGCAAGGCTAATGCTCTTGGAACAATCATAAAGTGCAGTATGATGGGGCACCTTCCTTTGTTGTTGTTCGTGCCAACTAGTTCAGAAGCATGTTAACCTTTGAGTCAGAGCTTTGTTTCTTGGCTGCCATAGCTGAGAAACAGTTGCTCATGCATTTCTGTAATCCTGTTAACAGTCTTAAAAGTAGTTTTTATCAGGCAGCCAACACTACATTATTGTTGCTTGCTCAGATTCTACTGCTTAACAAATTCATTGGATTACCCAAGTTTTTGTTTTTTAAATTAGAGAATAGTTTACTCTCTCCATACTGTTTGCAATCTTAAGTGTTTCTATTCAACATCCCTTTGTTTCAACAGCAGTTGAAGCTATGGTGGTAGCCACCAATTTTCTTTAGTAACAGTGTCCACTGGTGGCACATTCAGTGATAGTGCACACTTCCCTCTGCTGGATCCCTCAGGATCCTTTGCAACCCTGTTCCCTCATGTTCTTATAGCGTCCCAGCATTATGGCCATCCATTCTTTTTAAAAATATAATTGCACCAGGTGACTAAATCTGATTCAGGTTAGAAAAATGGAAAGTCATTTGCTCTTGTTGAATGAGAGGTCCAAAGAAGGATGGTGCAAGGAAGGAATGAGTCAATTAATTGTGATCTTGATTTATGTTACTAGAAGTTGGGCCACAAGGTTCAGATCAAACTAACTTGTCCAGGTCTGTTCCTGTACAGTTCCTGGTTTTCAGCCATGGCTGCTGCACTTTCCTCAGTCAATCAACACTGTTTCTCTGCATCTTGAGAGAAGTACATTGGCACTGGCTTTCACAACAGAACCTGAAGTTTGCCCCCTCCATGAACTGATACATAGAGTGGGCCAACTCACTTGTTTCTCAATGATTTCAAAAATTATCTTCATGGTAAATATATAGCTACAATGGTATAGTGAGCTGGGCCTCTGTCACCAGGCAGATGGACTTTAGAATCCTTGTTAGCATCATGGCCAAGCATTATTCTCTATCTAGTGGTGTAAAATAGTTAACTTGAATTAGTGTCCCTGTTGGATACTTTTTTCATTGGCCTTGCAGCTTGAGTTTGGGGAAAGATATGAAGGCTAGGAACAGACTAGGAGAGTTGATTTTTCTGTTGCTAACCTGTTTGTACAATTCTCATATCTACCGGGGGAGATGGGTCGCTCATACATACTTTGATTTTCTTTGTTTCTGCACCATATAACCCTTGGGAGCCCATCTTTCTTTGGCCTCACCTTTGGGGGAAAGTGAACCTCAGTTCAAAGGCTTCTCATATATCCAGCGATGGAGAATTTGCTTGTTGGCTTTGGGATTTCCTGGATAGAATGAGGTGGGGAGAGGAGCAATTTGATCATTAGCTGTGAGGGATCCAGGACTCCCCCAGCAAAAGGACTGGAATGCTTCTCTTCTGTGTACTGTCTGCTACTGCATTTACCACCAATAAAGCTTATGCTATAGCAGTAACATGTGGCAGGGTCCAGCACTGAAAGAACACTTGGAGAGACATAGAACTACACCCAGTTCTGGCAGTAGACAGCTGGTAACATCTTACAGCATGAAATCAATGTTGGGTCGGAGATGGCTTTATCATGGTTTCTTCTGACGTTGTGTATATCAAGTAAGAAATAACTTGCCCCACTTCTAGCTCTTTGACAAATGAAGTTGAAAAAGTGCTAACTGGGCATTAGTATTTTGTAAAATCTTCTGATCTCTTTGTAATTATTTACTGAACACTGATGGTGAGATGATGGGGCTGATGCTTGGGAGTAACTCTTCATCTTCTTTAAATGCAGGCTATCCTTGAGACGCCCGACAGGCAGCTAACATTGAATGAAATCTACAATTGGTTCACTCGGATGTTTGCCTATTTCAGGAGAAACACAGCTACCTGGAAGGTAAAGCTTTGCCTTGGACTTAAATGCCTTTAAGACACCTTGATTCCTGTAATATTGGTCTCCTTGGTTTGAAATTCTATTTCAAGTGCTAAAGCTTTAGAATACACAACGGAATTGATGTCAGCACTGCTTTTGTTGGAAGGTGGTCTCCAGTGAGATGCTGGGGTGGGTTGTTCCGCAACTATGTGTGCTCATTTTTGAGTTGCAACATCAGTGTATCCTGATTATGGAGATGATCTTGGGAGATATACCAAAATTAAATATAGGGTGGTCTGTTGTGGAATTCATGTGATCAGCAACCTGCTAATGATTTTGTTCTCAGCAAAATGATAGCATTGTTCAGGATGTACTGCATATTGGTCCTCTGTTTCTGTTAAGTTTGTGGAGGAAGGATCATTTTGTAGTAGCCATCATGTAAAATCCGTCTGTAGGTCCGAGTGTGATAACACTTAGTGTTAGAGAGCATTAATGGTGCGGTGGTCAGATACTGTGATAAAGTGGGAATCCATAAAGAAAGATTTGCTATAGTCATATTCCCTGTGTCCTGAAGGATTACTTTAGACAGTAGAGGAAAACAAGTAAAATGGTGCTTGACCAACCTTCCAAACCTTACTTTTCCTGCCTCCTTCAAAATAACTGAGGAAAATAAAATAAATGTTCCTCTCCTCTGCAGTACAATGTATAGTTTTCACATGTTGGATGAACAAGTCCTTTCTTCAGTCATCACCCAAACGGAAAGAGTTGATGCATGAATCACTCTGCATCCATTTTTAATGACTCCCAGTTAGTATGGGACTGTTGGGAGGAGGTGTTGGGGTTAATGGATGCCAGCTTCCTTGGCACAAGCGATATTAGTGGAAAAATCCTAACCAACTCTCCTTGGCTTCCATGGCTTTTGTCCTAGTATCAGTGGCTGTCCTAATGAGAACACTGCAGATCTTCAACACAATTGACAAATTGAGAATGTAGCTTCAAATGTGTCAAGCTATAGGAATGGTGACACAAAATACAGAACTATATTCTGTATCTTAGAAGGATCAGCTTCAGCCCTCTGAGGTGGGGGCAGTGAAGTGTGGGTGGGTGACAACAGCATGTGACCAATCTGTTCCGTTATAAGGCTGCAGAAATAGGTCTGTAGCTGCATGCACGTGGCTTGGCTACAGGAAAAGCAGAAGGGGAGTTAGAGATGCTAGAAATAGAAAATAAGGTTAATGATAACCTGGGGGCTGATATCTCACTGCATGTGGCAAATAGAAGATGCCTCAACCAAGCTAGCTACTACCATTCAGGCTGGCATTCCTGAGAATTGGGAGTTTTCTTCAAGATACAGAGAGTCTCCTGATAGTGTGTGTGTCTTTGTGTGTGTCTAAGAGAAAGAAAGAACACTTTCTAGTGATTGTCAGCCTTTGGAAATAAGGCTATGAGGAGGTAACTTAATCTTTGCAAAATATTATTTTGTGGATGAAGCAGGGTTCAAAGGACCCAGGGTCAATCCCTTCTCTTATTCAGACTCATTAGCTAGGTGAGCATCAGTTGGTATCTGTTTCTCCAACTATGAAGTGTGAGAACAGGGATGTGTCTCTGTCACAAACACATTCACATGTAATATAGCTGAGGTCTTGATCAGCATCGTGATTTATATACATTTCTGACACACATGGAGACATCACATTTGTAGCTCTTTTGACAGTTATTAGTCCTGTCAGGATCAAAAACAGAACAGAACCTGTGTAGAAAACAATGGAGAAGTGCCCAAGTTTGGTAGTAAACCATAAGCTCTGTATACAGAAATTGTTGTTAACTGCCATCAAGTCAACTTTGACTTATGTTGACCCTATGACTGAGATACCTGTAAGTCACCCTGTCATCAGCAACCCTGCTCAGATCTTGCAGATGCAGGGCCATGGCTCCCTTGATTGAATCTGTCTGCCTGTATGTTTAATTCCTGGCATCTCCAGGAAAGTTGAGAAAGGCTTCTCCCTGAAACCCTGGAGAGCCCCGAAGGTGCAGAAAATAATCTATACTGACTTGGCAAAAGGCATCCATCTATGTTCTCTGTTCCTCAACCAGGCATAAGCAACTCTTCCACTGTGTTTAGGAGAGAAGAAGTCTAGAATTGTAGGCACCTCCTGTTGCTCTTGGTATAAAATGACCCAGCACCAATGAATACATTGGACCTACTGAAGGCACTTTTGCAGGTCATTTTACCCAAATATACCCTTGAAGTGTGAAGAGGAATAATGTAAATTGTTTTTTGTGATAATCCTCACTTGCCCTCTTGAATTTAAAGCTGTCTGTGAATCTTGTTTGCCCATATCTTGCTTGCCCATATCTTACTTGTGTTGTGTGTTCAGTGAGATTTGGCAAGCAAAAAGCTGATTCCTCCTTGGGATAGGAAAGAGAGGGAGGCATAGAAGTGCTATCTCTAGAGTAGGGGTGTGTGTTGTGTTACTGCAGCTGGACATCTCTGCCTTTCAGCCAAAGTCCTGATAAGATTTCTTCCTCCAGACATGACATAATTCTGCTACTGTCACACGCAGGCTCTGATACAATCATTCTCTCAGACGGGAAGCTAGAGTCATTGTGTAGCCGTCAAATTCCGATAACAGCCTAGCAATGCTTGTTGCCCATTAAGCAGGCACAAGTCTGAGACAAGTAAGTTACTTTTTGAGAGCAAAAAGGGAATTGTGGCATCAGGCTGTTCAGTGAGTGAACAGATTTGGATCAGTTCTAAGAGGAACCCCGGAAACCCTAGCTTTCTTATAAAATTCCTTGGAAAGAGTTCTGTTAAACTATGCATGCTTTACTAGGCTGAGCCCCCCATTAGGAGATTTTAGATAGCAAGGCAAGCAAAGACCTTTTCCTGAGCTCCCGATAGTACCAACAAAATTATGGTTGATCATTGCTGCTTTCAACGGTCCCTGATACCAAGCTAGGTAGTAGCCTGTGTCCCAAGCTACTGCAGAAAAAAAAAACTCAGAGAGGAGAAACCCAAAATACTTAGGCTATTCATTTTAGCCTTCCTGTCACCATTTATTGGTTTCATTTGTGAAGCCTTGGCTAGTGTGAAATTTGTATTAGAAGTTGTGATTTCACAAAATGAGTTGTAAGGTAGGGAGAGACACAGTCCGATGGGCAGGGCATTTTTATTGTCTACTACCTGATCAAGAAGAAATAGGAAGAGGATCATTTATATAGCTTATTGGCCATCTATCTCTATGAGTGAGCCCAATGATACAAAAATATTATCATTAATTTATCTAAGGTTAAATATAGGTAGAAGACTGTGTGATTCGCAGCTGAAGTAGGTCCCTTGAGGTGTATATATAAGTGCAAGTGTAGTATGATCCTTGCCATGGGGGCATTCTGATTGAGTTATTTTATTTTGAGTGTGCATTTTGATGCAGCTGATCCCAGAGTGCCACATAGTGCCTAAGATGCCTATTGCTTAGCTCCTGTGGTGTGCATGATATCTTCAAAAAATTTTGTAATTTATTTGGAGAACATCCAAGGAAGACAGGTGTTTAACCCGCACATAAAACAGTACCTATTCCTTTTTTCTGATGACGTTACCTCTATTTTTGGTTATGTGCTGTGATCAGCAGGAACATGGGGAAATTCTGTGGCTTAGTTAGTCCTCCACTATGTTCTTTCTTTGTCTCTGGCTATATTTGTAATTCTGTTCAGCATTCTATGTCGATTCTTCTTTTCCAGTTAGGTAGTCGACACAGCTCAGATTGCTCTGAGGCCATAATTCAGAAGTGCTGTGCCACTACATCAACTCATTGGCCATTTCTGCCCAAATGTTTTCTTTTTCTTTTGGGATTAACTGTACACTGATAATGTGATTAGGGTCACTTCTAGTAGTTACATATTCAGCTGGCAAGTCAAGCATGTATATAGAATGCTTCCATGTGAAGGCTGAATCCTGGACCTATCAACTTCTTCCACCTCCCTCTCACCCCCTAGAAACACTTCATACTTATAGGCTGAGATGTGTACGCTTGTTGGAGAGGGGCAGACATGGCTGTCCATAAATTACTCTTGAAAACCACTCCCTCTGTAAATGCATGAGCAGTGTTCAGTTGAACACATTCCTTTTATTGACACCCTTTGTTTACCAAGGGTGGGGAACTTGTGGCCCTTTGAAAGTTGTTGGACCTTCATCAACCACAACCTGCATGGCCAGTGGACAGGAATGATGGAAGATATAATTGGTAAATCTCTGGAAAGCCACAGATTGCCTCCCCCTGCTCCCCATCCTCTAGGAATACATACATTTATCTCTCTGCATCCTCATTTCAGTTAATCCTCCCTCTTTTCTTCTTCCTGCATAACACTTACTGCAGCCTCTCTTTGTCCTTCTTTCTTATTTAGCCACACATACTCCTTTGTATTCCATCTACTTTAGCTGATTTATCTCTCCCTACCCCATGTACTGTGCATTTTCTCTTCTCTATGCCCTCCATGTCTCCTACCTACTTTCTTTCTCACTATCTATAGGTGTTCTTTCATTCAAATTTGTTACTTCTCTTTCTCTGTTTCTCCACCTGTAGGTCTATCTTAACTCCCATCTCTATTATCCCTCCTCTTTTCTTCTTTCCTTTTCAGTGTTCTGTTACTGTTCTCACCTTCGGTTCTCTTCCTCCTCCTCCTCACTGAACAATGTGAGCATCTAAGGCATTTTCAAGTATTTCACAAATTAAGGCCCTTTTCTTGAGTTAAATGGCAGCAAACCTGGGTTTGCAACTTAGTATTAACAGTGGAAGCTTGAAGCTTGTTCTTGCTCTTAACTGTGTGTACTGTGATACAAAATAGATACTTGGAGGATTTGCACATTACATTTCTCAGTAAAGGCTTTAAAGTGTTTAGGTTCCATATCAAAAAACTGTTAAGTGTGATCTAAAAATGCGTGTAGATCTGAGGGAGTCTTAGACACAGAAAAACTGTGTGCCAGGGCTCTCTTGCTGTGTAGTGGTGGGAAAACTCTACTACAAACTTCTTGGTATGCCTCTGGTGCTGGGGAGGGGAATGCCTATTACAAATTTTCAGTTAGAGGACCTTGGCTTTCTGATGAGGAATGAGGGCTGAAGCAGTTGGCTGCCTAGCCTGAGGTTGCACACACCAATCTGGATGGAATTTCTTCTTTGTAATTCAGTTAAATATCATAGCTCACTGTGTCTAAAAGCCCTGAATCTTCTTTGTCATGCATCTCTAGAGTTTCTCTTTCTCCTTTATTTGGTTGCTACTCACCTGAGGAAAGGGAGCTCTTCATTTCTGGTTAATGTAAGCTTCCCTGTACCGTATGGTGCTTGTATAACAAATTGCTGGAAGCTCTGATGTCGGTGTTTGCTTGCCACATCACAAAGCTTCAGCCATAGATGAAGGCAGATAGTTAACCTATTCAAGTGCAAAATGAGGGACTTGAAAGAATTTTCACTCCTGCTTGTTCAAGAATTATATAATCCTAGTCAGTAGAGTCTAGAAAACAATTATTAGCTGACACCTAGTCAATTCACCTGCCAGAGGAAGAATTTTTCCTACTATGTAATTATTTACAATACAACAAATTCTAACTATAATAGCTTATGCTATGATATAATCGTGTTCTCAAAACACCAGATATGAAAGTGCTTCAGGGAATACAACTGCTGTGAAATTTCCAAGCAGCATGTGATATCTTTAGCTATGATACTAACAGCATATAGCCTTGTGCTTTTATGTTTTGCTTACAGTTTCAGAGCACAGGTATAAAAGACTGCTTGCATGCAGCTGAACCCAAAGGTATGTAGGCATATATATTAGTGTAGTTCTGTCCCCAGTGCTAATGCTCATTTAGTTTTCTGTCCTGTCCTTTTCCTTAGTGTTTAGGGCAGTCCAGAGCATTTTTAAAAATGCCACCAAAACAAAGCATGAACATAACTATACATATATTTGATATGTAAATAAAATGCCTTTATTAACAAAATAAAATTCATGCTAATTTTCCACAGTTATTATGCTACCTGTCTCCTGCCTTTTTCACAGGAGTCCAGAGTCATTTGTAAATGAAAGGTCTATCAGTTGCTCCAAAGATGGGATACTTCTGGAAGTTTTCTAACCACAAAACATTAAGTCTTCAGTTTAATAATCATTCATTGTCAAGTAAATAAGTGCCTGTGAAATTTTATATAGTAATTTATATAGTTATAGTTTTATAGCGAATGTATATTATTGCCTGCACCTCAAAATGCCTTTCTCATTGGGCAAGCCACAAGCAGAAAGCCAAAAGTGAGTGGATTCCCCACTAATAGACCTTACTCTACCATTATATATGTCCCTAACCATGTCAATTGAATGTAGTCCTGATTCATACTTTGATCATATGAAGGGAATTCCACATGGTCAAAAGACAGCAGGGCTGTACAATTAGTCTCATATACTCATCACTAGCTTCTTTATCTCATCTTTAGTGTCATATTGGGCATTGGTGTCTCAGAAAGAAATCCAAAATATGTCTATGCACTCTGTAGACCCATTCAGAATTCCAGGACATCTGAAAACCTTTCCTGGAGATCTGCATGGGTTTGTGCCCCCACTGTAGACATCCTCTCTTAATTTATAAACAAAGAAAGTACGTGACCTTAGCAGCAGGGGCACCACCTCAACCTCATAGCCCTTTGCTTGCCAGTGAGTTTGATTGGATGAAATGGCATTATACTCACACAATTGATACATGAAAGAGGACTTTCATTAGACACATGGTATGGAAAAACTCATACAAGGGAGAAGAGCTCTCCAAACGTAAGAGTTCTTTGCATGTTATTTCTAAGAGTTCTTTACATTTACCTCTGACCTCTAGCCTTCAGGAAATAAATGAACATTCATCTTTCCCTCTACAATCTATAAAATAGTGCTTTTGTTGACAGAGGATCTGGCAATACTGAAATTAAGGTGAAGCCAGTGTGCCACCATACTAGGAGCACTTGTTTGCCATATTTAGGTTTTAAAAATAAAATGAAACAGACTTGGTTAAAGAGAAGGAACATGTTTCAGTGCTGTTTATTTCCTCTCCTGGGGTTGTCCTTTTCCTCCTCCTCTTTAAACAACAACGAGCACCTAAGGCATTCATTTTCACACCAGCTCACACATTAAGAATCATTTTATGTTTTCCAGGAGGGTAACTCATTTTGCAATTGAATATGTGGAATAGGAAGCCACAACCCCTGAAGACTGTTGTATGTATTTATATTAGATGTGTATTTGTAAAAATATATCTGACATTAGCACATTAGATTTCTAGATGTTGCATATTACAACATTTAGGTTAAACATAAGTTTTGTGTAAAGTATAAATTGAAGAAGATAAAGAAGATGAAGAAAGGTTGTCTGGTTGCAAAAGTTAGAAATTTTTTTGCTAATTCTACTGTAAGCCTTTGATTCTAGGGAGAGGCACAGTGCAGATCCACCCACCCACCCCGCCACTGGAGAATAACAGCACTAGCAATGTGAATTTTCCATTGTTGCAATGGGTGAGAAATTTCTTTGATTTGGCTTTCAAAATTGCCAAAATTTGTCCTTCCTGACACTTAAAAAATGAACCGGAATACTGCATGCTGCAAAAGTCTGTACATTTCCAAGTTTGTCATGCCCTTCACAAAATTGAAAATTGCACAAAACTTTTATGTTTTAAAATTCATACATTTAAAAAAAATATACTTAGCAGTTGAAGAAGTTGGACACAGATGGTTTAATCACTGGAAATTTTTTTAAGAATATGTACATTTGCAGAAGTATGCACAAATATCACACATTTAAAGTGTGGTAAAATACATACTTCAAAAAGCATACAAGAAAATGTGTGTGAGTTTTCTATATGGATGCGGGGGGATGTCATTTTAGTGCAAAATAAGATGGAATGAACTTCAAAGTAGGGGGGAAAATGAGAACCTGAGTGAAACTGAGCTTGACAGATCCTCCTATTCCTAGGCAGCACTGCAGGAAAGAATGCCAAACATGCATTGTTTGCAGCCCATTCCTACCTCATTGTGGGACCAACATCAAGGGACCTCATGGACCTATGAATCACATGGATGACTTTGGAAATACTACTACATCCTCTCCCTAGATTTGAACATAAGTCAGGGGAGCTGATACTACTTACAGGGAGCTGGCCATGCTGGATAGACCATTTGTGTCCCAAACTTTTTCAGCATGAATGTTATAGGTAGTGAATGCTTTGTGTCTTGTTATTATAGTCTTTTGCAAAGGAGAGAGGGTCAGAAACAAGGTGCAAAAGGCACAAGGAAGAGAGAGGAATAACAGATGTTGACACAGAGAAGCTTGACAGTGAAACAAACAAAAATAAGTACAGATTAAAGTGATAGAGTGATATGTAAGGCAGAAAGAAAAGCCAGCAGAGATGAGGATGCAAAGTCAGGCTTGTGTAGAAGGAGCTGCAGGGTGGAGTGACATGTGAGAATCCAGTTGGTAGAAAGCCATGGGAGAGAGAGGATGCAAAAAGGCCTGGAGTGATGCAGAGAGAAAACAGGGTATATATTGTAGGATACTAAGGGAAAAATGATTACTTTTCTTTTTAAATGGTTATTAAAATTGACAAAAATGCTTATCAGTGGTTAGTGTGACAGTGCACTACTCCTCTTGAATGCATGCACAATGGCATGAGGCATTTTTTTTTTATTATCAGTTTCCTTAAAGTTCAGTGGAAAAGTTAAATGTGTTGTCAGTACTGTTGTCCCATGGCCAACTTGACACATGAATCAGCATATTTGGCTGAATAGTGCCCTTGACCTGTCTGGATTGGGGAAGGTGGGGTACTGCTGCACGATATAAGAATGACAGACAATGTTTGTTTAAAAAACAACTATTGTGTCACTTGCTAATTTTAGAATAATGGTCCTAAGTACCCTAAAGGTATCAGATCCCACCTGATTTTGGAAGCTAAACCGGGTCAGCTCTGGTTAGTACTTGGATGGAGACCATCAAGGTATACCAAGGGCTGTAGCCTATATTTCAGAGAAAGAAACTGGCAAAACCATTTCTGAGTATTTCTTGCTTGAGAAACCATATGAAATTCATGGGATCACCATAAATTGGCAGGCGGCTTGAAGGCATAAAGAAGTGTGTACAAGTATAGAACAAATTGTTTCATCTGCTTTGCACCTTTTTGTACCATTTGCTCATGTGCTATAAACATCCTTAATTCTGAAATCATGTAGTAATTTTAGTTCAGGGTGTTTTCCACTGTATTCAACTTTCGTACATAAACCCACCTCCCTAAACCCATCTGTAAATCTAACCTTATTGCATGAGTGAATACTAACTGTACTTTATTCTCATGTTTTCTGATGCTAATAGATCATAAAAGTACAGACATTTAGTGGCAATGGTAGAGAAGTTTCAGTTGCTTAATCAGGAAATTTCTGGTTCTGCATGAGCTTTTTTGGCACTCTCACCTGGAAATGTGGCAAGTCCCATTTTGCAAGGAACCATAGCTCTGCATCCTACTCTCAAACTGCTTATTTTGTCATTGATGTGCTGTGGCTTTCTTCAAGGGATGTAATGAATACTCACAAATGTTCTCATCCTCAGTGAGAATGAGGACCTCAGTACTGCAAGGCACTCTGTCAAGAAAATTATCAGTTTCCATGAGATTTTTCATGTTTTAGGATTTCTTTTAGGAAAAAAATGTATTTGTGTTTTCTTTTAAAGTTGTTTTATGCAAAGAAAGCCAACATTTTGTGCAGAAAACACAAGTATTTTGCACAAAAATTGTTAATTTTTTTGGACAAAACAAGAGGTGTGGGGCTTCTTTGCAAAATAAGCCCTGAAGTACAAAAAATTGTCAAAAGTGCACAAAAGCTCTCATAATCTTATCCAGTGGGGAGAAAAAAAATCATATTTTTCATTCTCATATTCAAGAATGAAATACAGATTTACATGCCTACTTTTTCCCCAGGTGACTGCACATGAATATTGGTATCTTCCTCTATAGCATGAGATCCAGTCTTACTATACACTGGTTTGCCTGTATTTCAATTTGGTAGGGGTTATAGGTCATCAGCAAGGGATATCCTCCAAGCTTTTCTTAGGCAATTTTCCACAAAGGCATAGGCCATCAGCACACTCCCCACCACCACCACCAATTTCCCATTTTCCTGGCAAAGGTGTGTGCAAGTTTGATACAATGCTTCCATACACTCATTTCATTTTCTGTTTGAAACTTTTGCTCTAGTAGCATCTCCTCTTCTTTCATTGCAGTGTTTACATGACTGAATTTTTCACCACCTATATGTTGCCTACTTAACCTTTTGGAACTTTCCAAAGACTATCCTGTGTTTTGTTCCTTAAAAAGCCCTACTTGGTAAAAATGTGTGACTTGTATGAATGCCAGCATGTGTGGGTTTTTCTTAAGTATGATATGTATACACAAACACATGCGCCAGTAGTGAACTAACACATTACCTTTGTCACACTTTGAATTGTACATTTGACTTAACACAGAAGTTCCTTAACTCTTTAAAAAAAAAAATCTATGGTAGTAGTCCTAACGGAGAGACTGGTACATGCCAGTAAGATGAATGCAGAATTTGTTCTCTCACAGACATGGACAATTATAAAGCTAATTATCTTTGCTCTATTTAGAGTCTTTCATTCTGATGGCTAAATACATCACCCTTTGAACAAGTGTCCTGGGAACATTTTTGTGTTAGGGCTGGGGGAAGACAGGAGACAGCCATCTGTGAATAGATAACCTTTATATTTTTCCTCCTTCACACGAAGTAAGAGCCACAATATTAACCAGCATGGATGTCTGTGAATAGGTAATTTTAAGTAAATCGTGAAAGACCATGATCATTTCATGGGTTCTCTGTTTGCTCATGCACCAATCATAGAGTCCCCCTAATGGTTCAGGTGGAATATTGCAGGTGAATATGCTTTTGCTGTACAGACACAAACAACTGCACAAAGAGTCCTGTGGATGTTGCAAACCAAGGTCTTAGGAGAATAATGTTGGGGGAGGGGAGGTGGCCAAACTATAAGTGTGTCTCTTATTTAGAACTATGTACCTGATGGAAAATGTTAAAAGGTTTTTAGGAAAAAAACTGAGAATTGGAATGTTTGTTCTCTGTTTTAATATCTGGATTGTTTGCTCCTGGAGGGGAGTGGAAGCATGTAATAGCCAAAAGATGCCTACATCAGCCACCCTTATTGATGCTGTATGCATAACAGTTATGTCCAATATAAACAGGAACAGATGTATTCGTTCAGATTGAAAACCTCTTCTCAAAATAATCACTGTTCAGGGAAAGGATTTCATAACACCTATTTGTATGAAAAAGGTTGTTTATTCTTTTACAGGGGAAGCTCAGATGAAATTTCCTTTTTTTTAAAAAAAAATATGTCTATCAATTTTTATTTTTTTTAAAAAAGACTATTACAAGGGAAGGAACAGACATCTCTTAACCAGGAGTTGTTCTAATTAAATTGTTATTTTAGTTAATTTGCAAAGAAAGTGTGCCTTTTTTTTTAATAAAAATGATGGTTTAATCTTTAGCTGTCCTTCTGGAGCACTTTGAGGTACTCAGGTACTAGGCGCGGGGTGAGTGCAAAGTAAACAAGTGCCAAGAGGTGAAGTGAGAGGTGACTGTAAAGTGGCAGATGTGAGGTGGATTTTGTTGGTATGACAGCAGCAGCCCAGAGAGCTAAGAGAAATGCTGAATGGTTGGGGTAGGAGCTGGGGAGAGAGGCTGGGCCAGGGGCATAAAGCAAACATCATTAGAAAAGACAAAGATAAGAAGCAAACAGAGCAGCCAAGCCTGGCATTAAACAAATACTCTGTAAAATACAAAAGCTGCATTAAAATCATGCAAGAAGGCCTCCCTGGAGCAAAGGACCATAGAACTGAAGCAAAAGCAAAGACATGCTTGGCAGCACCCTGCTACCACCCACAGGGGTGGGTAAAAGATTGTGGAGTCCAAATAAAATGCTAGAAGGCTTAAGTTCCTAAACTCTGGTGATGCCAGAACTAGCACTCAGCTGCCCGTGAATTAATATTTTCCTCCATGGGACTGCTGCATGAAACTATTCTTATATGGACTTATGTTTGAAAAGAACACTTGTGTATTATTCTCAGGAAAGGTCTGCAAACACACTGGCACAACCTTCAGCATTCCTTGATCTTTTCACCACTAGTTCCTTTCCTGCTTTGTGCATATACTAAGCTAGTGTCCCACTTTCAGTTACAGCAATGCCCTTAAAATGGGTGGGGAAAAGTGTGACTCTCCTGATGGTGCTGAACTGCAAATCTGATCAGTCCAATCCAGCACAACCAATGGCAAGACATTATGGGAGGTATAGTCTCACACCAGTATACATCTGCCCAAGGACTGAGGTTGCAGGGGGAGGGCTCTTCTGGTGTCCCATAAACAAGAACAATATTGTGTAAAAAGGACATGGGAGAGGGCCTTCTCATCTATGCCATCCCAACTATGGAATGCTACCCCCTTGGAGACCTACTTGGCACCAATTCTGACTTTATTTTACCACCAAGTAAAAAAGGCTATTTTACTTGACTATTTATTGAAGCATAATTAATTTACTCCAAAATATCTATGCACTTGTTTTTAAACTGTTTTACTGTTTAAAACTTATTTTTAACTTTCTAAAATTATTTAATATGCTTTTAATCTCCTTATATTATTTTTATTGTTTAAAATTGTTTTACTTTGCTTACATTGATTTTATTTACATACCACTCTGACATCTCATGATCTTAAAAGAAATGGAAAATATTTAATAATTAAAATAAAATAAAATAATCATCTACAGTACTGCAAAAGAGTGCTAATCCTGCGTTTGGACCCAGGGCCCTGATGATCAGAAGATAGTACAGGACTGAATGAGAATAAAATAAATGATAATAGCAGGGCAGTTGCCTCATCTGCAGTCACTAGTACACCAGAAATTTTTCAGATTCAGGGTAGGGTCTCAGATTCAATGTGGGGGGGACATGCGCGGACATACATGTACATCCATTGATGGAGTCCATCATCTGGGCAGCGTTAACCAGGATTGCACTGATGAAACAAAGGTTGTATTTTCCCACAGCATAAGTTTCCAGAAGGCTAAATTCCTTGATAATCTGTAGATTTCAGTGCCAGAGGGCATCTGCATTTGAGATGGTTTCAATGCAGAAGGGCCATCATTTTGTAACAAGAAATTGTGATGTTTCTTGCAACACCTGATCCCATTCAGGGTTTGCTGCACCTTAAGTAAAACTTGAGGCTACAGGGAGAGACTGGCCTTATTCTCTTGATTTCTGTATTCATACTGTCTTCAGAGACAAAAATTCACTTTCCATCTGAGACTCCATTTATGGATCTTAACTAGTGATTTAGGTTTGTGTGCTTTTGTGTTATCTCTCCTCCTTTTCTCCCATGATTTATGTCTCAGAAGCAGATCTGCTCACAGAGAATCCACCACAGAGTCCTAGACCTTATGTGTACCTCATTGTTCAAGCAACATCAGTGCCACAGAAAGAGAGGGGGTGATCAGATATCATCAAAAAGATGGTGCAGGAGAATACAGTTTGTTTGGTTCTCTGTAGAAGTACCAGGATTCTGCAGAGCTGTTGCTCAAGCTATTTTTCTTGCCTTCCTGAATGTGCTACCATACTCAAACCATGGTGCCATTCCAGTTCCCTGAGGCTGTTGCAAAGTTTAGGCCCGTAAAACAGAAAAACAGTGCCATGTAAAAACGCCTTCAGTTTGGATGCACTGATGTAGCCCTTTGCCTGTTAAAATGTGGGTGGTGTTGTAACAGGAGTGGTGAGAATAAGGAATGTTCAGTGCTTGTTCCTTCCTTCCTTCCATCTTTCCTTTCTTTCTTTCTTTTTTTTTAACTACTCAGAGGCATCCAGTATAATAAGGTCCTGGGCCTTGCTGTCAATCAAGATGGTCTCACTGAATTTTAGAGAAGTAGATTCCTCTGCTGCTAAACGTAGCAGCAAAAGTGTGGTGGTGACTAACACTTTTTCAAGTGGTGTCTGGGCAACATCAATCCATTATAACAAGAATGGAAAGAGAGAACTCTCCTCCCCTGTTTGGAGAACAAGAGCACAGAGGAGGGAAAATCACAAACATTCTGTTGGATGAATAATAGAAAGAGATAGGGAGGGGAGAAAGAATGGATGGGCTTGAAAAAATAAACTGTAACCAAAATGGGAGGAAAAAGCCTAATTCATTCCATCTCCCAAAATTGCAAGACTTTCTAAGGTATGGGGGCTTTATTTCCCATCTCTCTCTTTTGCCTTGTTGTCTTGGCCAGCTCTTTTGTTTATACGGCCCCCGTTCGACCTTTTAAATTGCTGTTAATGTTTTAGCGTAACGAATTAGTCTCTCATCACGAATCAGGACTCGAAATAAAAAAAAAACCCTCCGAGGCCAACATCCTGAAATTGGGGTCATTCTCATTTGCAAGGAAGAGAATCTGAGAACCTTAATGCAAGGAAATTTATTCAAAGGCAGAGCCCCGACGTGATTAGGCCCTTTGTAATTATAGCTCGGAGAGATTCCACTCCAGCCTCCTGCCTCCCTCATGGATTAGCAAGTGAGTCGGAAAAATACACAGGATTTAATTAGAGGCAAATTAAAATTGGTAATGAAATAGGGGCAGTAGCAAATGGCAGGGAGCTAGAAGGGGGAAAGGGAGCTAGTATCTCTCGGGGCAACGCTGCCTGTGTACGTGCATTTTCTTTATTTTACATTTAGAAATGTAAAGATGGGCAACACAGAATAAAGAAGAGGGGTGGGATGTGAGTTGCAGAGGGAGAAAAATCTGTAGACCTCCAAGCAAAAAGATGTTATGGGAAACACATCGCCCCTCTTGATATTTAGCTTGCTTTCCCTCTCCCTTCCCTTTTCTCTACATTTAGCCAATAATGAGGGATTACGTAGGCTGACTTGTGGCAGCTCAAGCAACCATTCTCAGTTGACCTTTGTAGGAGGTGAGAATAAGGCACATGCTCACAAAATGGTTCATGTGTAGAAGCTTTGTTTGGAAGTGTTCCAAAGCCTGAAAGGAAGGTGCCCCCCTTTTGAAGGACTCCTGCTGGCTTTCAATGTGACTGGAAAATTGAAGCATTCTCCATAGTATACACTATTGGAATGTCACACCATGGTTCCCTTCCTCCTGTATCTCTGAGCAACAGTCTATTTCCACCTGCTGCTGGTGCTTGCTGATGCCGTTGATTGCCAACGAAGGGGAGATATTTTTCTTCTCCTATTACTGTTCCGCCTAAACATTTCCTTGCTGCTAACATAGAATCATAGAGTTGTAAGGGGCCTCATGGGCCATCAAGTCCAACACCCTGCTCAATGAAGGATTTCTGGCTAAAACATCTTGAGTAGGTAGCTGTATAGCCTCTTTTTGAAGATGTCCACAGAAGGAGACCCTAACACATCTCTAGGCAATTGGTTCTATTGCCAAACCATTCTTACTGTCAAGAAGTTCCTTCTAACATTTAATCAAAATCTACCTTCATGTAATATGTTTGTCCAAGATAGTCCTCAGGTACATATGTGCCTCTCCACTGTCCTAAGCAGACATGATAGCTGAGACCGATTAAGAGCAACCAATGTACAGCAGAAGTAATAATATATATGCTCCTGATTGTGTGATAGGGCTGACAGCTGATGTCTGTAACTGAATAATACAATACAATACAAATAAATAATACAATACAAAAAAACTCAGCTATTATATTAAGCATATTGTTATCTTATGCATATTATAGGCTAAAAGCGTCATCCCCTCATAAGCTGTCATGCTGAGAAACATATTTTAAGGCTATCAATAGCAGGTAGCTGACAACACTCTGTAGAGAGGATGCAAGGTCAACGGTTGTTAATAATGGAGTGATTTGGGGAAACTGTGTGGGGAACAGAGCTGTTGAATGGGACCATTGCCCATTCTAAGGACACTCTTTTACTTCCCTCTGTCTTGCTTCCAGAATGCCGTGCGCCACAACCTGAGCCTGCACAAGTGCTTCGTGCGAGTGGAGAATGTTAAAGGAGCTGTCTGGACTGTGGATGAACATGAGTACCAAAAGAGAAGGCCACCAAAGATGACAGGGTGTGTCTGATAGTTCACCAGCCTTCTTGGGAAGATGGATGCTGTTGTTCAGCATGCGTGTAGGACATAGTTTGGTGCCTGGGGACCCAGGGGCAAAAAGTACAAACACCACCCCCAATCAGCTACACAAACAGGAGGTCTCTGGCCACACACTGAGCCAAGCATCCTACCTGGTACAGTTTTGTTAAAGGGGTCAATTCTTTGCCACTTACTTATTGACTTAGGAGCACAGAAGTGGGCACTGTTGTTTGTCATTTTTAAAACAGCAGGAGAAGGCTGAATGTACAGTGGTAAATTGCCCTGTGCATTCAATCACCTCACAGATAAGCCAGCTCCCCTCCACCCACCTCAACAATCAGTCAAATGAACCTGCTTTTCACCAGATCAGCAGCAGAGAGGACATACACATTACTGGATGCAAGGTAGATGCTGGCTGGCTGAGCCTGAACTGTCATTCAGCTGCTGAGACCAGGTGTTCCCTCCCTTCCAGGTCCTCCCTCTCTATTCGTAGTGAATATGAAAGAGGCTGTGGACCATCTCCAATGGGAGAAGGGAGCTATAGTGCAGGTTGGCAAATCTTCCCCTTGTGGGCTCCACACTCAGTATAGCAAAATCATGCGTGCAGCTGGATAGTACTTGTGGCCCATCTAGTTTTGCATTCTTCTGCCACTTATAACCTACCACACATTTCTGGGAAATTGATAAACCAGGTATGAAGACAAGAGCCTCCTCTGTTGTCGTCAGATATTCCGTTGTATAACGTACTGTGCACAGACATATAATTATCCTGGATAATTGCCAAGTTCAGAAAAGTTACTTTTTTGGATCCTCCAGGATTTCCCAGGCAATATAACCAGTAATCTTCCCAAGCTTTGAGTAATAGCTGTTTATAGTTGTGTGCTCCCCAAATTTGTCTAAGAAGCTATGTCAGGTAGTGCAACTATGGGTGTAAAGGATATTAATTAATTTCCTCACCTTTGAGAAAGGGTGTCTCAGGTTGAAACACTGCACTAGAAAAGTTGTCAAATCCGTGATGTCATTTTTTTTTTAGGAGAACAAAAACATGATATTTTTTAAAATCAGAAACAGCAAATAGGCAATATAGATATATATATATATTGCATGCAAAAGATTGCATTTGGAGCGAAGCCAAGATTTTGCACAAAGAACCTTGACAAAAATTTGACTAAAGGAGAAAAAAACTCAGTTTTAAAAACCATGGAAAATTCTGCAAAATTCTCATAATCATATCCAGCAAAGAAAAAAAATTGAAAATTTTCCTTCTTCCTTCTGAGAATGTAATAATAAGTAAAGATTTACATCCCTAACTGCAGCAATTGGCACACATTTTGGCTGCAAATTCTGTAGATGAATTATCTCTTTTGCGATCCTTTTTAAATAGCTGAGATATAATCGCTAAAGTAAACTAAGAAGTGCCTGAGGGACCTGTATGATTAATGATAAGAAGTGACCAGAATTTTCTGTTTTGGGAGGTAGTGAAGGCCTCTCCTGGGCCTAAAAATGCCCCCAAGCCTCTAAAGCAGGGCTTTCCAAACAGTGTGCCACGACATGTTAGTGTGTCGCCTGAAGTGTGTCGGTGTATTGTCTACAGTCTTGGAAATGTATGTTATTATTTATAAATCATATTTTTTTTAAAGGTATGAAAGGTTTTCATGAGATATGTTGTGTCCCCATACATTTCATTATTATAATATATGTATGTGTCCATGTCTCTTATAAGGTGTTAGTTTAATCTCTGGTTGGCTAGTAAAACTGAATGTGTCATGAAATGATGCATGTCTAAAAAAGTATATCACCAACATGAAAAGTTTGGAAAGCTCTGCTCTAGAGGGCATGTGAGAAACATGTTTTTACTCCTGGGTAGCCCTAAAGGTGCAGCTGCCCCTGCTATACTTAATAGTGTGTCTTGCCTGTGTTAGTTTTCTGGAGTTTTCTAATGCTCCACACTGCTGTGTGATGTTCATAATCACTTTTGCATGTTCACTGTCACACAAAAATTACATTTAGGAGTCTGCAATGCAAACATAGGTTCAACTCTACTGCCTCTAACCATACAACAGCTCTCCATACACACCCCTTGTCAGCAAATATACGTCTGGGATGAAAGGACACCTTCCTCTACTTTATCAAAGTTTGGTGGGAGGAGTTATATAAAGCTACCACATAGCTCCCAAGTTAAGAAAAGCAGAAGGAAAGTTATCTTGAAGTATCAGAGAGTCACAAATTGACAAGAATTGACAAATTTTATTAATAGTTATGAATATCATTATTACAGCCCTAATATTAATCCATGTACTGTGTGTGGCTGCTTACTATCTTATAACAGCAGAAGGGCTTTTTTATTTACTGGCGAAGGGAGAAACATGGAAGATCATATGGGTCTTCTACAGCAACCTCTCCTCCAGTGCCTTTATTACCCTACTTTTTGCTTTGAGGGCAACACTAACCAGCTGTTTCTTTTATTTGCAGGAGTCCAACTTTAGTCAAAAATATGATATCTGGCCTTAGTTATGGAGCGCTTAATGCCAGCTACCAGGTATGACTTTGTTAGTAAACACATTTACAAACACCCTGATACGTTTGAGAGAGCTCTCTTTGTTTGGAAAAAGTTGTGCTTAAAGTTCAATATACCAAAGAAAATTTAATTGCCTTGGCCCCTTATAGCTCTGGGGAGGAGAACTCTTAATATAGAAAGCCAGTTGCATATATTTCCTTATTTTTGAGTTTTACTTTAAGTCTAGGATAAATACTCAGACTTGGCCTATCATGGCTGAAGCCCTTCCATGATTAGTTTTGAAGCTTAAGCAGTAGTGCTTTTCCATAAGATGTACTGGAGAACTTGATCAAGCCTACCTCTTATAATAATCTAGGAGGTCTGACTCCAAATGACCAAATCACACTTTCGTACCTGTTGTAGTAACAGTACAATAAGCAATATAAATGGGTAATGTAAGAATTAATTGTTTTGGCTGGAGTGAGAAGAAATGAAAGACAGAGAATTGCAGAATATTTAGATTGACTGTCTCACAGCTGAGTGTTTTTGAAGTCTTGCTGATATTATTATTCATTCAGTCTTCTCTCTTTTGCTGGGTTATAACAGGCTGATGGGAAAGATGAGGAGAGAGCTCGGATGTTGAAAGTGATACAGAAGTCATGAGCAAGATTAGTGCTGGGGGAGCTAGTGACCTAGAAGTATTTAATGAGCTCCACTAGATCAGTCTGCAGATTACACTTAGCCAATGATGTGGGTGGGCAACAAGCTTTATCAGCATTCTTGCGGGGGAAAAAGTCACCTTTCTGACATCTACCTGAAACAGTTAGACCAGGTTTTTTATTTTCAACATTCTTGTGGAATAAAACCAAGACTAAGAAAGTCTGTTGATATGATTTTTAAAAAATATTTTTGTTAAGCTCGTTGACCTAGAAACACAAATATTCTTACTAAAATCAAAAATTCTTTGTGTGTTCACATTGCCAGTCTCTTCTGGAAGATAACATAGAGACACTTTTAAGCACCTGTGGAAAGTACTTAAGGAAATAAGCGTGTGTTTCTCAATGTTTGTTATCTTGTGAATCTGTCATGATTTTCTTCGTTCAATAGCCATGAATTTAATCTGTCGCACTCTGATTGTAGGCAGCCTTGGCTGAGAGTAATTTCCCCCTTCTGAACAGTCCCACTATGATCAATACAAGCTCCACTAGTGGCATGTTACATGTTGGCCATGACGACGTGAGCAGCACTGTGGAACAAGTCAACAGCAATGGTAGCAATAGCCCCCGGCTTTCACCACAGCAGTACAGGTGAGCTTTTCCTGGCTTCCTTCCAGGTGAAAATAAGTTGCGGTTCTCAAGGCTGTGGCATACAAAAAAGAATGACCAGCAGACTGTAAATATCAGATACCTGCTGCAGTTCAGTAGTAGATCAGGCTGTGACTCGTGGGATTTTCAATAGACACATTGAAGAGTAAATCTGCAACTTGGATTAGTCTGCTGTTAGTGCTAGTATGTTAACATGACTACAAATTCAATTCTTAGAGGCCACTAAATAATAGTTTGGGGAGAGATGGTAGGTTACTCATACTTACAATAGCTTCCACTTAACAATGGCCAGACAATTATTTTACTTGGTGAAATAATTCACCTGACACCATACGAAATTGGCAACTGGAAGAAATTGCTGTGACTGCACAGGTTACTTAGCTGACTCAAATGCTTATGTGATCTCTGTTCCATGAAAAGTGTGTGTTCTTGAAGATAGTCAGAAGACTGACCAATCAGTCAAATACTCAGTTTCTATTGTGAACTTTCTGCTAGACAGGTTGGCCAGAAAGCTCGTTACATTTCCTTAAGTCCTCTTAATTTCTTGGCAGAACAATGTCCTTGACTGTACTTGTTTTCTCCAAATTTAGCCACCAAGTCCATGTGAAGGAAGAACCAGCTGAGACAGAAGATGACAGCAGACCTGTTTCTCTTATGGGAACAACCAATCAGAATGTGACAATTCCTGATGACAGAGACCTGGAGGAGGAGCTGCCAGTGGAAGAGTTGTCTTAAGGGCCCTCCCTCCTCACCTTGGGCTTGGCACTTCCCCAGAGACAAAGCAGTGGCTCCCACCTCCTCAAGGTGACCTTCAGCGTTATCTTGTTTAAGGCACTTCTGCAAAGCAAAAGGGTTTCCCTGGGTCTACCCATTGCTGAAGGCACACCTTTCTTTCCCTCCTTACATCCCACTGACTCTTTAACAGACATTCATAGAGAGGGATGTGCAAAAAAACAAAACAAAACAAAACCAGAGTTGAGTTTTTTCTTTTTCTTAAAAAAAAAAATTTTTTTTTTGATTTTGTAATTGGTAAACGAGGATGGTAGGTTGTTTCTGTCCGAAGATTTCTTTGTTGCCTCCCCACTTTTCCATCACCCCACCCTCATGGGGATAAAAAGAAGGTGTCTCGTATTGTCTGCTCTGTGTTCTGTCATTTTCAGCTTAAATGCCATGTTGTTTCCGTCAAGAGTTTGGAAGTATCCAGTCAAACAGGGGGCAGCATTCAAGCTGTGGGCTTCTGTAAATGTCCCCTACTTTCCTATGGAAAGCATTTCCAATAACTTGCCAATTATTCCCACTGAGAACTTTGCACTAGGAAGAATCTTTTCAGACACATACGCACATGCACACAGGCACACAATCTCGATGTGTTGGAACAGCAGTTGGAAACAAGACCTTCACTGCAGCCCTGATATCCCAACTTCTTTTCATATCCTGACTGAGAAAGAAAGAAAAAACCAAGCTGGATGTAATGAATACGCTGTAGTTCAGCAAGCAGCCAAAGGATTTCTCACTGCCACATATAAAACCACTTGGTTAGTCTCTCTCCAACCTGTGTTTCTGCCCCTGCAAGTTCAAGAAGCACTCCTTTTTAACCAGTCATGCTTGAGAGCCATTCTTCAGTCCTCAAACTTTATCACAAAATCCAGGGATGAATGTCCATTCCGTGCAATCACATACTGTGAAACTTCTTCCAGAAGCCAACACCTGGGCAATTGGAAGGCAAGCTGATGGTGCCCAGCATAAGACTGAATTCAAGGAAAGACTGAAACTTCTGCAAAATGAAGCCTTTGCTGGTTCCTCCTAGTTTATTATATCCTGTCCCTTCCATTTTAACAAAACAGAGGATGAAGCCAGAAGGCACTGTTTTTTTATGTGTGGGTGGAGAGGTGTGTTAATGAGAATGACTAGTTGATTTAAGTGAAGCTGATTTTACAAAGTTGGCAAAATCTGAAGCACTTGGAGTGGAGTGGGAGAAGGGGGATGGGCCAGTGTTACATGATGGTAGAAAACAAAATCAAGACCTGGTCTACCATGCAAAAACTCAAAAGCAATATGGATAAATATGAGGTCAATAATACGTTTTCTTTGGTCACCTATCATAGCAAAGCTATGATGACGTTTCAGCTCCTTCCAGTCATTAGATTTTCCAGTGGAACCATATCAAACACCACAACTTAGTATGTTGGTCATTAGTTACTAGATGTCAGCCAACTTGGAGGGAACAAGTTTCCAAAATGTTATAGCATGAATGATGCATCCCATTCAGGTGAACACCGTTGAGGTGAACAGACAGTGTTAACCAAAAACCATCCCAACATCTTTTTTTTTCCAGTAAGCTCAACGTCTTATTGCCTCACATTAGAATTCAGAGAGAACTTTTACCTGAGAGGCTGTTCTCATAACAGAAAACAGGTTTCCAAAGGGTCTTTGTCTCTCCCTCCAGGAGAGGACAACCCAAAAACTCTCCCTTTGGAGCTGAGACTCTGTCAGCTGCTGGTGAAAGAAAATGTTTGGGGTCACTGTTAGACCCCAGATACAGTGGATCAAGGATGATGGATACCATGCTTCTGGAAAGTCTCTAACACAGACCTGTCTGTGCTTCCTATTCCCATCATTAAATATTTGTATCTTGTATTCAGGACTCCCGAAATACAGCAGGAGGGTTTTTTGGAAGACAAGCTCATCTTTAACAACTAGGATAATTCACAAAACAGTAATAGATCTTCTTCCATACTCCAGCACACTTTATATTAAGAGTGTAAACTGCCACAGCTATGTTTGAAGAATAAAGTGCAACCACATGAGTTTGCCAAATCTCATCTCTCTATTAAAGCCCCAAAGGACATTGTGCCACTGAATTTAACATGATTAACATGTCTTAGGGATTCCTTCACACCAATCTGTTTCATGATTAGGTAACGCTTTTCCATTGCTCCAAGCACCATGCAATTCAAGGAACAGGGTGAGGTGAGGGCCAAAGCCTTTTGGGTAGAAAGGGCATTAATCTGCTCAAAATGTTTCTTTTTTCCTCCCTGCACACAGGATTGCTCCATTTATCTCAAATGCAGTGCATTCTAATTGTACCGAGTGCCCCTTTCACCTGCTGGCAAGTCATGATCACATACACCCTACACAAACACAATTTCCAAATTTAAATCGCAGGGTTATAATACATCAGCTGGCACTACTTCTTCCTTTTTACCACTTAAAAATATAAAATGGCACATTATTTCTCTAGAACCATACATTTCTGTTTTGTAGACAAATAGTGATTGGGATCCAATCTCATAGCTGAGTTCAAATTCATATTCTCTCTCTCTTTTTCTGTGTGTGTGTTTGGGTCTGTCTCACAAGGTGGTTTTGGGTGGGGTCCCTGCTTAATCTCTGCAACAACCTTAAAACCACTGGGCAGAATGCTTTGAGTCTGTCTTTTTCCAATAAAGGTATCTCCTAGAAGGGTCTCTGGTGGGTGATGCTGGCAAATCCCATCTTGTTTCTTAAATTCTGGTATGCTATGCACTATGATCTCTAGCCACCTTCTTGGCTAATCTCTCCCACACCCCTTTGTGTTTTCCTGAATGACTTTGAGGGTGGTGGAGGAAGACCTGTATCCCTCAGTACATATTGCTGTTTCCCCTTATTTGGTAAACCTTGCGAAGTTGTTTTATCTGTTGTCAATGTAACACACAAATTATACTTCCTTTCTAATCTTTTCCTTCTAAATAGTGTGTATAAGTGAACCACATTTGTTTCAAATCTAGTCAAAAAGTCAGTGGGAATGAAAAATACTGTCCCTTCCTTCTTGAATCATGGCTGCATGAATAAAAGAATCCCAGAGCTCTCACTCTGAAATGACTCATTCTTGGATCCTGGAGGTTATACTAGAGGGTTCCACTAAGCATGCATCTCGCCAGCTCAGCTTCCTAGTTACCCCAGCAGGATGAGCAAGAACAAAACTGCAAAGTTTATTATTTAGGTAATTTGAGGGAGTGGCTCTGATTTGAAGTGAAGCAGACTCCATACTTTGGGGAAAAGAAGGACAGTCTCTAAAGTATAGTAATTTGGAGCTGTTTAAAAGATGTCAGTCAAGCAGAAGCTTTTTTAAGAACCTCTCCACAGAAAACTATCCATTAATATCAAGATCCTTGAAGAACAAAAGTGACTCGTTCTTCAAAGCCCCCAAAGGCAGCCAAGATAGAACCACAAGAGCTGAGAATACCTCAAACCCCTCTGACTCTATCCATCCCTCAGGGCCCTGCTTAATTCCAGAAGCAGCTTGGGAAATTCTTCCCATACTCCATTTGAGCAAAGGCACATAACACCTCACGTTTCCTCTTGGGGTCACATTTACATGCCTCCCTAGTACAGAATGCTTTACAATTGGCTGAACCATTTACCAAAGACCTTTTTTAGACAAGAAGCATAAACCAAAACACACTTTATTTTAATTTTTATTTGATGCTTTTATCCTGATTTGTTCCAAACCTGCACTGGCCAAAAAAAGAAATACACAAAGATCCTGCACCCCTCTTAGCCCCTTTGTTACTTGCTTTTGATTTTAAGTTGTGTGTTTTTTTTTAAACCAAAGTTTACAGGTGCTGTTTTGTACACTTCTAATGAAGGTAGACCAGAATCATGGCTTGCTGCTTTGTATTTGTTGTTTTCCAAACCAAGGGTGTGCTATGGAATCCAGAGAAGGTTTGCATTCCATGGGTCTCTTCTGAAACTGCTTCTGTCTTCTCTTTTTCAAGTCATAACTGCCTTCATTTATCAGCTATTATTTGTACGCAAAGAGATTTTTCTCTTTGGTTTCAGAATTTTTATCTTTTTTCCTCTGATTTTCAAAGGGGTTGTTGCCATAACTGCTTGTCTTTATCCTACAAAATCATTGGAAATGTCTGTTGTTGTTGTTGTTGTTGTTGTTGTTGTTGTTGTTTTAATGCAATATCTGGATAACACTTTCAAAAAAAGCTTAGAAACAGATTTATTGTAGCCTCTTTAAGTACAGAGAGTCGATGTCCTTATTGCGTGGTCATGTGGCGGGGTTGAATTCTGCAGCAGGCCATTTCAGGCTGCAGTTGTTGGGGAGTTCATGTTGTTACCACTCCCCCACAGAAAAAATCTCCCTCATGTAGCAAATAATGCATCACAAAGCAAGACAAACCCTCGTCTTTTTTCCAGATGCACCAGTTTTAATATGTACAAGGTGGAGCTTTTTTTGGACATGAGGCAGCATTTTTAAATCTAATCCCATTGAACTCTGAAAATATACCTTCTGAAATTCACCAACCTCCTTCGGTGTCACATAGAGAGGTTCAACTCTTGCGTGCAGTAAGATGCTTCTTAGAACTGCCTCACAAGCTATGTACTACTGCATTGTGTCAAATTGCTTTGCAAAGAAATCCAGAACTGTATGGTTAAAACCTTGGCCTTTCTTTCTAGCAAGTACTATTAAGGCAGCTGCTTTATTAGTTCAGTCTCTTCAAGAAGATGCTACCATCCTGATTCACTGACCTCAGTCTTCCCCTGCCCCTGATACAGTACCCATTTTTGTGTGTTCGACATCTACAGCTGGTCCTGAGATGTCCAGGTTTTGTGGTGTTCTGCCAGTATTAAAAGTGCTGTCTCCTAGTACTGTACAGTCAAGATATGAACTGTAAGCATTCTTGCTTCTGGAAAGATATTATCTTTATTAGAAATATAACTGTGTCTAAACAAAAACCAGTGCCTCACATTTGGGGTTTGTTTGCTTTGACCCATTTAAATTAAGAAGCCCAAGAAAAGAGATCATAGTACCCTGGGCTAATAACCACCTATTGTAAACCAGTTTAGAGAGGTACGTACTGAGAAATTGTCGCCATAGTTTGGGTATATGAGAAGCCATCCAATGACAAAACCCTTCTGTACTGTCTCAGTTATGGGTGCAGATGGAGGTCAGGTTGCTAGACTGAATTCTTCTCTCTGTTATGCTTCTAAGTGGTTATTCATTTTTCCCCAGTCCAGAACACCCTATCCACAGATTGGACTGCCTGGCAATCATGCTGCCATGGCCATGACTTCATCCAAGAAAAGCTACATCTTTCTTCTGTTTGAATATATAAACAGTCACTGTGCTCTGGATTAGGAGCAGCCAATGCAGCATCAATGGCTTGTCTTGCCATTGCGCTGGAAATCTCCTGTCTTTTTTGAGAACTTTGACTTCCTGCTCATATCATCTGATCCGGTGGTTCTCATACTTTGGTCTTCCAGATGTTTTGGATATCAACTCCCAGAAGACTTAGCCCACATTGCAAGTGGTCAAGGATTCTGGGTATTGGGCATTCAAAAACATCTTGCAAAATCATGTACTCCTTTGGTAAGCCTCAAGGGGCTCAAGTGAAAGTAGACCTCAGTCTTTGCCATAAGATCTACCACATATCGTTCATTTTTCTTCCAGAATGGATCATCTGTATTCCACTTTTATCCATTCTTGCTAATTAGAGTTTCTCTCTACCTTTGTGTGACAGTATTAAAGAATGCATCTTTCCAGGATAGCTTTAGGACTATTTCTTGCTAAAATAGCATAACTGCATCTGAAGTGTGGGTATTTGTGTGGTTGAATTCCACCTCACACAAATTAAACAAGTAATTCTCTCCCCATAAAATGACAGGTGTTGGGAAGGAGGGCTCTCCTAGATGTTTTATGCATTCATTGGTTTTAATATGGTGGAGCGTACAATCACATGCACCATTACTTAAAATCAAAAGTGGTATGCCTCAGACATTGGTTTCATAGCCCTTTGAGAAGTTACTAATTACTGAAGGGAAACTATGTGCATCCATCAGTGTTCTATATTATTATAATATTCTATTTCTCAGGCAAGTGATTCCTGCCCCATCAAAGGTTGGAAGGGCTGTTTTCAGCACAGCTTCATATTGTAGCCTGCTAAGTCTAAAAGATTGGATGTATTGTCTTCAAGTATCTGCCTTGCATTCTGAAGATTTTGTTAATAGATGTGTCCAGTACAGGGTTTATATGTGTCTTGTCATTGTGCTGTTGACATTGCCTTGAATCTTTTTTGGATGTTGAAGCTACTCCTGGCCCTGCAGGGATCCAGCACATATTTGAGGGTCATATAGTAATATATGAAGTTTTGGAAGGTTAGTCTCTGTCCTTCAAACTGGCATGCCCTGCAGGTATTTCCATTTCCATAACTTCAAGCAAAACTAGTATCTCTACCATGTGTGTGTATGTGTGTCCTTGTCCAGCTTTATCTGGAATGACTTAGAATTAATTAACTTCTTAGATTTAATTTGGCCACTCTTATAGCTATTCAGTGTTCAGTTAC
Source organism: Ctenosaura bakeri (assembly GCA_948474755.1). Lineage (NCBI taxonomy): Eukaryota > Metazoa > Chordata > Lepidosauria > Squamata > Iguanidae > Ctenosaura > Ctenosaura bakeri. Next base: position 337,054 of record CAOLHI010000430.1, read on the forward strand.
ACTGCACTGTCCCGATGAAAGAAATGACACCACAACATCAGAATGGTTCTGTTGATTTAAAATTCAGGTCATCTCTTACATACATGAAAAGAATCCCCATTTCAATAAGAGGATTTCTTTGTGCACTCATGGCCTGTCCATGTGTAAAGCTGACAAAGTAATAATTTAGAAAGTGGCAAATGCTGTACAGAGAGGAGCAGATCCTAAATTTATTCTTGCCAGTAATAGATTCCCAGGGACTTTACTTGGCAATTGATGCAGACCTGCCCTATTTGTTTTCTTTCTAGTCACAGCCTTAAGAATTTTACATTGTACTTGATTAATAATCAGTAAATTATTATTTCCTAGGGCTTTAAGCATGCTTGGCTAATGCTGACACAGCCCTTAAAGGGACACTGAAGAGTGAACATAATTCAGTATCACTGAATCAATATGCTGTTTGCTAAAGCTATTCAGTTTGGGTTGGTTTTTGCCCTCTTAACAGCTTGAAGTGTAAAACTTGCTCTGATCTTTCATATTGATTGAACTGCTAAGACTTCCGTTAGCAACATTTTTTTTAGCTGCTGCCTTTTGTTTAAATCTGGCTCAAGTTCCTTGATCTGTCCAATCTTATGTTGAGGCCATGGCTTTGAGTGTCTTATTATTGTTTTTCTTGAATTACAGAGGAGGATTCCCATGTGGCAATTTTCATCTTGCTGTGAGAACTCCTTTACAAAAGGGCTTTCTCTGTATAGAACAAAATTTCTAGAACTGATGGACAACAATGGACTTAGTTAAGACTGTTAGGATGTGAGGGACTGTCAGGCAAATAGTGGTGGTTTGTTTACCCTGCCACTGCTGTGGGTGTCAGTTTTTTGTTGTTATATTGGTATAGATCCACACAATATTAATGATTGGGGGAGGTGTCCAAACAGTGCCAAGAGATATTTCATCTGTATTAATAGTGTGTTTAGAATAAGCATGGGCCATCCATAGTGTTTTTCTTACCTCCTTCCTGGAAAAATTGATAACTGACTGAATACTCTGTACTCAATGGGTACCAAAGCTTTGATTTCATCCACAGATTTTGCTCTCTATTCTGGGACTGCAAATGGCCTGGTCTTTTTTCACATATCAGAAAAGGTTCCCTAGAACCATTGTTGTTGGTGACAGACTTAAAGACCTACAGGTTTTCAGCAACCCCTTCTGTTCAGTTTTCAATAAATTCAGTAAACCCACCACTCAAAACATCCACATTTATATGTTTACATACACAAAAAGGGAACCTCTAAGATCGTCATTCAACTTAAAAATATGTATGTGAGGTGGTTTCTACTTTGTCATATGTGCCTGCTTATTAATATTTCATTTGTCATCTAGAAGGATCATAAAGAGATTTTCTTTCTTTTTAATGGCTCGAAACTTGTGATTCTGGTCAGTTTTCCCTCATACCGCTCTCCTGGTTGCGAAAGCAACAGTATGGCTGCCATGAGTCTGAGCGAGAAGGGGGGTCTGTTTCTTTGGTTACAAGTATTTTGGCAGTACTAGCCTTCCCTACATTAGGTACATCTGTTTTTGCACAAATAATTTTTCATGATACTCTTATTTCACTCAAATTACATGTAGTACTTAAGTTTTTAAATATTTTATTATTTTTGTTACCTCAAAATGGCTTTTAAAGGGGTAGTGTGGGAAAGACCAAACACAACTTGTGGCAGGATAGTGTATGTATATATTGATCTATATGCTGGTTGAAAACCTACTAAAATTAGTTTATTGTTGTCTGTTTAACTATCCTGTGATGAAACTAATGCAGGGAATATTATAGAAAGGTTTTTTTTCTTTTTTCTTTTCCTTGTTCTGGAATTTAGGAAGCCATTCTTGTATTTCTCGATATCTTGACTTGGATGCTATTCCAATTCTTTATGTTGTCTTTGGTTTGTTTTCTTTCTGTAAATTAGCTGGTAGAAATGGTGAGTATGGGAGGAGATAGATGGTTGCCAAAAAGAAACTGAGACACCAGTATAATCATTTCCCTTCCCCTCTCACTTCCTGGGAGTTAGAGCAGTAGGAAAAGAAGCAAAACACATTGTATGAAACCAAAGGTGTGTGTGTTTCAGTTTTGTATGTTGTTTACATGATTTTTAATATAGATGTTTTTCAAGGAGAAAGACAAAAATCCCAATTGGAAAAATCCTACAAATTCCTGTCCTATTTTATCCATGCTCTGAATTTCCAGGTGTTCAGCTCCGCATTAACATAAAAACTCTCCAGAATTTGCAAGAGGAAGTTGTTAATTTGGGGGTTTGTTTCATTTTTTTTCCAAATTTTGATTGTCAATTTGGAATTCTCTTAATGCTCATTGTAATGGGGCTGTGCTACTGTAGGAGTGAAATACTGGAGATCATTTACTCTGCCCCTTTAATTTTGATCATATGCTATGTGGAGCAGTTTTCCTGATGATCCTCCCAAAGAGTTGAGGCTCTGCTTTTCTGAGCTTTTTACCACTTGGCATTCTTGTCTTCCAAATCTCTCACTGAATCTCAGGTGGCAGGAAAACACCCAAGAACCAATGACTAGTGACTTGCAAACCATATCAGCTTAGCCGTTCAGCATGAGCCAGGGGGGTCATTGATCTCACTGGATGAAAATGGGAGGTTAACATGTCTCATGGCATGACCTGATTTGTTCATTTATAATATTTTGTGTTGGCCTTCAGGGGCTTCTTCTAATTAAATTTTCTCTGTTGCAAATGGATCTCTTCTCCCTCATCACAATCTCCAACATATGGTGGGAGGGTGGGGGACTTTGGCATGTCAGCACTCTGCCCTGTTGTCTTTTCCTTTTCCTGGTACACAGGAAGGGTCAAGAAAGGAGGTAAGACATGCAGTAACCTTTAATATTGTGGGTTTTTTCTTCCTCACATTTGTTGGTTTGATGTGATCATCCTTTTAGCAGGTGGCAAGTCAGTGTGAAAGGAAAGGTTACTGGGGAGGGAAAAAAGGATGTCTGTAAACCTTTGATCCGTCCTCCTCTTACTGCTCACACTGCCATATTTCCACTCTGTATAAAGGAAATAGCATTGCTGTGTATTTGTACTCTGGACTTCTGTGTGTCTGCTCTGGCAGACGGTAAACCCTTGTACAGTAGATCTAGCTGCATGTAATCTGTATGGACAATGGCATTATAAAATGCAATAAAATTAAATTACCTATAAGGTGGCTGTGACTTCTTTTAAAAAATTCTATTCATTTAAAGAATGACATCCTCCTTTCTCCATATAGTTCTTATCTCCTTTATGGGCTTTTCTGTAGCATTTTGAATATATTCTCACCTTCACTTGTCACTTTTAACACTCCAGCATACACTAGCAGCAGAGAGCTGCCTTTTCCCCATATGTAGTGCCTCCCTGTATCCCTTGTTTTGCACTGCTTTGGGCAAGCAACTGACCCTGTAGAGTTTGATCTTTTCTTCTGGAAAAGTGCATAAACACAGATAGTAGTATGGGTGAAGCCCCCACCCCCAACATAGATGATAGAACAGCCATCTTGCCTTGAAAACACATATGGACATTGATGCATTCATTTTTAGAGGTTAAACGAGCTGTGCTTTTCGGCTCCGGCTGCTTTTTGTTTCATTGCTTCTTTTTAATCTGCCATCCATCTAATTTTTATTTATTTATTTTTTTAGTTCTGACTGCTCTTTTCCTCAAGCCACCTTCTCATCAGTAATTTAGAAGGAATATCTCATCTGGAAGGAAAGTGGACATACTTGCCTAGTACTCCAGTGGTTAAGGCCAACCTGGTTTCCATGATAGCACAGAAAATTTTGAAACTACCTATCAGTATTTTTTGATCCTGAAATATCTGTATACCCTATAGTCCTTCCTATCTCACCTGCCCTCATGGCTTCTCCAGGCTAATGTGTTTCCTTCTCTGTATGTACACACTTGGATGCTTAATTTCTGCCACAAAATTTCCATGTATCTATGCTGTAGGCAACAGATAGTGTTGCAGTGTATTTGTAACCTGCAATTTTCTGATTGCTTTGGCACTTTCCTTGACTTCTTTCTACTTTTACCAAAAGTGAGAAGTCCAGGGGTTGCACTGTTAGGTACAATATTTAAAGGTTTAATTTCCTTTCAAAGGAAGAGCCCTGGAGCCTTATAGTGCCTCTGGTAGTATTACTTCACTTACAAATATATAAGCAAAGCATAACAAAAACAAGTCTTCAACAAACAGCGAAGTCACTGGTTCTGGTTCTGGTTCCCCAAAGCAACAAGAATTCCTTCAGCTCCCAAGCTGCTTCTAGTCCAGTTAAAAACTGTTTGGCACCTACATGTCTTAAATTCAAAACTGCTACAAGTGGTTTCTCTGCTCTTTGCATGAAATGAAATATATTGCTTTTCTAAAGATTGAGAGAAATGTCATGGCCTTGACAAGAAGCTTGCTTTGGCCCCCAGAAAAATTTTGATTAACCTGAAAGATAAATAACCTGGCTATCAAAATTAAGCACATAGGAGATAATAATGGATGTTTGTTTCCTTGATGATAGAAATATTTTCAGGCATCACAGTGTTCTTTCTTATTACTATCTATTACAAGTTAGAACTTGTTGTCTAAATGGTGCCTCTTCAGCCCCTACCTTCAGCCAATACTCTTGAGATGAATCTTAAAAGATGATTTGCAAAGGTACCAAGAGTTTCATTTACCTTAAAGCATGAGCATTTGGCATCCATCATTAACATCTAGTTTTTGTGTCAAAACCTAATGCACATTTGCATTTTCCCATTTAGATAATATCCCTCCATCTCAAACCATGCTCCAGAGCCAATAACAAAGCATACATGTCTATATACTATGGATCTGGGAAAGCCCCCTAGGGAGAGCTTATGTGCTGTGCATGCAGGACTCCCAGTTCCTGGCATCTTCCACGAAAAAGCTCAGGTAGCACTTAAGGAGGATATTTCCACCTCAAACCTCAGAGAGCTGCTGCTACTTGGAGAAGACAGTGTTGAACCAGATGAACAAGCAGTCTGAGCTAACATAAGGCAGCTTCCTAGTGTCTGGCACATCTGAATCTACATCCTTCCACTTTCAGAGGGATAACAGTATATTTGGTCACCAGGCTTGTGCCAACCTCACATGGCACTTTGTCCACCTACAGGGTAATACACTGCTTCTGTTCCATTTGTGCCATTTTTCTTTTTTATTAAACATTTCCAAATACAATAAAAGAATTTAATAACATATAAACAGGGAAAAAAGAAATGACAAACAAAATAAAGCAACAAAGAAAAGATATAACTAGACAAAAAAACTAAAATAACAAAGAATAATAAGTGGAAAGAATATACATTGACTTCCAGCTTTCGTAACACAGATTATACATGATTATATAAGATAACCTATATACTAATTATCAAAGCCTACAGTTAACATATTATGTTCTTCAAAATACCTATCAAAGATTCCCAATCTTTCAAAAAGTCACCAATTATTTTTCTCTGATCCATGTTGATAGTTTATCCATTTCATCTAAGTCCATTAATTTCAGTAGCGAATCTTCATTCATTGATATCTGTTTTTTCCATTTCTGCATGTGTAATAGTCTTGCTACAGTGGTCATATATTGTAATATCTTCCCATTCTACTTCTCCAGATGATCCTCTACCAGTCTCAACAACTATAATTCAGGTTTTAATTGAACTTTAACCTTCAAGATTTTTTGCACCGTACTATGTATTTGACTCCAGATTTTTTTTGGCCTTCTCACAGTCCACCACATGTGATAAAAAGATCCCACTTGATCACATTTCCAACATATACTAGAAACCTCTTTAAGCACTTTGAGCAATTTTTCTGGTGTCAAATGCCATCGATACATCTTACAGAAGTTTTCTTTAAGGCCATAACCTAATATAAATGTAATTCCCTTCAACCATAGTTTCCCATTGTTCCTATATGCTATGTTCAACATTTTGTGCACACTTTATCATATAATCTTTAACCTGTTCCTCTTCCTTCTCTATTTTTAACAAAAAAATTATACATTTTGGTAATCAGGTGTTCATCATCTGAACATAAGTAGTTCTCAAATTCTGATTTGCTCAACTCAAAGTTATGCAATTTTTTTATCCATTTTAAAACTTTCTATTATCTGTGTAAGAAAACAGTTGAAAAGTATACCCCTCTGACAATAAACGTTCATTTGATTTAATTCTATATTGTTGTTGGTCAACTTCTAAGAGGTGCTTTTGCCCCATTTTGATGGTTATGCCAGCATAATTCTGGTGTAGCATATTATACCATGTATTTGCAGCAAAAATTATGAGAGGGAAAACAACATAGCACTAAACAATCTATTATATGGCAATTGTCAATGTCTACACTGGCACGTCATATCAGTGAAAGCTGCATTAACAAAGCACAGTATACACAAAACCAATATACACACAGCAGTGGGTCTGTACGGCTACAACATTGCTTTATCCCTATGGCAGAAGTAAAAAGATGCCACAGCACCTTCAATTGTGAGAAGCTCCATGGCACAGCACAGATATAGAAAGCCTCCATGGATCCCTGATGCGCTTGGGGCTGGATCCAGGTGTAACTATACATGTGGATCAAATAATCACAGTTTTGACTGACAATACAGGAAGAGAGGGAGAAACAATGTAAAAATCCCAGCAAACTTTTCGGGGAGGAAGCACATGTAACAATGGTGCAGATTTCTCCACAGCAAAACTTCACATCTTGCTGGTAGATGCAATTGCCCATCTGTGGAGAAGAGGCCTTTTATCAGGGAGAGAAGCCAGGAGAAGGAATAACAGAAGTCATGTGTGCACTCTTGAAGGAACTGTGTGGTTAAGGTGCTGTTTAGATCCCTCAGGATTGGAAACAGTACTGGTAACGTGGAGTGCAAGCCCCACCAAGGGTAATGGAAGAATTAAGGCTAATCTCATCTGTGTGCTTGGTCTGCAACATCCACGTCAGAGGCAAAAGGCAGGGAAAAGGCTGTGCCCACACTGCCCACTCCAGAAAACAGTTGTTAACCTTACAATCAATTATAGGTAAAGCATACATCCTTGGGCATCTGTCATCTACCAGCCCACAGATCCAACCACATAGACCAGACTCAAGTAGCCTGGCTGACAAATTTCAAATTCTGAATGTGATTTCACAGCAGAAAAAAATAGGAGATGTCCACAAACAGAACATCCTCTTGTCTGACTGATTAAACAACCCAGATGCTACATCTTATTTAGCTAGAACTCATTTGCCTGATTACTTGAGCCTGATTTGACTGCCCAACTAGACCCTGTTTTCTATATTCCCACCATCCCTGACACATACTGTGATTCCTTACACCAGCAATTTTTTGTTATACACTCAATTTCTCTTTGTTATCAAATTCTTGCCACCCACAAGTACTAGGCAACATATGAGGTTTTTCTAAAAAAGGAGACGAGTTAACCTTATGCAATGCTTTTGTCTTGATTGATTCTGCTTCCCTCTATCTAGATGTCCTGTCTTTTAGCAGCTTCCACTGCTTGGCCCTAGGATTTCCAAGTATCTTTTGTTGAAGATGACATAAGAGTCCAAAACTGTCTCCTATGGTAGTGGTCCTTTACCATGTTGATCTGCCTTATCTTGTTGGCTAGTCCTCCAGTAAGTCCAGCTGAGCTCACAAATCTGCTGTCAATTCTGCAAAGGGTCCCACTATTGCCTTAGCACTTTTCCACTGGTTTCTGGCCTGTTCTATCCCTGTCCAGATGGCTGATTTAAGGACTGCAACACATTTTATCCAGTAGTATGTTCTGTTAGACTCAGGCCAGTTGCCAGAAATGCTTCCCTTCCTCTTCATCTCCCCCAGTAATGCATACTGGAGGAATGGGGAACTGGCACTTTGACAGATAGACTTCCAAGTCCATTTTGTTGCCATAATTGATAGACTTTCATTCACTCCCACCAGACTGCAGAAAATGGCTGATTCTATCCCCTAAGGTCTCCCTGGAAATGTACGTGGTTAAAATTGACAAAGGTGTTTTCCATTATACTCACTCCACTCCAGGGGTGCTGGCTGTGCCCGTTCCCTCTCCTAGATACTCACTTCCAGTGTAGGATGTACTTGAAGCTTCTGTTCTAGAAGTTTTCCAACTTTGGGCTGCTCCTCTTAATTTTTTTTTGTTCACATCACTATTGGGCTAGTGGGCTACTAGATAATAGTGTGCAAGATAGGTCGATCTTCTTTTAATGTTCAGCAGTTTTTTTCTCTTACAATATCAAATATCCTGTTCTTCATACCCACCTAATTTTTCCTAGCTCTAAAGCTAAGTTGGTGCTGATATTTTGATACCGGTGTATGCGTACACTTCTGTGTTAGACTTCAGAAAATACTATTAATTTAAACCAGCAAGGTAGAATTTTTTCCCCCAAAAAATGCCATCTCTGCTTCCCCCTTATCCCAAAAGCTAGCCATTTTTTTTCCTCTTAACCCCAGAATTTCTCCATCATTCACCACCAGAGGGAGGTATAGGATTTGAACATGGGGTCTATCATGAACAAGCACTGCTTCCAGTCATTGAGCAGGAATAAGGAGGGTATTTTGTACAGTCTTGGGTAGATCCTGTAATATTATATCATCAGGCATATAGACTCCCCCATAAGTGAAGCATTAGCAATGTGATCTGACTTAGACAGAAGGGAAAGCAGTTGTGGTGGTAATATTTGATATTACCAAAAGTTGTGACGGCTGTCCAGCATGTCTATGCTATAACCCCAGCTCTGTTCTGCCAACTCTTCCCATAAATGGGATGGACTGTTTCCAGCTATCTGTTGCTCTTATGCCTAATGGAGTTGGGTGTTCATCTGGACTGGTTCAGAGAGAAGACACAAGGGATTAATCTACACAGGAATTAATTTATATTTTAATATAGCTGCCTGTCCTATCTGGTCATTTTTTTCACCAGCCTCACCGTAATACAACATTGGGGGGAGGGCTCCATTCCTTTTCATGTGTGCTAATATATGGAGTATCAACATGCTGAAGACTGAACTAATGGTTGCTAGAGTAGTTAGGCTTAATTAACCAATATTAAATAACAGCAGTGATGCATAATTCAACGTTGTTGGTGATCAAAAGTGGCCAAAAGGAACAGACCATTGAAGGAAATTCAAACCATTTAAGGGGAAGGGACCATCTGGTTTCATACCCTTTTATCCAGGGAGCCCGTGGTATGTGTGGGATTGAATAAAAAGGTCTATACCAATATGATAATATATTTAAGCTGAAAAGCTTCCCATTGCAAATAGGGATTCATATAACTGCATGTTCCTCCATGTCAAATAAAATTAGTACCTACATTGAAAGCTAGCATACCAGAACAAATACTAGCATACCCTGATATTTACTTTTCTATGTGCAAGATTTTGATTTTATTTTTATACTGAAAAGCACTCTAGTTGTCTGAGCTCCCTGTCTGAATTTTGCCCACCTCTGTGACATGTAGGTCAATATATGATCTAGAAAGAAAAGATGAGGATCTTCGTGTTGATGGGGAAGCATAGCTATCACTGTTCCCTCGCAACATTTAATATAGGCTGAAGGGAAAAATTAAAATGAATCCTTAAGCAGTGTGGTGGTGGTGGTGTTTAAATGCCCAGGAACTGGAAACACATTATCAGTGAATCTCTCTCTTTCTCTGAGCACTTCCTCTGAGTGCTTCTGCTTTAAAACAATTGTATCACTTTCCTCCTCCTCTGCAAAGCACCTACAGTATGACCTGGGAACTTGAGAACAGTTGAAGCAGTCTGCTTCTAGTCCATGTCACTTTTGTACATATGAACCTACAGATTCATTCTGTCCTGTTTCTGCATTAATCTGTGAAGGGCTGGGACCAGTTCTTCTCTTTCATGAGCTGAGACTTTACAAAATACTACATGTGGGCCTCTCCTTTGACCCAGTTATGAAACTCAGTCAGACAGAGGAATCATTTCTTGTGTCCTTCTACCTTTCATTCAAATTGCTGCTTTTTCTCCTCACTCTGGTGTCACCTCTTCACAGATCTTCTATTTTCTTTCTTAAAATTGCACACAAAACTGCTGGTTTGAAGACATACTTTTGAACAAGTCTTCTCAGTACTTGTTTTGTTTTGTTTTTTTTAAATGCTGCTGTGTTGTTTGAACTGAGAACCAAATCAGAGCATTCAAGAAGTGCATCGATAAATGAATAACTTAAGTTCTGATGTCTACCTTTGGTTGGGAGGAGAAGAGCAAGTCTGCATCTTTCATAGAGAAATTCAGAAATCAAAATCCTCAGGTACTCCTCAGGTACTCCTACCTGAAGTGTGCTTTGTCCTTGATAAAACCACAAGAGACTCTGGTTTCAGGATCATTTTGATGGGCAATACTTTCATTCTTATGAGTTCATGCTGCTATGAAGTGTAACTTCTGGTGCTGACATCCAGAACTATGGATAACATCAGTAAAGGAAGACCCAGGTCACCACAGTACTGTGACAGCACTACTACCCTAATCCCTACAGACCAATTCTTTGTCTATTGCTTCTCCATGATATGCCTGGACTTGTGAAGAAAACCTTCTTTTACACTTCACAACCAAAAATATGAAATAAAACAGGGATAAGAACAAGAGGACCCATAGGTTGTAGCAGGATACATGCTTTGAACATAGAAAGTCACATGTTCAATTTCTGACATCTCCAGGTAGATGTACCAGTGGCTTGGCTCAGTATAAGACAGCTTCCTATATTCTTCTAAGTGCACACTGAACAAGGAACTAGAACCATTTCCCTGAAGAGTGTCCCTGTATGCTAATGTGTGCAGTATGGCACTCTGGCAACTATTCTAGTAGGTTGCATGAATTCAGACTTGTATGAAGAGGCCTTGATGAATCTTTAGCTCTTAAGTGCAATTACAACTACTGTCTTCATCAGGTTGGCTGGTGGAAAAAGTGATGACAGATGTCAGTGCAAGGTAGAACAGGAACTGGGAAAGAGCAAAACTAACAAACAACTAGAGCATAGTCTTAGGGTAGAGGTGGGAAACAAAGTTAAGTCCTGTTCAAATTTCTCATTTAAACAGGTCAGCCTTGGATGCTATTTATTGCTGAAACATCCAACTGAAGTTTTCTATTTCCAGAATATTATAACTTGCCGTCTTGCCACCTTGCCACACTGGGTACTTAAGGAAGACTTAAGGATGTGGATAGGGAACACTATAGCCCACCAGGTGTTGTGAAACATATGTTGTATGCCCAATAACCCTAGTATACCAGATAGGACCTTCTCTATAGGAGCAGCTTGGTTGTGGATCTCATTCCCAAGGGCAATCAGACCAGCTCCATTCCTACTGAGCTTCTAGCCAAGACTATTGTTCAACATGACCTTTGATCCCTAGAACCAATTTGAGGATTGGCTTTTGGGCCTTTTTTAACTGTGTGGCTTTAATTTTTTTTTTTATTCTAATAAGCTTCTACATAATGTTTCTATCTATTGTGCATCATCTTGGGAACTCTGGTGGGCTGATGGGCAGTAAACAAATACTTTTAAGAAATAAAAGACTATAATAAATTTCAAATTCCCAGAATCTCTAAATACTGGCTACACTAGCTAGCAATGGTGGAAGCAGAAGTCCAACAAGAACTGGAGAGCCACGGGGTTCCCTACTCTTGCTTAAGAGTAGGAAAACCAAGGAGGCATGTCTCTAGACATGGATGTCTTTCTGATCTCAAAATAAATGCCTGTAATGAATCCTGGACTTAGATTTATTCTTGGAATAAAATACCTGGCTCATCTTGCCTACGGCATAAAGATACACACTCATACAATGCAATTTCCTGGCAGCTTTTAGGATGAGAGCAGACAGGTTTCCTTCATGAGGCCATTGATTGTCACGAACAGAATATGCTTTTGATTGCTTTAACACTTGCAGAAGAGGCTGTTCAACTGCTTCAAGAAACCATAAAGCCTGAGCTTGCACTTCAATGTGTACTTTCTGATTACTAAAGCAGCAGACTGAGCTGCACGCTTTGCCCAGTTCCATTTCTGCCACCTGTGTCCACACTCATGTCTGACATCACTAATAGATTAAACAAGTGGGATCGTATGTGGGGGGAGGGGGAATAATTATTTTGACCTTTAAAGAAATCTACCCTTTATTACAAACCAAAACCATACATTTTTATTGCTAGTCTTTTCTAATTTTAATTTCTTCCCCATTCTTTCCCTTCTGATTTTTTAGCAAAAAAATATTTTTACATATTGTAACGCGGAAGAAAAAAACACCACCCATCAGTGCTGAGTGCGAAAGGCACACCCGAGCCTCACACTCAAGACCTGCCCAGCCTGACACCTCTTTGTGATTAGAACTGAACAGCCAGGGAGATCTCTGAATCAAGCCAAGTCCAGGACAAATGGGTCTGCCTCAGTTCTCCCTTTCTGAGAACGCAGTCCCTTCCTCACTCTTGTCCCCCCTTGGCTTCTTCCTTTCAGGACTCTCCCCCTTTACTGCCTTCCCTAAATCTGCCCTTCTCCCAGATGTAAGGATCAGCAGTGATTTATATTTTCCAAGACTGTGGTACTGTTGGCACTAACATCAAGAAGATATTATTGGTAGCGTGTATATTCAAGGATTCAAAATAAGACTCTGTGACACGGTTTTAAGGAACACAGAACTTCAAACATTTATTGTAACACTGTTGCTTTAAATGTGTCTTGTATCTAATTGTTTATAAACAGCACATCATTTCTCTCTCTCTCTCTCTCTCTTTTTCAATTCATTCACTATCTTTTGCACACCCAGTTTCTCAGTTCTCTCCTCCACAGAGCTATTCAAATCTCCAACTTCCCTCAAACACACCACAAATCACACTCCTCTTCAAACACACACCGGACAGTTAAAATCCGTTATTTTTCTCCTTCCACCAGCCCCTCCCCTGGGCTATTGAAGGTTCTATTTCACCGGCCAATCAGCTTAAACATTCTCAGTTGCCAAGGAGGCTCTGTTGTCAAGACCCCCTCCCATCAGGTTCATCACACATATGAATTTAGTTAATTGATGTCACCACTTCACATATTTGTCAAGTGGTCTAGTCCATAACATTATAATAATATTCAAACAGGTTTTTCCCCCTCTCCATTTCAAGCATCCTAATCATCTGGGTAGGCTTGCCAGAAGACACTGGTCTTTACTGCTGTTCTAAACTTAAAATAGACATGTTTAGAAAGAGGAAAACTGCTAGAAGTCTTCTGGGTGCTGGGAAAAGAAACTCATGGGCAATCCTGAATGGATTATCTTATGCTGTTTAGAGACAAACGGTGTCCCTCTCCTTCCCTTTCTCATGCCATGTCAATTTTCTCCAGCCAAAATCCAACCTGGTAACTTCTAGATTGCTCTTTGCGAGCTCCATATTCTGGACTGTTCAGCTGATTCTAAAAAGTTGGTTAGCATGCTATGCCTTCTGAAAAGATTGCATTAATAGTTTTGTCCCCTTTTAGTGGGCCTCATACAGATATTGCCACAATAAGGATAAGGAAATCTGTCTTATGGTCAAATGGTACCAGCAGCACCACCATTTTTACCACTGAAATGGAATCCCACAGATTTCAATAGATCCTTGTGTTGGAAGTCCTCCTGCCAGTGCAAGTGTGCAAATATTGTTGTGGGTGGGAGGGTTTTTGGGTGGTTTTTTGTTTGTTTGTTTTGTTTTTGCCTTCACTGCCTTTCCTCCATCTTCTACATGAGAAGGACAGAGAAAACAGAGTCCCATTGATACTTGTTAGACTTCTCCATATTTTCAGGCTCAGAATGGTATGAAATCCTAACACTTTCTGGTCTGGAAGGCCGGTTTCTTTAATGAAAATATGGGGATCTTGCAGCCCTTGGGATGTTGCTGACCTAGAGCTCCCATCACCCATCACCATTGGCTATGCCAGCTAGGGCTGATGGGAGTTGCAATCCAACAACATCTGGAAGGTTACATGTTCCCCAGCACTGCCCTAGTTCCAGCTGCATGGGAGTATACTGTACTTTCTCCATGGTGAGTGACATGTAACTTGCATGGAGTCAGATGGACTTATCATCACTTCATGTGACAGTTTAGACAGATTCTGAAGCAGATTACATCATGAATGGTGCAGGCTAAAACTAAATCTTGCCAGTGTGTTCTCTTGACACTTTTAAATACCTCCCCCCAACCCCCACCCCACAAATAGACACACTGGCTTCTGTCAAAAGCAAACAGAAGCTGTAACCAAAAAGATCAAGTTTCTATATAAAAGCAACTGTCCTCAGCTTTTTCTTCATATGGATAAGAGAAACTGAGGCTTATGACAAGGACACCTGTCCTGCTAGCTTAAAAGCAAATAGATGCGAGTTGGCAGCAGAGCTTGGATGTAAGAAATTGTAAGTTAATACCTGCAGCTAACACCTTTGGGGTGTATGTACAGAGGAGTCACAATTCAAAAACTAACAAAATACACATAAATCTGTGAAATTACATTACTGCTATAATAAGAAATGCCTTCTAGTTACTCTCTGAAGTTACTTTTAAAGTAATTTTTCAAGGCATTTGGACCCAAGGTTTATTTTAAAAGGTGTTTTGTGCCATTCTAACAATCCTTACTGGTTTTGTCTCAAAAAGTACTAGAAGAGCAATGAGTAACACAAGTTACCTTTCTTCAATAAAGTACTGAGGAATATAATGTATTTCTTTTCAAGTGCTGTAACAAGGAATGGGAACAAATTACTTCTTTAAAATTAACTTTCCAAGGTCTAGTTGGTGGGTCTTAATTGGTTTCACCTGCACCAACACAATATATGGTCACATTTTGTGGTCTTTTGGTTCTTGTTTAGAGAACAGGAACAATAAACCTCACTTTTTAGGGAACAAGGGGGGCAGCTTTATCTATGTTCAAATAATAATTTATCTCATAGCCTAGAATTCATCTCAAGGTTCTTAACAGATTCTGTTGTGACACTCATTTGCTGCCCTCAGGTGGCTGCATTTTGTGACATTATTTGTAACTCTATATTTTTAAGCTCAGTTTGATGTGAAGATTAATGTACAATTATTGCTGTAAAAACATCATTAAAGTTTGAGATTTCAGTTTCCAGATCCCAGGCTGCACACTGAGATCATCTCGAGAACAAATATTTTAGTAGCAAGATGCGTGTTTCAGAATTTTCTCTCTCACCCACAAGCATTCCAGTACGTGTAAGACTGTTCAAATCAGCACACATCAAAGATGAAACCCTGACCACACCCAAAGCTGAATACTGGCACTTATTTCAGAATTCAGTATTTCTAGGCTCAGATCCGCAAATGTTAATTACTTTGGAAATGAAACTTCACAGCAAAAAATAGGCATTCACTGCTGTCCATAGATCCTTTTCTAGTAGTATGATATATCTTGGTGTTGTCTCCATGTCACTGGAGATGTCTACATACATTTCAACTGTTCTGATTAGGCAGGGAGAGTCCTGATTATTCCTGTCATCCCATTTTTTTTCCAGCTTCTTTTCCCCTTTGTCCTCAGCTTACTTTTATTGCTGGAAACCAAGTTCAAAGTGCAAGTGTAGTTTGCATTCAAGTCAGCAGGGAGAAAAGGAATGGGCAGGGTAGAATCTTGACCTTTCCAACAGGCTCAGGCAATATCAAACTGCTGCAGTCTCTCCTAGCTTGGTGTCCTTCGTTTTCCCATCTTGACCACACTCTGATGTTGCTTGGCTGTATGTTCCAGTTTTTCCAGTTGGAGATATGCATCTGCATCATAGGCCCAAAACAAGACAACCAATGTATTTGATGTTTATAAGAATGTTTAGACTTGGTGCAGGGGTGTGCAAAGATGGCAAGGGATAATTTTCATCCCTGGAATGAGACAAACTGACACATTTGGGGCCCTGGATGCCTACATCTAGTTTCTGCTTCTGGGGCTTGAGGTTAATTTTGGGCTGATCTGGTAATTTGCAGGGATGCAAGTTAAAAGGCAAAACTTTGGTTCTGTTATTTTGGCCATGGCACCCTCAGTGAGGACCCCCAGATATCCTTTCGATATCATTTAATTTGGACTTAGCTGGACTGGTTAGTGATTACCTCACTTCACGTGTTTGCAAAATTCTTTGGATAAGCACGGACAGAGAAGCGGCCGTTAATGGTTTGCATTCCATTTCTCTTTGTAGCCAGCACCCAAAACTCGCCCGAAGCTTTAGGGAACTTCCTGACACGGACTCCTCAATAGCCATATGGCTCTCAGGCAAACTACTCTTGTAAGTTGGGCCATTAACGTCTCGGCCAAAGGTATTATTTCTACATGCATATCCCATCACACGCTACTTGACCTCACCAAATCCTTTTGTCCAGCACCAAAACCTCTTTTGTTCCCTTTGGGACTGCCATAGCCGAAAGGCACGATCTTCCCTATAAAAACCCTTCATTTTTAACCGATCCTCGGATCACCTTCGACTGCCATCCCGCCCTGCCATTGGTGTGTTTAAGGGACTCCCCTCAGCACCCCATGCTGAGTCTTCTTCCCCGAATCTCCAACCTCTCCCCAGGACTACGGAACAGGTTGTATTGCCTCTCCTTGCAACTCTCTTCCTTTTCTAAGTTAGTTAGTCTATGTTTGTCTTCTGTGTTTTGTTCTTAATAAAGAATTGTTATTGTTTGGAAACACCTTGTTTAGTCACTCTCTAACCCGACGCTGTAGACACATTACCCTGCCTCTCGCTAGCAAAACAGTGCTCTAAGTCTAATTTCCCCAAATTTGGCATTTCTAATTGACAAAGTCTGGTGCCCCTTGCGGGACCCCCAGTTTTCAGGGTAACAGTTCCAAGTGGAATTTTGGAATTCTTTGTTGTTTGGGGGTGAAATTTCCCCAATTTGGGGTATGTGTGGTTTGGTGAGGTAGAAATTTATTCTTATATAATAGCTACTTGGTCATCTGATCTGTAACTGTGGGTAAAAAATAGAAGGGGGGAGTTGATCAGAAAACATTCAATGAAATATGGTCCTTCCAAGAGCATAAGAAAATTGCTCAGCTGTGCTGGCTAGGGAATTCTGGGAACTGGAGTCAAAAATGAATTTTTCCAAGTTCTGGCTGCCTGGTTCATTCGTGTAGGAAAAGAAGTTCTCCTATGGGAGAATTGGGCAAGGATTGGACAGTATCTCTCTCCAGTCATCACCTTATGAAGACAGCTCCAAACACAATGTGAAAATAGGGCAAGAAAATGACAAATTCTCAGGTGGCATTCAGAGTTGTCCCCACAGGGTGATAAGTGAGCTGATTCATTGTTAGGGTAGGAGTAGAAATAATCAGAATGAATTGCCACTGTCAGAATACAAGTGACTGTCCAGCCTTTTTGTGTCTGGGAAAGATCTCATCAACCTTGGCTAGTGAAAAATGCTACTGAGTCTACTTGGATCTTAAGCAATGGGACCACCCCTTGATAATACAGTTACATGATCAGTATGGCCCTTTAAGAAGCATGCAATCATGTTTAAATATCATTCAAAATAGGGCAAATACCCTTTCTTAGCACAGACAGATCACCTACTAGAAGCACCTCAATCTTATCCGGATCAAATGTATGCTTGCTTGTTTGTTTGTTTGTTTGTTTGTTTGTTTGTTGTCATGGTTTAGCAAAGCTTCTTCTGAGTCTATTGAAAACAACAACTACAGCTGGATCATCAGTCTACTAACAAGGGCCATTTCTGCACTAGATTGTTATAGCACTATTATTCCACTTTCTACCACCTATGGAGTCCTGGGATTTGCAGTTTAGGGAGGGCTGGCTGGCCCCTCCCTAAACAGCAAACCTCAGGATTCCATAGGATGTTAAAAATGGAATAATAGCGCTATAGCAATCTAGTGCAGAAATGACCAAGGTCAAACTCCCTTGTTCAGTCATTTCATAGAGCAGCTGAACAGCATAAGTGAAAACAACATAACTCTGAGCCATAACATAACAGACATAAGGAGAGTCATCTTCCCTAATTACATTTTCTATAACTGGCCATCCAGAAGATTAAAACTCCTAAAACAGCCAAGCTAGACCAACCCTCCAGAAGGATACCATGGTCAAATAGCACTAAAAGCCAAGGCAGGGCTAGTAGAAAGGCCAAAGTTGTTTTAGTCCTTAGCCTCACAGTATAATCATAGCTATGCCCCCCCCCCCACACACACAGGGGTTCTAGATTAAGAAGCATGTGTCCTGACTAATATCTTTCTTTTTTAGATATAACAATCCATCACTGTGTGTCCCTGCTAAATAGGGCAATAAAGTATGTTGTGATTGGAGCATTGTGATGTTGAGGAGAGTTTGGAGCTGTTTTTGATAATCAACAAATACACAGATGAGGTGATCTAGTAAAAATTATGTACTTGGACTTCAGAAAAAGACCTTATCAAAAACTTTTTATAAAGTCCCACATTAAAGGATTCTGAGTAAAGGCATGCAATAAGAGGACAGGTCATCTTATGGCTCAATAACTCATTAAACAACGAGAAGCACAAAGCAGGAGCCAACAGTTCTTGCAAGGGAGTTAAGGAAGAAGACCCCCCCACAATCCACATTAGGATCACAGATGATCTGAACAGTGAAGTCACCACATTTATAGATGATAACAAGGCCATTTCTGCACTACACTGTTATAGTGCTATTATTCCACTTTCAACATCCTATGGAATCCTGGGGTTTGCAGTTTACAGAGAGAGCTCTTTGGCCTCAGTAAACTATAAGCCCCAGAACTCCACAGGATGTTGAAAGCGGAATAACAGCATTATAACAGTGTAGTGCGGAAATGGTCCAAAGTATTGAGGACAGGAGACTAGGTAAAGTACACAAAATGGTTTTCTCCAGAGTGGAAGAACAGCAGCAAAGCAATGAACAAGGTAAGGTGTGAGCACTTTTTGTTGTGGGATAAAAAGGTCCTAATCATATTTGATAATTGTATTAAACTGCACAGTTTAAGTAGATGGGAGCTGAACCGGCAATGACTAACTAGGAAAGAGATTTCCAATTATGATAGTAATGAAAAATGCTAGTTTAATTTATAGTAGTAAAGTAAACAAAATACCAATATTAGGATTATTTGGAAAGGAACTGAGGGTGATGATTTTTCACAATGATTTGTCCTTGCCTTTTCTTGTTTGAGTTGAGAAAGATCCCTGACTGCAAACCTGGAGAGCTGCCACCAGTCAGTGTCAGTAGAACTGAGCCAAATGGACCAATGATCCAACTGACGATAAGACCGTGTCCTTAGTGCTGCCTGCATTCAGAATAATAGTACAGTACTGGAGTTCTCATTTCAAACAGGAGCTGCAACAACTGGGAGAAGTGAAGAAAAGGGAGACCAAAATGACCAAGAGTTGATTCACCCTTGAGAAAGGAGGTTAGTTAGTTTAGGAAAAAGGAGATGGATGAGGAATGGGGAGAGATGGAAGGATGTGCAACAATTTTCCCTGCTACAGAGAAAGTGAACAGAGAGCATTTTAACTGCTTCTCTTACTATACTAAAACTTGGTGTTGTTACCTTAAAATGTGGGTGACTAAGGGTCCACCTGCAATGCCAGTATTTCCACGCAACAGTGGGGAATTAATTAGCTCAATTAGGAGACTTGCAAGAGGGGAGTAACCTAACAAGATCTTTCCCCTAATGTTTAAGGAGGAAAGAACCAGCCAGAGATTCCAAAATGTAAATTTAAATGTATTTTATTCAAAGACTCACATACGCAAGCAAAAGGGAGGAAAGTTGTGGATAGAGTAGTTTTCAGGGAATGGGTGATAATTACCGATCTGCAGAGCAGCGAAGAAAGCAGCAATGTGGCTTAGACAAGTGCCTAAGGACAGCACTCATTTGGAAATTGGAGTGACAGCACGGCAACCAGCAACTAAAATACTGCACCAAACCACTCAAAATGGAGGCTTCTTATACCCAAAATCTACCCTGTGAGTATGAGTGTGAATGTCTCTCCCAGCCAATGGATAATGGAAGTTGCAACATGGACAATGTGATCTGGGCGGAGTTAATGGTCTTAGTGTTTAGGTAACTAAGAGGTAATGGCTGTTGTAATAGCTCTGTATTGTGGAGAGGTTTGTGGAACAATGCAGGGAAATTTCCAGGTGTGAGGGAACAGGGTTGAAACAATCATTGTTTTGGTGAGAACTTGTCTTGATCATTGTATGCTCAGAGATATTCCAGCTTCATCTTAAGCCTCTTATCTCCAGAGTTGCTTGCTAATCTGCCTGACAATGACTTTGACTACGCCTAGAGGGGGTGTTGTCTGACCTGCCTTGCAATCACACGTGTTCAGTCAGTAATTTTATCTGCCTAACTTTGTCCTTCTAGTCACCTCAGGTTCCATTTTATATTAATGCCAGTCAGTATATTTGCCAATTAAATAGTATTTCGCCAATTAAACCATATCAAATTTGCAGAGTGCACAGGCCCGTAACAACATCATCCAATGAAACTGATTGGCACTAGACTAAGGATCAACAAAATAAACAATATCAAAAAGCACATAATTAACTTGTGTAACTCATTGACTCATTGAGTAATTAATTAAGGAACCCTTTAATTGCTAAATGAG
This sequence comes from Ctenosaura bakeri, assembly GCA_948474755.1. Taxonomy (NCBI): domain Eukaryota; kingdom Metazoa; phylum Chordata; class Lepidosauria; order Squamata; family Iguanidae; genus Ctenosaura; species Ctenosaura bakeri. Next base: position 357,646 of record CAOLHI010000430.1, read on the forward strand.
GCTTTCCCATTCATGCCTTTGAATACCAGTTGCTGGGGAACAACAGAAATGGAGAATTATTTGCCTTCATACTCTGTTGCTGGTATTTGGTGACTTTGATGTGAGTGGGGTGGGGAATCAACTCCTGAGTTTTAGTCTGAACTTTGAAGTAATCATCTAAAAAGCTGAACCCTATCACTAAAACAGATTTAGCATCTTGGACAACTCCTTTGACATTGAGAATAAAACCTGAAGTGGATTCACCACCCCACTGACATCAGATCCCTCAGCTACCACTTAGTGTTGCTTTCTTTCTAACTGGCCTCTTCCTAAAACAGGACACTGAACTAGACAGGTCTCTGGTCTGCTCCTGCTGAGTAGTTCTGGCCTCACAATGTTGTAACAGAGTTTAGATGCAAAAAGATTCTCCAAAAGAAGAACTGTTATTTTCAGTTAGGTTAAATGTGTGTGTGCGTGCGTGTGCATGCGTGTGCATAGGCAGAGAGAGCTTTTAGGATGAAATGGAATAAATGGAGGAACACAGTAGTTTACCAAAATTACCTCAAAATCATAACGTTAACAAAAAGCAAAGGTAAGGCCAGCTATAAAAATAAACTCTGGCAATACTAGCCACCTTATGATACATGCAGCTAAGAGTCAGAGAACAAACACCTTTTTGTCCATGGGAACCAGCACACTCACAGTCCAGATGAGCCTAAAATGGTCCACCTCCAAGCACTGCCAAGAGGTGATTCAAAGGTTTAGACTAATATCAGCCCTCCCAGTAGGCTGTGCTGTTAATGTGTTTAGAGGAGCCAGCTGCAGCAGGACTAACAGAATGGAGGGGTCTATTGTGGTGGGAGAGGAATCAGATGGGCTTCCTTGGGACCTGCCTTTCACTGAGAGAGCACAGCAGCTGTAGTTCCTCCAGAGCACAAAAGCTTTTGTCCCTCCTTTCTAGAATGGGCCCAAATTATAGGAAGCCCCCCGCACCGTTGAATTCCATCCCAACACTCCACCCTACCTTACACTGCAAAGATATTTCCTGAGTAAAATATTTGTTTGCTTAATTCCTTCCATTTCACTCACAGAAGGGGCTGTTAGCCTCATTTCTCTGTTGAATACTCTTGACTAAGGACCAAAAAAAGCGTCTGTCAGCTGCATACAGCCAAATCCAGTGCTCTCATAGATGGCCAAGGCACTGACTGCAAGGCCTATGAGCAAACTTGTATGGATTCCTCCTCTTTTTTCTCTAGGGCCTCTGAGTCTTCTAAGCACATTCTTTCAGTTTTAACTGAGGAAACAAAAGATTGGAAAGCTCCTGTTGCAACAAATTGCCAAACTAATTCTCCACGGAGACACCTCATATCAAAACTGAGGCACTAAGAATAATGAGTAGCCTTCTGCCGACTTTGTCCCAGCTGCTACCAGCAGGAGCTGTAAGAACAAGCAGCCAACAAGAGATATAAGAAACTCGTCAGTGGTGTTAGGCATGAGAGATTTTGTATAATCTAGCATACCTTCCAACTGTCCTGATTTGGTGGGGACAGTCCTAATTAATCCTCTGTTCTCTCACTTTTTCAATGGCTTTTAAAACGTCCTAGTTTTTCCTCTCCTTATCCAACTTTCCCCCTTCATCGTTGACTTCAGTTACCATAAACTAAGTTCAAAGTGAAAAAGCAGTTTGCATTCAATTAATTTAGCAGGGAAGAAAGGAAAGGAACAGAGAGAATCTTGCCCTTACCAGTAGACTCTCACAAAAACAAACTGCTGTAGTTTCTCCTGGCTTATGTGTTCTTTGTCATTAATAACTTTTGCCATCTTGACCACAGTCTGATGTTGCTCAGTCACACACGTCCCATTTTTCATCTGTGAAATGTTGGACAGTATGCTCTGTGAGAGTCTGGTGTTTGTTTACAATCATATTTTCCATTGGCTCCTCTTGTACTTTTTTTTAAGGTTTGCAACTACCCAAAAACTCTGGGCTGCACACTATATTATAAATGAATATTTGGTAACTTTCCCACTGAAGTCTGTTGATCAATACAACTAAATCTATACTGTGAGCCACGTTGGGTCCCATAATGAAACACAATAGAAACAAATACTTTTCTAAGTTTAGTGCTATATCTCATGTTTTCTTCACACTGGGGATGGGAAATATGTGACACTCTAGATTGGAGTGGACTGAAATTCCCATCATCCATCATCATTGTTTATGTTGCCTAAAGTTGATGAGAGCTGCAGTCTGGCAGCATCCAGAGAGCCAAATATTCCCTACCCCAGCAAGTCTGAGATTCTAATATATGTAGTCTTTGAGAACAGGATTGTGTTTGACTTTAAATTATCCATGGCAGTAAAGGCCTGAATACCCACATGCTTCTATTCAGATATGGATTCAGTGTTATTTCCATTGCTCTTACTTTCCCATCCCTTAACTTCCTAAACAGTATGGCTGTTTTTATCAGATGGGTGTTACCATCTTAGATTCTTCTGTGTATACTTATACCATGTGTGCATGTGGAAGAATCTAAAATGGCAACACCCTTTGCCTTTAAGTGTTGCCCAGCTAGATTAGTGTGGAATTTGCAAAAAGGCTGAGATGACTGATCACTTCTATAGTCTCAATGTGAAACGTTTTCCCCAGTGACTACCTGGGAAAATTCTGACATTCAGAAAGCTGGTGGGCTTTCCTATGTAGGAGATGTGGGGAGAGGGAAATCTTGGCTCTCTGTAGGCACACTGTGGAACTTGAAAGAATCACTTTTTTGGTGGGGGGAGTACTGAGCCATACTGACTGGTGAACTATTGGAATTTTAGGCCAAAAATGTAACTCTCACATATTCTGAGTATTTTACCACTTTGTTGTCTATGTTAGTACGAAATTTTATTAATAATGCCATTTTGATTGCATACCTCCAATCCAGATTCCCCTCAGCACACACAGAGTTTTATTTGTAGAGGAGTGTGTGCAGTTGTACGTCTCCAGGTGTGCTTGAGCCCAGAAAAAAATTCTAAACACTGCTAGTCATTTCCCCTATTTTTAAAGTTTTAAAAAGTTTTTTAAGTTTCAAAGTTCAAACTAAAACTAAGATGGCAAGATCCTGCATGGGGCATTATTTAAGATGTCTGACCTCCTAAAGCCCACCCTGAAATCTAATCAGCCATAATGATCAAAGGAGTTGCAAAGGAGTCTGCAGTGCTAGCAAGCAGGGTGCTGAAGGATGATGCATACAGCCCATCCTGCCAGTAAGCTATAGTGGTATGAGGAGCTGCCACAAGACCATACAGGGGTCTCTGCTTCTGCCTGCTACACCCCAGCTCATTGGCAGGTGGCATCTGGACATCTCAGTGTTCTGTACTACATTCACTGGGATGGCAGAACTCCTCTCAGTATAGCTGCCTTGGTTTTCAAGTGGGTACTGGGGGGTTGGACACCATAGCCCCATAGTCCCATGCAAGATCTTGGCCCCTGAGTTTTAGTGTGAACTTTTTAAAAAGTTGTCCAAAGTGCCAAGCCTATTTGTGGGGATAGGATTCAACACCCTGGAGAGTTTCTTTAATATTCAGATGAAAACCTGGGATGGATTCTTCATCTAATGATATTGGAGTCACCCACCTCCCCTTCCATTTCCCCTCATTTTGTGTCAGCATGTGGAAGAGAGTTCTGAATGATTTTCCTGGTGATAAACTCGGTGTTGAGTAGGTTAAAAAAAAAGTGAGCCTTACTGACTCTGAGTCAATTCTCCAATTTGTTTCAAAAGTGTTTCCCCCTGTTGTATAGACTGTGAACATTATCTGCCATTCTACTAAGTCAGACTACTAGTCCATCTACCTGTGTGTCATCTACATCAATTGGCATTGACTTCCCAGTGTTTCAGAAAGGAATCTTTCAGCTCAGCTTGGAGACCCTGGGAATACTGCATGTAAAGCCATGCTTCTCCACTGGGCAAAAGTCTGACCCATAGAGGAACGTTCAACCTGTTTGCAAACAGTCTCGCAAGGAGGATTAAGAGGTCTTTAGACTAAGTTCCGCTGGGGAGGGAGACAATATTATTCAGGGCAAGGACTCGGAGAGCACAGGGGGAAAAGGCCCAAATGATACTGGACAAGTAGTACAAGCGGCCAATGACGGGAGGAGTAGAAACAATAGTACAGGACTTGCAAGAAGGGCCCGGGGACTTAAGTGTCTCTACACGAATGCAAGGAGTATGGGAAACAAGCAGGATGAACTTATACTCCTAGTACAACAAAATAATTACGATTTGATAGGCATCACTGAGACCTGGTGGGATGAGTCTCATGAATGGAATATAGGAATAGAGGGGTATAGCCTATTCTGTAAAAATAGACCAAACAAGAAAGGAGGAGGAGTAGCCTTGTATGTCAAGGATGTTTTCACCTGTGAAGAGATCCAGGACTTAAACCCAGAAAGCCAGGTCGAGAGCATTTGGGTAAGAATTAAGGCAGCGAGAAACAATAGGGATATTCTGGTGGGGGTTTACTACAGACCTCCAACCCAGGCTGAGGACTTGGATGACGCCTTCCTCAACCAAATGACTGCACATTCAAAGAGGAGAGATACAGTAATAATAGGAGATTTCAATTACCCGGATATATGCTGGCAGTCAAACTCTGCCAAGACAGCAAGGTCCAGCAAGTTTCTGGCTTGTCTTGCAGACAACTTCATGGTCCAGAAGGTGGAAGAGGCCACAAGGGGATCGAATATTCTAGATCTGATCCTGACCAGCAAGGATGACCTTGTTAATGAGGTAGAAGTGGTTGGATCTTTAGGGGAGAGTGACCATGCCCTGTTGGAATTTGGCATTCAGTGGGAAGGAGAAGATAAGGGTAGCCAGACACTCATCTTAGATTTTAAAAAAGCAGACTTCTGTAAACTTAGGGAGCTGCTGGCTGGAATTCCATGGTCAAGAATAGTGAAAGGGAAAGGAGTTCAGGAGGCATGGGAGTTCCTTAAAAAGGAGATACTGAAGGCACAGTCCAAGACTGTGCAAGTAAGGAGGAAAAATGGAAGGCATCTGAAGAAACCGGAATGGTTGACTAAAGAACTCTCAGCTGAGCTGAGTGTTAAGAGAAACATGTATAGGAAATGGAAGAAGGGGGAAACCACCAAAGAAGAATTTAAGCAAGTTGCCAAGAGATGTAGGGAGGAGGTCAGAAAGGCTAAAGCACAGAACGAACTTAGGCTGGCCAGAGACATTAAAAACAATAAAAAGGGCTTTTTTAAATATGTCCGCAGCAAAAGGAAAAAGAAGGAGACGATAAGGTCGCTGCGCAGGGAAGATGGCGAATTACCGGTACTCACAGGGGGAAGAGAAAAGGCAGAACTACTTAACACCTTCTTTGCCTCAGGTTTTTCCCAGAAGGATATAAGCACTCAACCTGGCGGTTGGGGAGCAGGGGAGGAAGCAGGGGAAATGAGGCACGTAATAGGTAGAGAGGTGGTACAGGAATACCTGGCCACACTGGATGAATTCAAGTCTCCGGGGCCAGATGAATTGCATGCTAGGATATTAAAAGAACTGGCAGAGGTCATTTCGGAACCGCTTGCTATAGTCTTTGAGAAATCTTGGAGGACAGAAGAAGTTCCAGCAGACTGGAAGAGAGCAAACTTTGTCCCCATCTTCAAGAAGGGAAAAAAAGAGGACCCAAATAATTATCGCCCAGTCAGCCTGACGTCAGTACCTGGAAAGATCCTGGAGAGGATCATTAAGCAGTCAATTTCTAATCATTTAGAAAACAACGCGGTAATCACGAGAAGTCAACATGGATTTCTCAAAAATAAGTCATGTCAGACTAATCTTATCTCTTTTTATGATACAGTTACTAGCTTGATAGATGAAGGGAATGCTGTGGATGTAGCATATCTCGATTTCAGTAAGGCCTTTGACAAAGTTCCCCATGACATCCTTGCAAAGAAGCTAGTAAAATGTGGGCTGGACAGGGCTACTGTTCGTTGGATTTGTAATTGGTTGACCGACCGAACCCAAAGGGTGATCACGAATGGCTGCTTTTCATCCTGGAGAGAAGTGACTAGTGGGGTGCCACAGGGTTCTGTCTTGGGCCCTGTGCTGTTCAATATTTTTATCAATGACTTGGATGAAGGAATAGAGGGCATGCTCATCAAATTTGCAGATGATACCAAATTGGGAGGGGTTGCCAATACGCCAGAGGACAGGATCAAAATTCAAAATGACCTGGATAGATTGGAGAGCTGGGCCAAGGCTAACAAAATGAAATTCAACAGAGAGAAGTGTAAGGTCCTACACTTGGGTAGAAAAAATGGAATCCACAAATATAGGATGGGGGACACGTGGCTGGGTAGCACTACATGTGAAAAGGATCTAGGAGTCTACATAGACCACAAGCTGAACATGAGTCAGTAGTGTGATGAGGCAGCCAAGAAAGTCAATGCAATCCTTGGCTGCATCAATAGGAGTATGGTGTCTAGATCGAGGGAGGTACTGGTACCACTCTACTCTGCTTTGGTTAGACCCCATCTTGAATACTGCATCCAGTTCTGGGCACCCCAATTCAAGAGGGATATTGACAAGCTGGAGCAAATCCAGAGGAGGGTGACCAAAATGGTGAGAGGCCTGGAAACCATGCCCTATGGGGATAGACTTAGAGAGCTGGGTATGTTTAATCTGCAGAAGAGAAGGTTAAGAGGGGACATGATAGCCATGTTTAAATATTTGAAGGGATGCCACGCAGAGGAAGGAGAGGGTTTGTTTTCTGCTGCTCCAGAGACCAGGACAAGGAGCAATGGATTCAAGCTGCAGGAAAGAAGATTCCACCTGAACCTCAGGAAGAACTTCCTGACAGTCAGGGCTGTCCGGCAGTGGAATATGCTGCCTTGGAGTGTAGTGGAGTCTCCTTCCTTGGAGGTTTTTAAGCAGAGGCTTGATGGTCATCTGTCAGGAGTGCTTTGAGGGTGTTCCTGCATGGCAGGGGGTTGGACTGGATGTCCCCTGTGGTCTCTTCGAACTCTACATTTCTATGATTCTATGATTCTATAATTAATCTTCCAATCTTTGTGGTGTTATTGACAGAAACATAACACCTGCATCTATAGAAAACTGCATATTCTGTTCTTGCTGGATCATAGCCATGTTATCAGCCAACCTCCTAAGTTTAATGTAAAAGCAACATATCTATTTTTGCCCTGTTTGATAGTATGTATTTTCTTATGCCAGGCTCTGATGAACACTACATCACTGCTCTTGGCAAGGGCTGGGCCTGGAGCAGCTGCAAGCTGTCTCCCTAAAGCCAATACAGTTTTCTTAGTTAAAATGGGGAGGGGTGAATGTGTGGAATGCCGGTCCCATTCTGGAGTGAAATTTCTCACTTTGAACGTGTGGGAAATGTGTGAACATTGTGTGTTTTGCAGCCAAATGGCCAGATCTTCTAAAATTCCATAAACATGAGTGTTTGGGGATGGGGAGGAGGAAAAAACTGTCTTGTGTCTCTCCCAGTTATGATACTAGCAGAGAGTGAGCACTCACCAAATGTAGGCTTGGCCTTCTTCATTTGTCTTCCCTTTCTAGAGGCAGAAACAAATGGTACTTAACAAGAAATGCTGTGATACCATTCTAAAACCTGGACGTTTATTTGAAGAAGAAAGGATATAATGACATGCTGAAGCTCTCCTTAATTGTGCATAACCAGGATCCAGAGCATCATCCATCCTAGTACTCCTCAGTTTTGGATAGCTTCACTATGTTATTATATTCATTTTCCTTAAATGTAACTCTCAAAATCCTGTGCTGTTCCCTTTCTCTGCCAAACATGACCTGCCAAAGTAACCTGAGTGGTCATTCGAGGTCTTTTCACAACACACAATTGTGCCACTTTGATTCCACTTTAACTGCCATGGCTGCATCCTATAGAATCCTGGGATTTGAAATTCATGGAGACATGAGTGTTCTCTGACAGAGAATTCTAAACTGTTGTTGTCATGTGCCTTCAAGTCATTAATGACTTATGGTGACCCTATCATGGAGCTTTCTGGGGCTGAAAGTGTGTGATGTCCCCAAGGTCATCCAGTGGGTTTCTGTAGCCAAGTGGGGAATTGAACCCTGGTCTCCAAGGTCATAGTCCAACACTCAAACCAATGCCCCATGCTAGCTCTTAGAATTCCAAATATTCTCTCTAAAATACAAATCTCATGATTCTATGGGATGGAACCATGACAGTTAAAGTGGAATCAAAGTGCTATAACTGGGCATTCTGAACTAGCCCTGATTTAAATTACCTTCCTGTACTCTAGTTTTCCTGGGCATGTCACTTATGATTTCCATTCTGCTGCCTTTCCTCACCTGCAAAAGAGAGATGTTTATAGTGACTATGACTTGGCTTCCCAGGAAGCTGCTTATGATTTTCCTGAATGAGTTGCATTCCCCCTGGAGACAAAGAGTCTTGTAATCTGTGAGTATTTCTGAATCTAGGCTACTTGCTGAATATCTAGGTGGTGATTATGGTCAAGTGTGCTTTCTAAAATCTGCTTTGAGTGTCTTTGTTGGTGTTGTAGAAAACAACAAGGATGCCACTGCTATTGTAATTACCTTAGTAATATCTCTATGACCAATGCACTATACTTTAAATATGGATGGCCTTGAAGACAGCTCTAAACCTCCAGCTCATCCCGAATGCAGCAGCAAAGTTTTTGGCTGCTGTTAGGGTATGGAACATATTTTGCTGTATTAACTCCAATGGTTCCTCCTCCCAGGTAGCTCCTACCAGGTAGCTAAAGGTGTTGGCACTACTCATTAAAGCCTGATATGATCTGACCCCTGGGGTATGTGGGAGAGCACTTTCTCCCATGTGTACTTTCCCAAGTATTTAGATAAGGACACGAATCATTACATGATGTCCTCGTGTGCGATTGGTAGCAACTTGTGAATAGGACTTTTTGATGCATTGTGGACCAGAACTATGCAACTATGCACCCTTTGTTTTGTTTTGTTTTTTTAGTGTTTTGTTCATAGGTGTCCTTTAGGCCAGGTACTCTCAGTAGGCAGTTCTTTTTCTAGATCTTTTTCCCCACCTCCAAAGCATTGCTGCCCATATCACTTGCTCTTTTCCTTTGTGCCCAGTCTGCCGAACTGCCCAGAGGGAGATCCCAAGGGATCTTCTGTATCTCATCACTCTAGTCATTCTTTGCCTGCACAAAGAGGGTATTGACTCCTCTGGGATCTCACCTCCACCAGCAGGAGCCTCCAGAGACAAGGCAGTGAGCAGGCAGATACTCTGAGACAGACCTTAACTTAGCTACCTGGAAGTTGTTTATATGCTGCCTCAACAATTCCCCCCCCACACACACACACAAATATGAAGCCAAGTGGGCTGAGGTGCTCTTAAAATGATCAAGCACAATAAGAAGCATAGTAAATAAATGAGCATTCCTTTGTTGCCCTGTATGTTGCGGGTCCCGGGAGGGGCGCCCAAATTGCCAAATTAAAAACACAAGATGGGGGGAATTAGACTTGAGCACTCTCTCAAGCTAACGAGAGGCAGGGTAACTTTTAGCTAGGATCTTTTACCCTATGTCAGGTCAGGTCAGAGGGTGGCTAGACAAGTTTTAAAGTAACAAATAATATTTTATTGAAAACAAACAACATGAAAGACACAACATACACTAACTAACTGAGAAATAGAAATAGAGAGTTTTGGGGGAATGGGTAACACGACACCTGGTCTCGTAGTCCTGGAGAGAAACGGAGGTTACCGGGGAAGAAACTCAGCGCGGTTCGCTGAGGGGAGCTCACTGGACAAACTGACAGCAAGGTGGGATGGAAGTCCAAAGTAGTCCGAGGGAGGCTTGGAATTGGGAGGTTTTTATAGGGTGGATTTTACCTACAGGCCATGCCATGCTTGGTGAGAACAAAGGAAATTTGTAGCTGGACAAAGGCGTTGGGAAAGGTCAGATTTTACATGATGGGCTTAGCGCTTGATGACAATAGTATGGCCAGTATGCAAATGGCCCAACAGAAAGGACTGCCTCAGCCTCTTGGCAGAGCGTCTTTGTGTAGATTCGCGCTGAGCAAAGCATGTTTGCAAAAAGGTGTTCCCTGAAGCATCAGAGAGGCTTAAGTTGCTTGCCTAAATGAGGTTTGGAATTTACAACCATTAATGGCCGTGCCTAATACGTGCTTGTCCAGTGGACCTCTGCAAACACGTGAAGCAGGGTGGCAGAGAAAGGTCAAGTAAAGGTCAAATTATTTGATATCAAATGATATCTAGTGCTCTCACCAGACATATCATAACTGTAGTAACACCTTCCTTCCCTTCCTTTCTCCTTTCCTTCTTCTTTTTCTACATGCACAATATGAGAGAGAGAGAGGTCAGTCTATTGGAGATGAGTCCTCCCCATAACCTATCCTGTGCACGCTTATTTGGGAGTCAGCTGCACTGAACACATGAAGGGGCTTTCTAAGTACACATTGATTGTAAGAATGTTCATAGCTGAGGATGTTTGAATGAGAATGAAGAATGGTGAAGGAAGTTGCCTCTCTTTGTGCCCTCAAGAACTATTATAGCTGTTGTGATGGCATGACTGGACTCCGCCCTGAGTCTGGATGGCCAGGTTTCAGCTGTGGCAGAAGTGTATTTGCACAGTTAAAACTAGAGTGTCAGCTGTACCCATTTCTTGGGAAGCCAGATCTGGCTACAGTAACACATGCCTTGATTACATCCCATTCAAACTACTGTAGCACACTCTATAGGGGGCTATCTTAGGACACTGTTCAGAAGCTTCAGCAGGTTTAAAATGCCGCAAGGCCAGAATGCTGACTAGGGCCCTTGCTGAAACAGCTTCACTGGTTACCAGTTCATTTCCAGGCACAACTTTAATTGTTTTTTAAAAATTATATTGCTAGGTTTTAGTTGGTTCTTTTTGTGAGCCACCATGAGTCTCACTCCCAGATAAAGGCAACATATAAATGAGATGAAATAAATAATTAAATAACTGAATAATATACAAGTTGCTCCGATCTTCAGTCATTCTGGTTGCCCTTTTCTGCAACTTTTACATCTCTAAAATATCCTTTTCAGACTCAGGGATGAAATGTAGACACAGCATTGTAGATGTGGCCATGCCATAGTTTTGTATGACAGCAGTACGATGTTTTAGCTTTATTTCCTATTCTTTTTATAATTGTCCACAATTTGCTGGGTTGACATTTTCATAGAGATACCACCCACAACCCCCAATCTCTTAGACTGCTGGTGCCAGCTGACATCCCAACTATGTTGGGGAAAAGGTTGGGACTTTTTGCTCCAATATCATCATTTACAGGTTATTTTCATTGAATTTTCATTTAGTATTTTAAAGCCTACACTCCCACTTTAAAGAGATACTCCTGGAATGTCTCACAGTCTCCTTCTGTCCTCAGTACACTAAATAATGCATTACCATCAGGAAATGCAACTGGTAGCAAGTGAAAACACTTCGCTATACACCTCTCATTCTATGTTTTGCAATAGGAAATGCCCTACACCTCATGCTTGGAGGATCATAACAGTTGCGATCCAGAAATAATTTTTTACAGACTTTGCCATTATACATAGCTTCAGGTCTAAGCACACCTAAACATGCCCATTAAATTCTTCTGAAATTGTAGAACAAATTAGTGAAGTTTACAAGGAAAAAATGCGCTAAGCGTTTACTGAAGGTAACCACTTCAGGTAACCAGGCCAACAAATAGTCCCAAGCAAGTGAAATTTATATGTGGAAGTTTTGCTAGCTTCTTCTGTGTCATCTGGCCATCCAGTGTCATATCTCATTTTTCATTTAAAAAAATCTGACACATTGAAATAAAGAGGTTTTTTTAAAAAATCTGAGTGGAATCCAACTTGAATCTAAAAATATTAATATTATTTCTGAATTAGGAAACAAATATTCTTTTTGGCTGTAATTGAAATATGGATTTGTCCTTTCCCCCATAGCTTAAGAAAAAAAAAACTCTTCAGTGATCGATATTACTTGGGATGCTACCCCTCCCCCCCAAAAAAAGAATCCTTTCAAAAACATTAATGGTGAAGTCTGTTTCTTTCTTTTTTTCCCTCTCTTCCTCCTTCTTCAATATTTATGGAAATATCTTGTGACTCATCAAATCTTTTAGCTGAAACGTAAAACACTGAGGCCATTCACTTCAAAACCACACTAGGTTTTATCCCTTCCCCTCCCCTTGAATAGAATGACTTGAGAATGCTCTTTTTCATTAAAGTGATTTTTTGTGCATTGGTAAAAGATGATAATTATTCTAGACAGATTAGAAAGTTGTGGCTCCAGCCCTAGTCATACACTTTACAGTTGTGCTTTGTGCTAAGATGCAAAGTGAAATGTGTGCTGCCACTATGTGAGGTTTGGGTTTCTGATGGATGTAAGATTTTGCAGAAGTGTGTACATGCAGAAAAAAAATGCCTATAAAAATATTGCCTATCTTGCTAAATATGGGGCAGGTTTTTAAAGTATTCAAAGACATAGCAATGATAATCTCTTTCAGAATAAAAACATATTAATGAATCCAGTAGCATAGGCTTTGTGGACTCCAAGCCACTTCATCAAATGTATCTAATGAAGGGGACTGGAGTCCATACATTTCTTTTTCTCAGTCTCAAAGGTTCTCAGAGGTGTTACAGGATTCCTTTACAGATTTTTTTAAATGCTGTGATAAGACGTCATGCCTTTTCTGATTTATCATGCTTTGTGGATGCAGTTCATAACTTTAAGCCACAGTACTTTTGGCTAAGGCCATTTCTGCACTAGAGTGTTATAATGCTGTTATTCTACTTTCAACATCCTATGGAATCTGGGTTTGCAGTTTAGGGAGGGACCTTAGAGTCTAGTGTGGAAATGGCCCAAGTTTTGTTAACTCTAGATTTTCTGTGAGCTGGGAGCTAGTGTGACTAAAATCTACAAACGCTAACTCACTAAACTTCAGCACATATGCAGCCTATCTGTTTGAACCAGAGTTAGCAAAGTGATTTTCAGGGAGAATGGATAGATTGGTATGCTGTGGCAGCAGTAAAATGATGTTCTGGGACTCAGAGCAGCATCCTGCTACTAGTTCTCAGTAATAAAGTTCTTACGGTGCTTCCTTGAGATGAGTTTCCCCTTGAAGGCAACTTAAAAGTATATATGAGAATGATTAATATTATGAGACTAATATATGGGAATGATTAAATAAAATATATATGGGAATAATTATTTTAGAATAAATTACTATGAAAATAATAATTAACTCAAAATATATGAGAATAATTAAAATATATGTGAAAATAATTAATTAATTTTAATTAATTTTGATTTTTGATGCTTAATTAATTAATTAATCAAATGAAACAGAAAGAGATCAATAAGAGGAGGAGCCAATGGTTATTAGCCTCCGAGTTGAACAAGCAATGAAGGCTGGCCCTGTTTATTTTTTCTCCTTTGCCTCAATGGCTGTAGCTACATGACAGCTGGTGAAGGGCGAAGCAAAATGAAGCTGTATTTCTCTGCAGAGCTGATGGTGGTTCTGCACCTATATTCTCCCTCACTGTACCTTAATGGAAAGACAGCACCTAAGATGCTTTGCAGTGGTGCAGGATCTGCCTCTATTCCACTGATTCTCAACTTTTGGTCCTCCAGATGGTTTGGATTTCAAAATCCACGAGGTTGCAGGAGGCATTATCAGTGGTCAGGCATTTCGGAACAAAATAGAGCAAAACAGTTCCCTGTGCAAAGTTCCCTGCAAGCCATGCATACCCCATAGTGAAAGACAAGGGGAAAACAGTTACTGTCCAATCTACAGGAAATGTTTGGTTAGCAAAGGAATTTTGTGCACTTCAGATGAGTCATGAGATGTATTAATTGTCTAAAATAATAAACATCCCTCATCTCCAATGATTAAGGGTTGAGGAGGGCAGGCTTCCCGCAAGTCTGGGCCTTTTCAAGTTAGAAAAAAGGTCAGCTTAGCATGAACTCTCCGCAGTCTTATGACAAGCCATTAACATGCCTTCTTATGAAATGAGTGAAAAAATAAAGTAAAGGTTATGCTAGCACAAATAAGAATTCTAGTGACGTTTGGTCTGACTGCAAATCTGCCAGAATCCTCTGTTTTCTATGGAAAGAAGAATTGCAGACCCTTTTGGGTTCCTATAGTTCTCTTCTAAAATCATATTCCATCATGGGAGATATTATTTCAGCAACAGAGCTTCAGAGAGTTACTCTCTGTACTGCAGCTCACATAACCTCCCAGACAGCAAAGCTACTGTCCAAGCTGGTAATAGACTTCTGGAAGTTAAACGTCCAAAAAGTAGAATTTCCAAACTGTGTTCAGTCACATTCAGCAAGGTCCAACAAGAACTTCAAATTAGGCTTGCCATTTCAGGATCATCCCAGGTCCTGAAGTTTCCAAACTAAAATCTGCTCTCTAGGGAGGGCCCCAGTGATATAATTAAGCGTTATGTATTAATTACCAACCCACTTCCTCACAGCTTGTCATTCACACACATATACATAGAGAGAGAACATTCTTGTTTAGAAATACGGTGGGCCCTTGGTATCCACTAGGATTTGGTTCTAGAGTCCCCTGCAGATACTTAAAATTCATGTTTCCAATAACTATGGCTCAGAGCTGGTAACTGAGCCCTCCTTGGACTCGCCATCAATTTTCCTTAGAAGTCTGCTTGCTAAATGGCTTCTTCTTTCTTATTGACCTTGAATGCCCGACTATGAAAATTTTGCATCACCAACATAACACCATTGGCTACTTGGCTAATACATCTCTTGCATCCTCCACAGAAAACTAGACAGGCCTGAACACTCTATGTTCCTATTGGGAGGCCAAGCAAAATACATGTGAAGGCTTACTATTTTCCCAGAGCTTATTGAATTTGAGCCTTTGTTCAGACTATACTGGGTTGTCATGTCTTCATATATTTTCTAGTCAGTTACTGATTTCTCTTCGTCATTGTTGTTGTCTTTAAATGAACTCCAATTTATGGCAAAGGGTTTTCTTGGTAAGGAGTATTCACAGATGGTTTCTTACTGCCTTTCTCTAAGGCCGAGAGAGTGTGATTTGTCCAAGGTCACCCACTGGGTTTCCATTGCCAAGCAAGATTCAAACTCTGGTCTGCTGGATTCCTAATCCAGCATTCAAACCACTATACCATATTGTTTCACCACTTCCTGCCATTTAATGCCTTTACTCTTATGTGGCAAAGTGATATACTTCTGCCTCACATGGTTGACTTTTATTAAGGGAAAACTATTTGAAATAACAATATAGTCAGCCCTCTATTTTCACAGGTTTAACTTGCATGGATTTAGTTGGATTTATGGATTTATTTGAGGTGAGGGGCAGGGGTTGGAGAAACCTAAAAATAAATCCATAAAAGCATCTTTTCCAGGGGAAACTTTCCCTCTCAGCAGCTCCAATCAGGCTGTACATGTGATTGATGATGGCCCAGAGGTTGATGAGCAATTGATTGTGCCAGATTGTGCCAGTGATAGACCAAACTATGTTGCCAACACTCCTACCAGCTGAAAGACAAGCTGAGACAGAGTTGTTGCAGCCAGTGCCAGAGGAATAAGGGGCCAGCAATGATCCACCTTTGTCCCACAGCTGTCAGTGACGGAGAAGACAAAATAGAGCAACCGTTTTGGTGAGATTGAGAAAACAGAAGAATGATGAGAAACACCTGTTTTCCTTGGCTATATAAGTCTGTCAGTGTGGCTTGCTGTTTGCTTGTAGCAAATTGCTTCTCAAGCTCCTACAATCCTTGTGTTCCAGCTCTCTTGACCTTTCGGATGGACCTTCAGCATTCTGGACTTTTGGATTGACCTTGACTTCAGCTCAGCTCAGCATTTCTACTTAATTGTTAGCCTTAGAAAATCCCCACTTTCTCTTCCTCTTGGACAAGTATTATCACTTTTCTTCCCTTGCAGGCTCATAAGCACGGGCTCGGAGTTGAATTCTGCCTTTAAAAACCCACCTCTGGTCCTCCTCCTCCACCACCAACCAGTGCTTGGCCAGCTAAGGACAAATAACAGCCTGATTTCTCAGCACCACAAACCCTCTCCTCTCCACACACCCAAAGAAGGAGATGGGCAAGAGAAAGGCCATATAGGGCCACCACAGCGACCCACCTCCTTTCTTTCTCCTTTCTCTGACCTGCTTTGGACCCTGGGTGTCTGCTCTCCTGATCATGCCTCGGCCCCCTTTCCACAAACACATGAACACACTTTGATATTTGTGGTTTTTTTCACTTTTGCAAGGGTCCTGCACCCCTAACCCCAGTGAATGTGGAGGGTTGACTATACTTGACAAAGGTGCTTATTTCATAGGTCAGCTTTCTTGAAACTGAAGGGATACAAATTTACATCAAGGCTTTGCTCAGATATATTAAATATGGTGGAGAAAACAGTTGATGTTCCTTTGAGGTTTTACTTACTAAGAGATACATCCACACCTCACCCTCAAGTCTGAGGGTGTGTGAATAAATTATAAAGCCACCTCTCTTTGTCTGCACCTGCTGAGGCTTGTGCTTTTACAAATTCTTCATTCTTTGGTGATGAAGATACTAAACACCTCTCTGCCTCAAAGGGAAGAGGCTTTGTGCTTTCTTTTCCAGGGCATGAATTCAGAGCTGGAACTATCTTATTAAGGTAATAGATTCCTCATATGCAATCAGTGTCAGGTGTGTGGGGGCATGTCAGGAGTAAGCTTAAAATAAAGGGAAAGGCTTGGGTCAGATTTAATAACTTACTCCAGAGATTCAAAGCTAATGTACAGTTAGGCATATGTGGCCTTACTAAAACAACATCAGATTGGTATGGAAGATCTGGCTCAAGAAAAAATAATTCAACATTTTCAGAAAATTATTTGAATTTCATGTGTGTGAGGGAACATTTGATGGCAATGGAAGAGAGATAACATCTTAGGAAATGAAGTTTAAAAAATCACTTGTTTGAAGAATGGGTAGTAATCATCTCTATATCTACATGTGATTGTGATCCTATGGATACAGGATAGTTTGGATCTCCCAATCCAGGGGTGCAAAACTCTGCCTGAAGAAGAGAAGATTTGGCTGTGGGTGTCCTCTCTCATTTCCCTAAGAAACTTAATTTGCCCTTATACAAAAAGAGATACATGTCTGGAAAATCAGTGTTGTGGAGAATTTGGGAGAAGCACCAAGATTCAAAGCCTTCCCAGTCCCTGGATATCTCTCCAAGATGTAGAAAAATGTATGCCAACTCAGTGAGAAGATTTTTTTTTTTTAAAGAGTCCTTTGCTGGAATCCTATATGACCTTTCACTCAATGTAAATTTGCAAACCACTAAGTAGCAGAAGCACTAAGAAACTCAGTTACTGAATTGCAAAGATGCTTAATGGGACATTGGCACAAATTGTGGACCATAGTGCATCAGTCCCGATTTGCTTTGGTCCCAACACACATCAGTCCCTTTGCTGGCTCTGCTACATAGTAACATAACACTAGCCCTCTACTGGATACAGACATTAAGCATCTTTGCAATTCTATTTCCTGCAGATAAAAGTCCACTTATGAGCATGTAACTCCCCAGCAGGATTCTGGCCCTAATTTATTTTTCAAAACACATATAAGCCGTGGCTATAGGAGAAGAGGCTCCTCAGTTCTTTGAAGACTATAAACATTTTCTTTCTGGAGGCCCATTTCTCTTCCTTGATACTCCACTCCACTTATTATTTTCACAGCTGAGGTTCTTCCATTCGCTGCAAGGTAAGGCTGTGATAGAAGGAAAACTAAACCTTCAAAACATCTGTTTTGGCAGTCTACCTGTGGAACTCAGTCCCACTGGAATTCAGTTTATATCTCTGGAACAGGTTTCCAAAAGTACCATAAATCAGACCTCTTGCCAACATTAATTACTTTGTTTTATGTATATTAATTTGTTGTTTTAAAATTCTATATGGTCCTTTCATATAAAAAGCTACACAGTTCTATATAAATTAAAAGATGTAAGAGATTTTCTAGATGAAGATATATGAAATAACCAGAGTTTGGAAATAATTCATGGGGGACTTGAATAATTAGGGGAAATTGCTCCACATTTTGCTTCTAACTTAACACATTTTTGGCACTATGAATGGTGAGTATGCATTCCCAATCAGCACAGGAAGGTTTTGTACTGCAAGGGACACTGGTTTGCAGCTTTGGAGGGTTTTCAATGGAAAAGGAACCAGGGCATGTAGACTGCCTATTTTTCCTTTAACTGTACAATAATTATTAACATAACAATAAATGTAATAACTAAATATTTTCATCATAAATGTTAACAACAATGAATTAAGTTTTGCACTCATAACTAACTCACAAAATAATAATAATAAAAAAATTAAGCTAACATTCCATGCTCTGGAAATATGCCAATCCTTATTACCCTCCAAGCTTTTAATCTGGGGTAGAGCCTCCTCAACCTCTTGGACAACAAGTCCCATCACCCCCAACCAACATTTTGGCCCTCCACATTTGCTGGGGTTAGGGATTCTGGACCCCCACAAAAGTGGAAAAACTGCAAATACCAAAATGTGTGTGTTTGTCTGTGGGAAGGGGGCATGGCAGGTACCCAGGGTCCAAAGCAAGTCAAGAAGAGAAAAGGCATGGATCAGCATAGTGGCCCTGTACTTCTTCTCTCTTGCTCATCTCCTTCCTTGAGTATGTGAGGTGAATCAGGAGAGAGTTCATGGTGCTGAGCAACCTGGGTGCAAGCCATCCTTAGCTGGCCAGGCAGTGGTTGGTGATGGATGAGGAGGGTGAGGATCAGAGACAGGTTTTTAAAGGGCTGTGCAGCCTGATCAGAGCCACTGAGAGGGACGGATCCTCTAGAAAAGAAGCATCAGAGGTAGGGAAGCAGGGGTTAGAGAAACTCGCAAATAACCAAATCCATGAAAGTCAAACTCACAAATGTAGAGGGCTGACTGTACTCGTAGTCCAGCGCATCAGAAGGGCGTTGGTTGGGAAGGCTGGAAAAAAACATATATATGTGAAGAAATAAGGTGAGGAAAGGGATGCCTTTGCATTCTGGAACCACTCTGAATGGATAAATGATGTTAAAGAGCAACCAATCTGCATGACAGTGATCTCAAAAATGCACCCTTTCCATGCCTTTTCAACCCCGGCAGAGGTTTTCAGTGTGACCTTGGGCAGCCAACTTAGTCCTCCTTTGCTTCATCTTATCCATCTGCAAAACTGGACTGACAGCAATGCCCTTCCTTGCAATGGGGCCAGCAGGCTTAATTAGCGGTTAGGAAACTTCACATGAAAGGTGCTCTCAAATTCTCATCATTATTAAAAAAAAAGGGGGGGGAGTAAAACACCTACTTTTTTCTTCTTTCAGTATAAATAAAGAAGAAATCAAGGGAAGGGGAGGAGAAACCCTCTGTCATATCACCTGCCTGTGAGCATGAATCTTAATAGACAGATGAAAGGGATGAGCTGGCATTTCATCATCAAAGCCAGTGCTTTTATTCTCATGGACTTGGGCCACCTCCCATCTGTAGAGGCACCAAAGAGCAGGCGGCAAGGCGGGTGGGGTGAAAAGGTCACAATTCCCAGTTGAGCACTAGAAAGACAAAGGGTTGAGCGGAGGGAGACTAGGTTCAGATATGGAATATGATGAAGCTGATCTCATCTGCAAATAGCCCAATTGAACCAGCTGCAAAATCAGCAACTGATGGTAATGTACGGGGAAAGGGAACAAGGCAGATATAAAACCAAAAGAAAAGAAAATGCATCAGCCACACAGAGCCAACAGATAAACAAATAAGAAGTAGCAATTGGCAACGTGGCTGCACCAACATGTTTCAAGGGTGATTCACAGACACGCTGCCTAGTAGTCAGGAAATCCAAGGCACACCCAGTGAGACATGCTCTACAGCCAGGCTCTCTGGGCATCACAAGGCATGCCAGCTTCTCTGTCATTGTTGGTCAATGAATCTTGGTGGAAAAAAAGTGGTAGGGTCTTTTTGGTGGCCATGATAGGGTGGAAGCAGCACAATATGGGACGAACATAGGCTTTGTCTCTCTAAAGCAAAGGGGTGAAAATTTCCAAAGGCAGATTTCTATGACTCCTAAAAAACTCTAAGGGGGAAACCCAAAGCAACCAACTGCAGAACAATTACATTCTTACTGCTGAAACCCAGGAAATGCACATTGACTAAAGTGCTGAATAATTTGGAACATAAACATTGATTCTTGATCAAATTGTTGTTGCTTCTGGCATCTCTTATTAAGTCCCTTTGATTACACTATGTAATTGTACTTCCGTGCATTCTGTGATGTCAGCAGCCCTTGGACCAATTGTATTTCTTCATTCTCTAGTTCAGTGGTTCATAAATTGTGGGCTGGTTCCATCCAGTCTTCTGTTCTTCTAAAAAAAATTACACTTACCTTCGACTGTTTCAAGTAGGTGAATTGCCCATTTGTTACCCAGCAGGTTTCGATGGCTGAGTAGGGAATTGAACCCTAGTCTTCAGGATCATAATTTAATGTTCAAACCCCACACTGGCTCTCTTTTGCATGATAGGACAGGACAGACCAAAGCATTCCACAACTCTTTTAGACTGTCATCTGTTCCTTATTTATCCTTCAAAGAGTTTTTGTCTTTTAGGGAGCTGAATTTGGAACAGTACTTTTAAAGAGTAATTTGTGCTCATTGCTCTCGTTTTTAAAAAAAAGTAATTTGTTGCCAATACTCACTGTTATGTTGTTAGAAGAGTAGCTCCTCTCATTGTTAGTTATTACTGTCTTACATTTTTATTCTTTAAAAAATACTTCAAAATAATCTGATTACCTCCTGAAAAGCAACACTTTGAGATAAACATGTAAACATTACTAATTACACCAAAAAACAATGATACTATCTTTTTACTTTCTGTACTGATAACAACATTGCCCCCAAATGTAATGCATTGCAGATGAAGCTATTACTTGACAAGTAGTGTTGTTATGTTCCAGGTAACTCATTACTTCCATGTTCTGCAAATTCCCCACAATGTTCTGAGCATACTTAAGTCTTTCGATCTTTCCTCATATGCTGTGTTTTCTAGACTCCACTACTACTGTTTTACTCTTCTGTTTTCCCTGAATAACTCCAATTTGTGTATGGTTCTTAGGGAGGGATGTAGATAATAGTTTTTAGGAACTGAAAATATTTTGAAAGAGGCAGTGCTTCTCACATGACCCATGCTCAGCAGTGGCAAAAGTGGAGACAGTCATACATCTTTCAAACTGTCTTCTGCTACCTACAAAAGTATAATTTATCTCCATTGGTAAAACACTGTACACTAAGCTGGAAGCAATGCTTCAAGTTACAACCAATAAACTACTGTTAAACAATATCACACTTTTATTTCTGGTAATGGCCATTGCTGACACAGCTGATCGTTTATTTCAAAGGAACAAAAGATAAATCAAGATGGATGAAATAGAATGTCTATCTAGTTTTGCATAATATTTTGACAACAGCCAAACCAGATGTCTGTTGGAAGCCTACAAACAGTATAGGAATATAATAGCACTCTCCTGCTTCTGTTCCCCAGGAACCTTCTCTGGCATTGGAGGCAAGATATGGCCGTCATGACTAGTAGACAATGATCGTCCTATCTTTCATTAACTTGACTTTCTAAAGCCATCCAATTTAGCAGCCATCATCATATCTTGTAGTAGCAAATTCCATAGTTTAAGTAAGTGCTGCTTGAATAGTTTATTTCTAGATTCTCCCACCTTTCAGTTTCTTTGGATGAGAAAAGTTTTCTCCCTGACTACTTTCTTCATCATTATGCATACCTCTATCATTCCTTTTTTACTTGCCTTTTCAGCCCCAATTATTGTTTTCTTCTCTCAAAGGGAAATTGCTCCAGACCTCTGATAATTTTGGTTGCCCCTTTCTTTACCTTTCCCAGCTCTACAGTTTCTTTTCTGAAGTAGGACGATCAGAGCTGTTATTATTTGAGGCCAAATCAACTTTGACTGAATAGTGATCCTATGAAGGAAAGACTTTCAAGAGGTCTGCTCATCGGCTGTCTTGCTCATGTCTTGCAAACTCAGGGCTGTGGCTACATTTATTGAATCAACCTACCTGTAGTGCAGGTTTCCTCTTTTCCTACTGCCTTCCACATTACTGAGCCTTATTGTCTTTTCCAGTGAGTCACCTTGTTTCATGACAGCTTCAGTTTAGTGATCTTGGCCTCTAGTGAGAGTTTGGGTTGATTTGCTCTAGAAGCCATTCATTTCCCTTTGACATGGTCATCTTATCTGCACAACTCTCTTCCTGTGCCACATTTCAAACATCTTCACCTTCCTCCTGTCCACTTTCTTCACTGTTCAGCTTTTACAACCATACACAGAAATCAGAAATACTATGGCAGGGATAATTTTTACTCTGATGACAGCTGCACACAGACAGAATTCCAATGGTGTTTTCCTGCATCTTGCACTAACTGAACCACTATGCATAACCAGAGTAACACTAATAAGTAACAGAAGTGCTAAAAAAAAGAGATATCCACTCTTAAAATTGATTCTACTTATAACTCTTAGATTATACTCAACAAAGATGGCACCTTATTAACTTTTTTCTATAAGCAAACAACTTTCATTTTGACATTCTTCAACAGATTCAGTCACTTCAGTCCTGTGCTTATTAATAACCTTCTCAAGAATGTCAATTTTATTTTTTTGGGGTGTCCACAGTTAGTCATCAGCATCTATTGTGAACATCTTCTACATTCCTTTCATTGTTATTATAAGGGAGCAATAGTGCTCTTCCATGGGTCACCATCATTTTACCAACCAAGAGTAGTCAAGAAACTAGCACTCTAACCTTTCACCAGTTAGATAGCCAATTGCTACTTTATGGAAGCCTAGCCTAGCCTAGCCTAGCCTAGCAACTATGCACCACAATGGCTATTGACAATTGTTAATACATTAACTTTCAAATAATGGATCGATTACTATACTGTGACTAGGTCTCTGGTTAACCAGTTTAACACAGGCAAAGGCCATTTCCGCACTAGACTGTTATAGCGCTATGATTCCACTTTCAACATCCTATGGAATCCTGCGATTTGCAGTTTTGGGAGTGGCCGGCCAGCCCCTCCCGAAACCGCAAACCCCAGGATTCCATAGGACGTTGAAAGTGGAATCATAGCGCTATAACAGTCTAGTGCAGAAATGGCCAGGATTTTCCAGCACTTTCTTCTGAGTTGCCACATTTGCAAAGATAGTGTGAATACCTGCGGAATGAGAAATCGCACATCAGGATTTCTTCTCTTCTCTCGAAACCCTGTTTACCTTCTGTACACAGTTTGCAAGCCTTCTTAAAAACTGGATAGCCTTGCATTTCCACCCGTGTTTATTCTCGACCTACGCCGCTTTTTTGAGAACTGAGGCGCAAAACCCCTTGACACAAACGTTGACTTTTTCAGAACAGACCCGTATAGATTTGGAGATGCCATTTCCGTTGCGCGGACTTCATTCACTCCAGTGTAAAGGAGCTTTGCTCCCTTCCCCCGCCCCCGACCCCTTCCCCATCACTTCCATTTTCTTGACTTTCTTAAAGTGGGCTTGTGGAATGTGGGGTGTGTGCGTATGCGCGCGCGCATTTGTTTACTTTTGCAGCTTCAAAACACACACGCACACACTTTAGCGCCAGGCAACTTATTATAGGTTGTGTGAACTCCAAATATCTCTTGCTTCAAGGAAACTGAGTAATCAAGGCCGAGTGCAATTTCCTGTGTAAGAAGCTGGAGGCAGAGTTTACGGGGTGAGGGGGGAGAGGCAGAAACTTGTCCATTTGCAGCTAAACATTGCAGTAGAGAAGGAGCCCCAGAGATAAGGTCGCCGGGCGCCTTTTCCAGCTAGACTCCCGAGTGAGGAAAACTTTTTATGAAGTCGATGAAATACATAGCGCAAGCCCGAGGAATAAGTGGCGGGGGGTCCGTGGGAAGAGGGGAAGGCTTTGTCTGCGTTCTTTAAAGGCCAGTGGAAAGGGGGCTGAAGACGGGAGTTCAGTGGAGAACGAGCAACAGGCGGTATTGTTTCACATGGAGCAAACAATGCGATGACACCCCGATTGCCGAAGCACCGTTAAAAGAGTCCCCCCCCCAGTCAGCCCTCTCCTACATTAATTTTTTTTCCCCCTCCTAAAACAGGGAGAGAGGTCTCTCTTTCTGCGGCGGAGGGGTGGGGAGAAAGAGGTGGTGCTGCGAGACTTCGCCAAGCAGCTGGCAAAAGGCGGAAAGGTGTCTCCAGGAGTTTTTGCGCGCCGCGCTGGAAGCGCTCTCCCTTTGCGCCGCGAAGTCTTGCCGGGCGAGCGAGGGCTTCGTCGGAAAGCCCGGGACCGGCGGGGCGCGGCCGGTTCTCCGCCTCGACGGCCGATTCAGCCCCGCGGGAGGGAGCGCCCGGTGGGCCGGCGGCGGAGGGAGCGTCTTCAATGAGCGTCTCCTCTCTCCTTCCCTCGCCCTCGGTTCCGTGTGCGCCTTCCTTCGCGCGTGGCGGTGGCGTCCCCCGCCGGGCTCGGCCCCATGGCCCAGGTGAGGAGCCCGCTCCCCGGCCCCTCCGCCGACTCAGCCCGCGGAGACCCTCCGGGAGGAGATCCAGCGCCCCGCGCGGCAGGTAAGCACCCGAGGGGGCTCGGAAGGGGTCGGGCTGTATTGTCTGCGCACCTACGTCGCTCCTTCAGCTTTATTTCGTTCGCGGCACTCTGCACCTTTTCCTGAACTGCGTAAAGAACAACCTCCCCCTGTGTGTGTGTGTGTGTGTGTGTGTGTGTAGTTGTGGACCCGATTCCCAGGGGGTTTAAAAGAGGGAACTCCGGCAAAGGGGAGAAAAAGACGTTCCTCCCGCCCCTGGTTCTTATTCTCTCCCTCCCTTGTTGAAACTTCGCGTGTATACATGAAGTTTTGGAAAGCCTCTGCGCCAGCTGGCTCTCATTGTGCTCGTGTGCGTGTAGATACGTACACACACACCCGGGGGGAGTGCGTCTGTCTGGTACAGGAGGTCGGCAAGGTCCCTCTCGCAAGCAGCTACCGAGGGGTGGACGCTTTGATTTTTCCTCATCAGTTAAGGCGATGGCCCAGCGTTTGTGTTTTGGAAACTTCTCTCTCTCTCTCTCTCTCACTCTCTCACTCTCAATAGGCGCGCGCGCGCGCTCGCTCCTTTCTAGTTTGCTCGCCCATTCGCGCGCGCACAAGTGGCTGTAACTTTTCCCCCCAGGAAAAGTTGGACGGTCCAGCGCCAGCGCCTTGGCTGTCCCTTGGGTCGGCTGTGAGACGATTTGTCCCTTGGAGAGACCGACGGCCCTTCACCAGAGCACGTTTGCTGGGGCTTGGTGTGCCAGAGGGTGTCCCTCCCCGCCTCTCTTTCGCTCCGTCTGTCTCTCTCTCTCTCTCTTTCTCTCTCTCTCTCTCCCTCCCCCTCCCCCTCCCCCTCCGCCTTCGCTTCCAAGACGAAACCCACCATTTCCTTTGCTCTCCAAAGCCATTCTTTTTTGGCAGGCCGTGAAGACTTTCCAAGGGGCGGGGAGGGAGGGGGCTTGCCTGGGTTTCTACCTGATCTTTGTGGCAGGCAGGGCGGAGAAGGGAGGGGGCTGGGGGGCGAGGGGAGTGCAGAGCTTGGGAGAAGTTACTTTGGGGGGACTGGGGGAGGGGGCTGCCGTCCCCAGTGTCCCACCAAGCAGAGCCCCGAAAGTGACGTCTTCCAAGCTCTGGGTGGGCGCGAGGAAAGAAACTGAGTTTCTCACAAGGACCTTTTTTTCTTCCTTTAGACATCGTGTGATATTGGCCCTGGGCCAGTTCCTTGTGAGATTTCGACTCCTCCCAGCCTCTCTAGTCTCCCAGTCCTGATCATATTAAATTTAATAACATCCTCTAGACCTGGCTGTAGCCAGGAAAGACTTTTTTTCTTTGTTCCATGTAATCCTTTCAGCAGATCTAGCTTCAGGCTGTGTAACTGGGATGGGGTGGGGGGTCCAGGCTGTATACTGTGGAACGGGGGGAGGGAGGGTGGATTCCACCATCCCTTCAGCGTACTTTGGCAGCCAACTGCATTTGGGGGAAAGGGATTCTTAAGAGGTGCCCCTTCCTGGCACTGAGACGCTGATTTACTCGTCTGATTCACAAGGAAAACTAGTTTTTAAAAGTGGGTTGAAGAGATGTGGGCTGAGTCTGGACATGTGTCCAGTGCCTGTTGCACTGTAGGATGCAGCAGTCAAGTCTTAGCTATTCAAGATGGAGGGTCATTTTTCAGAGCCTGCTTTATGGCCAGCTGTCCAAAGTAAGCAACACATTCTGCAGTACTTTTCCAAATTGCCTTAAATCCTCAGTGCACATGTTATTTATTTATATGGCACCATCAAGGTGTGGCTCCTTAAAAGAGTATGAGAGAACACCGGAATAAGTTTTGTGGCTGAATGGAGCACTGAACTTGGAGCTCCTCAGTCTTTGTGGGACTGGGTTGCCTAAATTCCTCCCACTGAATTCATGGATGGGTGGAGATTTAAGCTTCACTCAGACTTTCTAGACTGTAGTATGTGCTGTTTAAAAATACCAGTTCTGTAATGCCTTAAGAGCGTAAGCCTAAATGCCCTGCTGGATCAAAATCCTGTCTAGTCTAGCATTCTGTTCCCAAAGGTGGTGAATCAGAGGCCTATGGGAAGATTACACTGCCTGGGAACTGGTATCAAAAGGGAGGCTGCTTCTGATACTTGTGAGTATGTGCCTTCAAGTTGCCTCTTGACTTATGGTGATCCCATGAATTTCATAGGGTTTTCTTAAGCAAGGCAGACTCACAGGTGGTTTTCTCAGCTCTTTCCTCTGACATATAGTCTACAACACTCAGTATTCATTGGTGGTTTCTCATTCAGGTATTAACAGGGCTGACCCTGCTTAGCTTCCAAGATCAGTTGGGATCTAGTGCCTTTAGGATATTTAGGACTCAGGGACCTGCGGCCTTGAGGCCCTGGGCCAGTCCACTGTGCTGTATACTGACACAGGAGAAAATATATATCCATTGTGACTCATAGCTTTATCCTCCAGTTTCATCCTGCAGTGAAAAACCAGGACTTTAAGGTGGGGGTGCTAGAAGTGCTAGAACCTACACTCTGGCTTGTTTTCAGTGTTGTATGACAGGATCATTGAGGGACAGAGGATATCCTCCTCAGCGTCCCCCTCCTATGTTTCCCCACACTCACCACAAAACAAGTTGACAATCTTTTCTCACTATCTTAAGAAGCTGACAGTTTGTCATGGTAAGCTCACCATGAATAGCAAACTATGTTGACTGAAGGTAAAAAGGGTGGTCATGTGGATTAGATTTTAAATTGCGACTAAGTAAAGAACATTCTCCTGAAGATGGTCTAATCTTTCCTGTCTTGTACCTCAGAGAGTCAGAGTGCCTTAAAACATGCCAGGGAAACATGTAGCCTTCCAGATGGTGTTGGACTGCGACTCCTG
Source organism: Ctenosaura bakeri (assembly GCA_948474755.1). Classification (NCBI taxonomy): domain Eukaryota; kingdom Metazoa; phylum Chordata; class Lepidosauria; order Squamata; family Iguanidae; genus Ctenosaura; species Ctenosaura bakeri. The sequence goes on from CAOLHI010000430.1 coordinate 385,128, forward strand.
ACACAGTCCCTGGTCATTGGTGAAGAATCATGGGTGATATGTCTAATAGTGTCAGGAGGCCTAGACCAGCCTTAAAGAAAATTATTTATTTATTAGTCCATAGGTGGCAGACCAGTTAGACCTGGCTCCAACCACTCTGAGTCACCAAGTCCATCTGAGCCTCCTGTGAAATTCTTACTTTAAGATTGTCATTGCAGAGTTGTTAAGGTGTTCAGGGTTATCCCTCTAGCTCTTGGCCTGGTGTTATAAAATATAAGTACATAGAACCCCTTACTGTCCAAACAGGGGATGATGTGGCATAGAAGAGAGAGGCCCCCAGTTCCTCCTTAGTGATGGGGTTGGGCATGCATGGTCACTAGCACCTGCCTGTAGTTCAGATGTCCAGACAATACAGACAAAACCCTCTGGTAAAACTGTGTGCCCTGCAAGATGCAGTATAGTGGGAAGGTGAATGACAGCTCCAAGGAATCACTCCAAAGGGCCATATGGTGACTTTCATGAGTAAAGTGAAGTTGGAATGTTTTATCTCTTCCCCATCATGAGTTTATTCTCTGTTTCTTGGCCTTGTTTGTTTGTTTGTTTCTGGATCTCCCCCCCAAAAACTCCTGGGGTGATGAACAAATAATAATAATAATAATAATAATAATAATAATAATAATTATTATTATTATTATTATTATTATTATTATTATTATTATTATTATCCCACCTCTCCTGATGGATTGAGGCGGTACTACAACAGTACATCAAACACATTAAAAACAATTAGAACATAACCCATCCTCCCCACCCACCAACCCATCTAAAAACCCCTAAAACACATTAACTATTAAGAACAAGAGGACAGTTGATGGGAGGCGGTGGAGCACTAGTCTGGGAAGGCCTGTCGGAAGAGAACGGCTTGGGGCCATTTTTAAGCAAGGTGATCGGAGGGCTGTTGGTCTTCAACTCCAAGCTGTCTTGGATGAAACAGATTATCTAGATCCATTTCAAACTGGCTTCAGGGCAGGAAATGGAGTCGAGACTGCCATGGTCGCCTTAGTGGATGATCTTCGCCTAGGTATCGACAGGGGATAAAATAGATAAAACAATACAGAGATCTTAAAACTTAAAAAAAAAAAAGACCTTTAAAAACTCCTAAAAACAATCCTAAAATCCTGTTTTAACACAGAAGAAGCAGGAGCATAGTGTAGTGGTTTGAGCATTGACTTACAATTCTGGAGACTAGGGTTTGAATCCCCACTTGGCCATGGGAACCCACTGGGTGACCTTGGGTGAGTCACGTTCTCTCATCCTCAAATGAAGGCAAAGGCAAACCCCTTCTGAATAAATATTGCCATGAAAACCCTGTGATAGGTTTGGCTTAGGGTAAGTCAGAAACAATTTGAAGGCACACCACCACAAAAAAGAGAGCATTTTTAAACATTGAATGCCATGCAGGACAGTGCTGTTTTGGCTGCTTGCTGGAAACTTAAAATGGATAGGGCTGGCCTAACTTTCTTGGGTAGGGAGTTATATCAGGGTGCTGCTACAGAGAAAGCACTGTTGAATATAACCACCAACTTAACTTCATAGTGTTGGGACATGAAACAGGACCTCCTTTGACAATGTCAGATTTCTTGCAGGCTCCTATGGGAGGAGGCAGTCTTTCCAGTATCCTGGCTTCAATCCATTTAGGGCTTTGTAGGTCAATACCAGCACCATGAATTTTGCTCAGAAGCAAATTGTAAGCCAGTGTAGTTCTTTCAAGGCCAGTGTTATATGCACTAGCTGCAGCTTCTGAACACTTTTCAAGGCCAGTCCCACATAGAGCTAATTGCAGTAGTCTAATTGACTAGCAAATTGTCCTGAAATAACTACAAACCATTCGTCACCACAGTAAGATGGGTAAGAGCTGTGCACTGTGTTCTAAATAACAACAACAACAACAACAGCAATAATAAAGTGTCCTATTTTATTTATTTATATCAATTATATCCCACCGGATTCAAGTCAGTTTACAATACATTAGAACACAGTACAGCCAAAAAGCTTTAGAAAGTTACTTTTAAAGCTAATTTGTATGTACAGTTCTCCCTCCACATTAGCGGGTTTCACTTTCATGGATTTGATTATTCGTGGGGTGGGCTTGCCTCCCACATCTCCCCCTCCCATTCCCTCGCCTTTTGCCCAGGGGCAGAGAGGGGAAAGATCATTGCCCCTTCTCTGGATGCCCTCCGTCGTGGCCGCTGCGGGAGCTCCAGAAGCAGCCTGCAGGGATGTGCAGAGTGGGAGATCACCCTTTCTCTACATGCTCACCACTGCTGCCGGTGCAGGCGAGCTGGCAGGGGCATGCAGAATGGGTGATCGCCCTTTCTCTGCAAGCCCTCGGCCGCCACTGTTGCAATCAGGCTCGCCATCTGCTGGCACACAGCTCCAGCAGGATCGCCCCAGCAGCAGAGGGGAAGATGATGAGTGGGGAGGAAAAGATCTTTTCCTCCTGTTTGTCATCTTCCTGTGAGCAGCTCCGCAAGTGATCACTCCAGCAGCAGGGGAGTGGGGGAAGGTGAAAAGGAGGAAGATATCCCCCCATCTCCTGCCCACTGCTGGTGGTGGCTGTCGTGGGCACATGTGCAGGGAAGGAGGGTTGCTGGGGAGGAGAGTTATTTGCAGTTATTTCACTTTTGCAGGGGTTCTATGCATGTATTCCCTGTGAATGTGAGGGGCCTACTGTAGACAATACTCATAGTTTTTCCATGTCTTCCATGAGAAATAGTATCCTAACCCACCAAGACACCCTGTCAAGAAAATTTTTTGCCATGATAAATTTTACATTTCAGGACTTTTTTTTTAAAGATGTGTTTTGTCTGCACAAAATATAGACAATATGAGACAACACTGCATCTTGCGCGGAAGACATTTGCCAAGATCCAACATCACAAGCTATGGGAATTGTCATCCAGCAGTACCCGGAGGACTATGTATTCCCCCACTTTGACTGAGGCACTCTGATTCTTTGAGGTATAAAAGAGGGAGATTGGTTAGTACAAGCAGGGGAGTGGGGAAGAGAGAGTGCTTAATAGAGTATTCTTTACTTGGTCACAAGTTAAAAGTTGAGTCACACAACCACCCTTCTCATAACAGACTTCTCTTTCTTGAGCCCCCTTGACTTGCCTCCCATATTGGTGCAGTTCTTCCCAGCAACCAGTTCTTAGATCCACAAGCCTGCTTGAAAAGGAAGGCCTGTGCTCCCTCATCTATGTACGAGGGAGGATGACAGCTACCTGAGAAGCATCCAGCTGCAGTCAAGAGAAAAGAGTACCCATCTCACTCCCAGATCCCAGTGTCCTTGCTGGAGTTCTAGGAAGGAGGCAACTGCTATTTGCACCTGGTTGTGGCCAAGTGCTAGCTGGGAACTCATCACCTTCTCTTGGCTGTGGAATGGCTGAGGCAGACCGTGCCTGCCTTTTCAGGCAGCAAGCTTATGGCCTGTAAGGGAGACATTAAACAAAGAGATACCAAAAAGTTCATTGTGTGATGAACGTAAAAAGACATGCACACATAAAGCACACGAAACAATTTTATGTGCTCAACAAGTTTCGAGCCACAGTCTTGCAAAAGCATGGAGAGGGTATGTGTGCATGCCAAACAAGTATTCCTGCAAAAATGGGGGCGGGGTTGCAAAAAAGAAAACAAATTTTAACAGGGAGAAAATGTTTGAAATTATTTGTTCTTTCATATGAGAATAAAATGAATAGAGATTTACATCCTGACCCTTAATGTTGCAAAAATATATTTCTAGCTTATTATGTTGCCGTTTGCTTTTTCTTTCATTTTTGTTCCTTTTAAAAAATTGTAAAAGTAAGAAAATGACCTCAAATTAGAGGCAAATTCCCTAAGGTATTCCCTTCACACACACACACACACACAATTAATGTGAAACAGTGTTTAGCAAGTGTTATTTGTTACACATGACAGTAAAGGAAAAAAAATGTTACTAGCTGTTACTTTATTTTGGAAAATGACTATTGTTCCCTTGTTACCCTCCAAAGTCATACAGTTTAGGTATCAGGTAAGGTATTATTTCAAAGCTCTGGTGCTCAGGTAACTCTAAGGTCAGCATCCTACAAGGTTTATAAGTTATTGAAAGCTGCATTCCTCTTATGACAACTAGCATTGTACAGTGGTCTGAGCATGGACTGTGACCCTGAAGGCCAGAGTTCAATTCCCCACTCGACCATGGAAACCGACAGAGTGACTTTAGGTGCATCACACACTTTCAGCACCCAGAAAACTCCATGGTAGGTTCACTTTAGGGTTCACATGGTTCAGAAATGACTTGAAGGCACACAACAATAATTATAAGTTGTCTTATGCATGTATTATTGAGGCCTCTTTTGTTAATCTGGGAGAGGAGCAAAAAGCTATACAGGGAACCTACAACTTGCCATGTGACTTCTGGAAATTTTATTTGGCAACTCTTCTGGCTTCTATGATTTCCCCAGTTGCTTCTAACACTTTCAATAAAAAGCAACCCGTAAGAAAGTGGCTTAAAAAACCAAGAGGAGGCAATAAATGATTTTAAGAAGCTGAACTCTGTAGGGTTTTCTGCATTCCCATGGAATTCTAGCATACAAACAATCTGACTTGTGGTGATCGCCAATTGCAGATAACAGTTTTGAAATGATAATAGCCTCCAGAGTTAATGTGGCATTTGTGTGAAAACAGACAGTAAGGGCCAAGTTTATTGTCAGAAGTTTTAAAGCAGGAAACATCACTGTGGAATAGGGTTGAATAATTGGTCCTTAGGGAGATGATGCCAGAGCTCAGAAAAATATAGCTTCCAGAATCCCCAGGCAGCATGGCTACAGGCTGTTCTGCCTGGAGGATTCTGGGAACTCTAGCCCAGAAAAGCAACTTCTCAGGTTTTGCATGGCGCCTACTAAGCCTTTCCCCCATCTCCCTCTTCCCTGCTTGCTTCAGTTTTTTTGTCTATTATGTCTGGATAAATCTGTTCCTGCATTTGGTGTTCCTTTCAGGAAATTTTTCAAGAGGGGGAATTAAGATTTGGACTGGAGAAAAGACAAGTGAGAGAAAGGTTAAACATTTCCTTTCCTTATTTCTCTCTGTTTCCACTGGAAATGGCCTCCACAGTTTAAAAAGTTGAAGTAAATGATACAGTATCTGCATGTAACATCTAGTTTGTCCCTAAAATGTCAAACCATATGTGCACATCAACAAAAAAAATGCAGTCAGACTCAATATGACACATAAACTTTGCATGGGATTGAGCTAGAGCACTGGAATCCTATGGAGTTAACTTCTTTGGGGTTAATTCTGTTCAACTCTGTGTGACTTCTGGGCAATTATGCTTAGCGTCATATTTTAAGGGCTCATTCACATGAATGTTATTCTTGGCAAGAACTAACATATGCAATCCATGTGTTTCTCCATAAATATTGGGGAGAGAACTATAAGCTGTGCAGTCTGTAGTCATCATATCTTAGGTGAGCTAATAGCACAAGTACTGTCTTGATGGATGCACAAGGACAAGCATTTATCATCAGTACCATTCTATACATTGTTTCCTCAGAAATGCATCCCATTATGTTCAATGGGACTTGTTCCCTAGTAAGTGTTTAGGAATGTAGCTGAAATCCAACATGTGTATGAAGTTCTGATGTGCCAAATACCCCAAGAAGCTCAAAAGCACATGAATATAGCCTGTTGTCTGATGGCAGCCAGGGTAGTCAGAGCTATAATGTTCCAGACAAGAAGAGTCCATTCTTATGTATCTTACATCAGTTTATGCAGATAGGTGGTAAATCAATATATGATAAACACATAGTGTCATATTATGATAGATTTAGCCTCCTTCTTTCTCTTTCTCTTTCTCTTTCTCTTTCTCTTTCTCTTCTCTCTCTCTCAGTACTTGTTGTGTACATGCACCTTAGGTTCTGTGCTGCCTTCTCTTTGCTTGCTAGACATTAATTGCCTCAGACAGTGCAAGATCTTCAGTCAACCCAGCATTAAGAATGAAGATGTCAGTGTGAGAAAGGAGTAAAGTGAGCCAGTAACAGGAGTGCTCTGAAGGAATTGTCCTGAAGTCCTGTACTCTGCTTTGCTCTAGATGAACAAGAATGGCTTTAGTAAAGCTTATTTTAATTGCTGATAATCTGTTCAAAAAATTCCCAGTTGATAAATAGAGTTGTGCAATGTATTATCATTCAGTTGGTATCAGATTGCTAATAATTCCCTTTTTGGACTATAGCTCCCAGAATTGCCTGCTCAGTATGGCTAGTGGTGCAGCTAGCAGGGGAATTCTGGGAGTTGTAGTCCCTCAAAAGCAGGTCTTCCAAAGTTCTGGTTAGCATGTAATGCAAATGGAAAATCTTCGCCAGCTGCAATGCTGATTCACAGAACAAAACCCTCTTTTGTTGTGACAAATATAAAACAGTGTGAGAGAGCCTCATGTTTGTGACAAATATAAACACTGTGAGAGGGCCTCATGAGAATACAGTTTAAAGGTGATTTTGTCCACTATAATCTGATGCTATCTTTTTTTGGAGTGCAGTTGTTTTGAGTAGGCTGAGGACAGACTTTTCTGAAAGACATTGCTTTCATGCTAAATGATTACCAACTGTACATATAGGTATTGTAGCTCAGTGACAGAAGAGTGCTTAGCACGCAAGGATCCCAGGTTCAATCCCTGACATCTCCTGCTAAGATTAGGGGCCTTTCCTCACTACTTTGTTATAGTCCTATTATTCCACTTTCAACATCCTGTGGAATCTTTTTGATCTGGAAGCATCAAAAGAGCGAGTCATCAGATAATGCAGCATCAAAAAATGGGGGGTTCCTGAATTTCTTATTGTTATTGAACTATTTCAGAGGTAAACCCAAGCCATAGTTTAGCATTGGCTGTAAAAGTTGCTTCTTTCTCCCCTGGAATGAATGTACAGGAATTGGGGAAAAATTGCTCACATTTTCAACTTTTGTTATTATTTTATTAATTTATATCTCACCTTTTCCCCAGCCCTTGGACACATATCTTGTCATTGTGTGTAAACCCAAGGGAAACTGTGGTTCATTTCAGCTATGGTTTCTCTGAACAAGCCAAGAGCATAAGCCATGATTTGAAGTTAATTTGCTCTCATAAAGTGTAGTTAAATGTCAGGAGAAAATTACTAATAGAACACAGCCTCAAAGCCCGGAAAACCCACAACCACCTATGGATTCCGGCCGTGAAAGCCTTCAATTTTACATTAACCACAGTTTGTTGTGCATTCTGATATAGTGACAAACCATGGTTAGTTAGAAATGTAGAACATCTTTGTGCCCTCTTTGTGGCACCATGAAAAGGGAAAGGGTGCATAAACTCATTCATGTATACCTAAATAATAGCTTAGCATTACATCTGAAGGTAGCTGTTTTATTTGGTTTAGTTTTACTGGCAGAATAGCTATACTACTCACAGAAACAATGAAGTCTTCTAGGCCAGCTGTAGCATTAAATGAGGTGATGGCTTCTGTGTTCATTGGTATAAGAGCCTTTTCTGGTGATTTGACTGTCATGCATCCTGTCAGAATGGTGTGAAATGGAAGAAGTGACATATTTGTGTACTGTAAGTTCATCAGTGTGTTGAGCACAGAGAGTTTTAGACCTGGAAGACAGTACCATGAGAATACAACATTTATTATGTGCTGTCCAAAACTGTCTCAGCATACTACAGTCTTCATAAACTTCCTCTAGTGAACACTACACAAGTTGGTTCACTGGCAATAGAGTCTAGAAATCTAATGTGGAGAGCCTGTTACACAGTTAACCTTTCTGTGCAAATATCTTGTTATAAAGGGGTCAATTCTATTTGTTCTGAACTGGGAGGCTGCATTTTATATCAAAAGTAGTGGAAGGTGCAGTGCATAGCTAACAGCCTTACTCTCTCACTTCAGCCATGAAGTCAGGCAAAATACTTTTTGTCTCAGTCTTCTAGTCTGCAGTATGAGATGATAGTGACCTGTCTTGCAGGGGCTGTTGTAAATGTTAATGAGATAATGTTTGTGAAAAACTGAGACTGCTGGAAATGTTATACAAATACCAGGTTGTTCGCTTTCACAAGATAGCTCATTTCAAGGACAGATGTGTAGTAACTCCTTCATAAATTCTCCGCCAAAGAAAGTTGCACTTTTGGCAAACACTGCTCTATTGTTATGACAGTTATGTCTGGAAATGAGTTCAAGTCTTGTTGTGCAAGGCACTTGAAAAATTATAGAAGAAAGCAGTGGCTTGATTTGGACAGTTGCTCTTCCTAAACCCTTCCCTCCCATTTTCAGCTATCATGTCAGTTTCAGTGCAAAGATCTTGGCTTATTTTAAGGCAGAAAGTTGTGGCTTAATGCAAGCAAATGGCCGAGCAAAGCTTAGCCTTAAGAGCCATTCATGGCTTCATAAATAACAATAACTGTATGATCAGTTAGTGGCCTGTTCTAGTGATAGCCATCATTCAAGTCTGTATAAACCACAGTTTATGATGTTCCTAAGGGATGGGTATAATCAGGTCAGTCCATAAGCTGATTAAAGAGCTATTGTCCATCTAGATTTACACAAAATCCAGATATACATCAATATCAAAAGCTATCTCTGCATCTTTGGCTAAAGAATTTTATCTTTTGGAAAAAATATTCATTAGAATTTGAGGAAAGATCATCCCAACTAGAGTGGACTGATTGAATCAGTGAGAACTTGGTGAGTCAAAATCTATTTAAGTTCCATTGATTCAGTGGGTCCATGGAAAATAGAAGCTGACTATGTTGTCCTTTAGAGGCATTTCTACTCTTAAGAAAAGCCAAGAGATGATTACTCCATAGTACCATGCTTATAAGCTTTCAAAATCCGAACAGCTTTGTCAGAAACATTCTGCTTGGCAAACCCAGGATTGCAAATGGTATACTAAGATGCCCTTTACCTCTATACTCTTTGCTGTGGAATTTCAGTGATATGGAATTTTCAGTTGTTTATCTGCAGCAGCCATAGACAACTGTTCTCATTAGCTTTTTTATATAGAGGTATCTGCTGCTAGCTCAAGGATAGGTGGCCTTCAGATGTGATTGAAATGCAACTCCCATGAACCCAAAACAGCACATGCCATTTTCACAGATGGTGAGAATGTAGTCCAACAAGAGTTGGAGACTCACAGTTTGCTCATTCTATCCTGGTTATCATCCCATGTAGTCATCTCATGAGTTTTCATTGAGCAGGGAACAGTTTCTTGAGACTCCACATTCAGGATTTGTTTCTCTCTAGACGTAATGATGGCAGTGCTTACACAGAATATTTGGGAATGAAATTGTAGAAATTGTGGGTTGAACAAGACACAGAGTACATGGAACTGGTAGACTAATTTATTTTTTAGTTTATGGATATTTATCCTGCTTCTCAGACAATTCTGGAGTGGGCTTCCCACCATTCCTTGCATTCTGTGCAACATTTTGAAAGGGAACAGCTATGCAGGTATGGCTGCATGCAAGTAGGTTCTCTATGCAATGAGAAACCCTGATTGTAAAGCATCCTGATCACGCAGAGAGCTTTTACAAAGTCATGACTATGAATGAATAGTCCCCTCTTTGAAAGGTACTACCAGATGCATGAAAGTTAGGGGTGGAGCCAGCAAGATACATAATGACAAGGTGGAGTCAAAAGGATCTGTTATGCTACCCCTTCCACATATTGGATGCATATATGGACGGGGTTGAGTGAATACCATTCTGTTAAAATAGAAGTACTAGAAGGGATTAATTGTTCTCTCAACCATGGGAACCAAATGATATCCAAAACAAACCCAGCAAGTTTGCACAAGTAGACCAAACTCTGGGTCTGTCATATGTTCAGCATCATAGAGATCTCTCTGGCACAGATATTTTATATAGCCCAGCGGTTCTCAACCTGTGCGTCGTGACCCCTTTGGGGGGGTCAAATGACCCTTTCACAGGGGTCGCTGCTCCTCTATCCTGACCCACCCCCTTTTGAAACAAGGTCACTGATCCTCCTGCCAAAAGCCAGCCCCTGCTGTTATTTGGTGGCCTCACAGCCAATCGGAGGGCTGTTTCTGAGACCCCGCACTGGGAGGAGGGGAGAGGAAGCGGCTGTTGCTCCAGGCGGGGGGGGTTGCGCCGTTGGAGGAGCGTCACCCCCTCCTACTCGCTGCAGCCGCCACCCCACCAGCTGCCTTTCTCACTTGAGCCACCTCCTCCTCTTGCACCTCAGTGCAGCAGCCGAGCACGGGCGGGCGGGCGGACGCTGAAGTAGGACATGTTGCCATCTTTTCCTCCTCCCGTGGAGCTGCCAAGGCGAGCGAGCAAGCGCTGGGTAGGAAAGGAGGGCGGCCAAGCTCGCGCCCACGGGTGAGCAGGGAAGTTCTGGGAGCCCCGCAACAGGAGGAGGGATTGTGCTTTGCTTGGAGAGGGGAGAGCCTGGTTGGCACCGCCTCTTGCCGGGCTCGCCCCCTCCCTCCCTCCCTCCCTCCCGGCTCTCAGTGCCCGCAGCACCGTTTGCCGCGGGCGGCTTGTGTTGCCTTTCCCGCCTGTGCTTTGGGCGAGCGGTGGAGAGGCAGAAAGAGACGCGCCACCCGCCCTCATGCTGGATTTGCTATCACGCGTGCGTGCTGAGCACAACTGCCAGCTTCCAGGGCTGCCATTTTGTCACCGGTGTCACTGACTCGGAAGGGGGGCGGAGAGCTGCAAAAACGCCCCGATCGGGTGCCGTTTGCATGGGCATTGGGCGGGGAGGGGGGCAGGGTCGGCGGGTTGCAGGAGGGGAGGATGTGTTTTGATGGAGGCCTTGTGCAGGGCGGGGGGTGGGAGCGTCCATCTGCCGGGAAAGAGAGCTGCGGGTTGGAGCAGCTTCCAGGCAGCCCGGTGCTCCGCGGGGTTCGGCGGGTGGGCTGGGTGGCAGCCCGACATGGGTCTCAGCCCCTTTGGCGGAGGCTCATCGTGCTACCCCAGGGATTCCTGGCCAGGCCTGTAAGAGGAGTTTATTTCAGAACAAGGGGGAGACCTCCTTTTCCTAGGAGATGGGCAGTCTTCTCTCTCTCTTTCCAGCCTACTTTTGGAAACTTCTTGCTTGAATTTTGCGTTGCAGTTACTTGCCCTCTTCTCATTTGCCCACCCACCTACCCTCCTACCCAATGGTAGGCCCACCTTAGGGTCAACATAAGTCAGGAACAACTTGAAGGCACACACAAGAAGCTTGTGTAGTCCCCCAAGATGTAATTAGAAATAAATATTTCACAATATATAATTACATATTGTTTTTGTGGTTAATCACTATGCTTTAATTGTGTTCAATTTGTAACAATGAAAATACATCCTGCATATCAGATATTTACATTACAATTCATAACAGTAGCAAAATTACAGTTGTGAAGTAGCAGTGAAAATAATTTTATGGTTGAGGGTCACCACAACATGAGGAACTGTATTAAAGGGTCGCAGCATTAGGAAGGTTGGGAACCACTGATATAGCCTCAGTTGACTTTCTCTTTTCTTTCTTTTGTCTCCTCCCATCTTTTTCTTCCACTTTACATTCTGTTTAGAGCTCAAGACAGTCAGTGGACTAAACTGTGAGGTGAGCTGGTTTCCTCAAAAAGCCATGTACTTCTGAAAGAAATAAAAATAAATAAAAATAAAATTGACCCATGGAACTTTCTTTTTTGGCTGCTTTCCTGCCTCTCTTTCCCTATTTTGCTACCCAAGCCAATGACTCTGTGGCTTCTCCACACTGCATTAATGGAGCAGAGGGGTGAGGGAGGGAGCACTAACTTGTCATAGGCATACAGAGCAGCTTTCTAACCACTCTCAGCAAGTTTGCCCTGAGGTATAATGTGGGATTGAAAGCCATTCTGTGTCCAGATTTTAACTTAGCTGGACTGCCCAGCCCCCTTGGATGCTTCCAAACAATGGATCTTTCACAAGAGTCCTCCACTGATGCTTTGCTCGGCTTTCAGCCCACCCAGCCAAATGAAGTGCTGATGTGGCCTCCAATCAGTCCATTGTTCTGTCAAAATGCTCAGCCCTCTCCATACGAGGACCCTTCCTTGATATATTAAAGCCATAATTTTATGTGTCAGTTATTTGGCTGTTGATCCATCCAGCCTTTACTTTAGGGGCCTGATTTTGTGGCAGGTAAAAATGGGAAAATATGAGTGCAGCGAAGGAGAAGCTGAGTTTATTCTTTCCCTCAGAGATCAAGATTGTTCTAGAAACTGTGGGATGTGTTTTCTCTGTCTCAGAGATGGACCCTTCCAAACAGCATCTGGCTGACTGTGTTGCGCCAGTGCAAACAGGGACTCTGACCTCTTTGTAGGGAAAGAATTGTGCTGGAGCCAGTAGTTGCAGCTTGCACAGATGTGAACTGAATCAGAGAGAAAAGGCAAAACCTAAGCATGGAACAGTTCTGGATCACATAAGCCTTCAGTAAGCATACTATGAGAATACAGTAGGTCTGTGTAACTCAATGATGGAGTATGTGGTTTTCGTAGGTATGCTCCCAGATCCAGATACTGGTTGCATGAGAAATTAGAAGACTGCTAGTATATCTACTGTGATAGACCATTGACCTGTCCATATAGAGTAACTATTAATTTGGACCTGAAGAAATGTCAGACTCCACAGTGAACTTAGTCATGTTCAGTGTAATGTAACACTTGTCTACAAAGGTCACACTCTTTTAAACAGGTTTCAGTGACTGCTTGCTATGATGGCTGTGTGGTGGCTTCAGAATTTGGAGCAAAAGAAATAATCAGTTGGAGAGGACTCTGAATATGAGACTGTTACGGTGTTCATGTTCTAATTGTAGATACATGTTGTTCCATAGGTATCTAGTATCTGGTATCTAGTAGGAAACAGGATGGACAATTAGGCATTTGGACTGATCCAGTGAACTCTTGTGTTCACTCACCTGGCGAATGATTAGAGAGGTAGGTCTTCTGAGTTTGACTTAGGCCATTTCTGCCTTACACTGTTCCACAGTATGTTGAAAGTGAAATAGTAGCACTATAACAGTGTAGGGCCGAAATGGCCTTAGATGTAGCATTCTTTAAACAGTTGCATGGAGCAGATTTATGCATACTTAAGTCAGAAATATCCCATTGTTCAGTATAGCTTTTTCCCAGATAAACGTATGTGGATTATCTATAGAGCAAAAATGTTTAACCAGTCTAACAGCTGCTTACTTACAGTAGCATAAATATGACATTTGTGTATGCAGAACTGAATTTCCATATTTTCTTGGGGGATGATTACTTAGATCCTTTCCAAGTTGAAGTTCTTTTCCATGTCCAGCTTGGGAAGGATCTGAGTAACCTTCCCAAGAAATCTAGACCCAGTATGGGGGCTGCAATGGCCTCAGTCACTCAGGGCGATAGCCTCTTGTGATAGCTAGGCATAGAGAATGGATCTAGATCTCTTGATAGATTTGAGTGTAATTGACCATTATATCCTCTGAGGGAGCTTGTTGGCAGGGGGCTAGCAATTAACATGTTGCTGTTGCTTTGATCCATTGCAACATATATGTTTAGGTGTTTCAAGAATCTGACACTGGAGGAATTATTGCTGAGCTGTCTACCTACTGTCTTAAGAAGTTCCACGAGGTCCTGCTCTTTCTCCCATGCTAATTTACCATTCACATGAAACCTCTGGAAAAAGTCATCTGGGATTTGGGTTTTGTCTGTCAGCAACATGCAGATGATACTCAACTCTTCCTTTTTAAACTAATGCCAAGGAGGCTGTGAAAGTCTTGAATCTGTGCCTGGGACCAGTGATGAGCTACATGTCGGCTAACAAGTTGAGACCTAATCCAGATAATACAAAAGTACTGGTGGACAGTAGATGAGCTGATTTAAAAATACACTTATTCTGTGGAGTTGTACTGTCTCTGAAGGACCCGCTTTGCAGCTTGGGAATCTCACTGCGTCTGGCATTGTGCCTCATTATTCAGATGGCTGCTATGAAGATTCTACCGGTAACTAAATATTAGGAAGAACTTCATGGTGGTACAGACGATTCAACCATGGAACAGACTACTTTAGAAGACAATGGGCTCTTTTTTGTTGGAAGCTTTTGAAGAGGGCTTGGATGGTTACCTCTCAGGAGTGCTTTAGTCTCTGGATTCTGGCAGTGGCAGAGGTGAACTAGAAAGCCCCTAGATTTTCCTCTAATTCTGTGAGGCCACAAATCCGTGAATCTATGAGAGTCTTTGTCAAGTCTTGGCAGATGGTGCAGGTATTCCCCTTCCAAGAGAAAACAAATTTTGCCTACCATTACTCAGATTAAATTATATGCAGATTAAATCAGGGCTAGAAAAAGTGGTGGCCCATGGATTGGTGTCAGACTGCGAGCCATTGGCTGCTTGTCAGTGGTGAGTTTATGAGAATGAAAGAAACACTTGTAGCCAAAGGACACACATATGGTGTGGTCCCTGGCATACTGGAAGAAAAAAACTAGCCCAAACATCACACTAGGCTGTTTTAGAACTGCTGGATTAAATGACTGTAACGTGCTTTATGTGGGGCTTCCCTTGAAGCGCGTCTGGATACTGCAATAAGTGCAGCTGCTAGAATTCTTTCTGGCACTTTATTATTGAGGATATGTTACATCAAACCATCTTTACCGACTTCCTGATTGTTTCTGGGTCTAATTCAAGGTGCTGATTATTTCCTATAATGCCCAGAAAGGCTTGGACCCAAAGTAGCTGATGCACTGCATCCTCCCTCATGAGCTTGCTCATCATTTGTGGACATCATCTGAAGTCCGCTATGAGTTTCATCACCAAGCAGAAGCAAGCTTAGCTGTAACATGAGTCCGATCTTTTTCAGTAGCGGCACCTCACATGTGCACTCTCTTTTGGGAGAGGTTGGCCCCTACATTTCATGGTTTTTAACAGAACTTTGCTCCCAGAAACCCCCAGAAAGCATGCTGGGATGTTGTAGTCTGAAAAAGTAACTTTGCCAAGCTCTGGTTTATAGTCGTTCAGATCATTTTTACTTCACCAGATTTTAAGAGATTTAAAATGTTACGTTGATTGTTTTTGATGCTGCTTTTCAGTAATTCTTTCAAGAATGTGCAGTTGGTCCTCTGCATTTGCAAGTTTGACAGATTTGATTATTCACAAGTTTCTTCAACCCCTTCCCACCCCCACCTCAAGTGTTTCTTTTCTGAGGAAACCTTCCCTGTTAGCAGCTCTGATCATGCCACACAGCCCTTTAAAAAACTGTCTCTGGTCTCCTCTTCCCCCACCAGCTGCTGCTTTGCCAGCTAACGACGGCTTATAGCCCAATTTCTCTCCACCACATCTCCCAATGCCCCCCACACCCAAGAATGAGTAAGAGAGAGGAAGTATAGGTCTACCATGCCAACTTTCCACCTTTCCCTGACCTGGTTGAGACCCTGGGTTCTTCATCCCCCTTCCCACAGGTACACATACATTTTGATATCTGTGATTTGTTGACTTTTGCAAGGGCCCTGTGCCCCTAAGCCTAGCAAATGTGGAGAGCCAGCTGTTTTGCTTTCTGTTTTTATTGTCTTAGGATACATGTTTTCAGTTGCAAATTGCCTTGAGGGTCCTTTTGAAGGCTGAAAATGGCATAAAATGTCTTTATAGGTTAAAAATACAGAAACAATTTTTTGTGAGGACAGGATTTAGTTATGTTTTTGGGATCATTGATGCTGAAGACTTCTGTACGTTTTTAAAGCCCAATAAGGGAAACATGTTTTAATCAGAATTAAACTCAACCAGGTGAGAATCCTAGGGAACGCTAGGCCGTTGTAATAACGATCATGGGTTCACCTGTGTTTTCACCTATGTTTCCATATTTGCTGGGCAAAATGAAATCCATATATCAAAAATGGGGATTTCTTTGAATCATTAGTATGGGGCATATTTTCTGTTTCCATCCCCCACAAAAAAACCCTCTTGCTATAAATAGATTTCAACATGATGCACATATAAAAACAAATGACAAAAAAATCAAAATATTTACTTTGACAATGGTTTTATTCTTTTTGTCTGAAAATTGAGCAAATTCTTTTTGCCAAAATTTTGCTATTCTGCCATTGTTTATCTACTATTTGTTTCAAAACAATTGAGCTAAAGAAAGAACAGAGACATATAGAGTTTCATAACATACAAAGTATTCATAATTTATATAGTAAAACAAAAGGCTTCTTAGAAAGCCATCACTACACCACATTTCATGAAAAGAGATGCTGCCCACAAAAACTTAGGCGGAATTAAACTTGTTAGTCTGTTTTTCCTATAGTAGACTACTGATAATGTAGCTACCACAGCCTGCAGAAATCAGAAACCAAGTAAATCATTTCTGATCTTACTTTTATATAATGTATATCATGAAACACACACACATATTTCTCAGAAATTAGCTTATATGATAAAGAAATAATGGACACCAATTATATTGAAGAAAAACAATCAATTATAGTTATAATTAGTAGGAATTATTACTCAATTATTTCAGCATATCGTAAAGAAGCTTCGGTATTTTAGTCAAAGTGAAGGGAACATAGTGATTAATTTGGCTGTTCCAAGAAATTACTTTGGATTATTGTAATAACTCTTTTTACCTTATTTTGCTTGCAATCTTATATTCCCAAGAGGCCATCTTAGGGACCATAGGATGATATGGATCTGCTTCTTCATATCCAAAGAAGGAGTTGTGTTCCTATGAGCCACCTCCATGAGAATGGAGGAACTTCTGTGCCTGTTGCTGTCACTGTGTCACTGGTGCTCTAATGGAGGACAGACTGGCTTAAAAAGAAAAGTGACATATTGGTGCAAGGATGTCTAGGAAGATTTTGGATGCACTGGATCCAAAGCTCTGCTACACCTCCGATATGTCCCCACAATTTAAATAGTGTGCTACTGGAAAAATTACTTCTTGGGATCATAGCTACCAGAATCCCCCAGCTGGCCAGTGGTCATGGTGGCTTGGGGATTCAAAAATGTAAACTTCCTAAGTTTTGTCTCTCCAGGCCCCCCTGCTTCTACTCAGGGCGTGAAAGGAGTTGCTTTGATGTTTCCTGGATTTGATTTGAGCATTCGACTTTAGAGACCAGGGTTTGATTACCTGCTGTTTTGGGCAAGTCACACTCTCAGCCTTAAAGGCAACCCCCTGCCCCAAACAAATCTTGTGGGGGGAAAAACTGTGATAGGTTCACCTCAGGTTGTCATAAGTCAGAAACAATTTGAAGGCACGCAACAACAAGGTGAGGCTAAGGGGAAGTATCAGGCTATGGTGCAAGAGAGGATGAGAGGTACATTAGTGTGGCATGGGAGAAGAGAATGGGAGGTGTGGCAGCATGGCACACTGATGCAGGCAAGACAGTGGTGCCATGATGGGCAGTGGATGGAGGTGAGCCAGCAGCAGAAGACTTCTGGAAGGGAGAATTGTACTGTTCACCATTTCTGGCACTTGGCCATCTCAGGTAGCTGCCTTACTCTGCCTGAGTTAGGCTCTGAATAATATCATTTTAAGTGTGGTGTAGTGGTTTGAATGTTGGACTATGACCCTGGAGTTCAATTCCCTGCTCAATCATGGAAACCCACTGGGTAACTTTGGGCATGTCGCATACTCTCAGCCCCCAGAAAACCCTGTGATAGTTTCACCTTAGGATCTCCTTAAGTCAGAAATGACTTGAAGGCACACAAGAACAACAGTGGTGATAGCTATGTTTAAATATTGATAGCTATGTTTAAATATTTGAAGGGATGTTATATGGAAGATGGAGCAAGTGTGTTTTCTGTTGCTCCAGAGATTAGGACATGGAGCAATGGCTTCAAATTTCAGGAAAGGAGCTTCCATCTAAACATGAATCATAGAATCATAGAATCATAGAAATGTAGAGTTGGAAGAGACCACACGGGCCATCCAGTCCAACTCCCTGTCATGCAGGAACACCGTCAAAGCACTCCCGACAGATGGCCATCAAGCCTCTGCTTAAAAACCTCCAAGGTAGGAGACTCCACTACTCTCCGAGGCAGCAGATTCCACTGCCGGACAGCCCTGACTGTCAGGAAGTTCTTCCTGAGGTTCAGGTGGAATCTCCTTTCCTGCAGCTTGAATCCATTGCTCCTTGTCCTGGTTTCTGGAGCAGCAGAAAACAAGCCCCCTCCTTCCTCTACGTGGCATCCCTTCAAATATTTAAACATGGCTATCATGTCCCCTCTTAACCTCCTTTTCTGCAGACTAAACATACCCAGCTCTCTCAGTCTATCCTCATAGGGCATGTTTTCCAGGCCTCTCACCATTTTGGTCACCCTCCTCTGGACTTGCTCCAGCTTGTCAATATCCTTCTTGAATTGGGGTGCCCAGAACTGGACACAGTATTCAAGATGGGGTCTAACCAAAGCAGAGTAGAGTGGTACCAGTACCTCCCTCGATCTAGACACCATACTCCTGTTGATGCAGCCGAGAATTGCATTGGCTTTCTTGGCTGCCGCATCACACTGCTGACTCATGTTCAGCTTGTGGTCTATGAAGACTCCTAGATCCCTTTCACACGTACTGCTATCCAGCCACGTGTCCCCCATCCTATATTTCTGTATTCCATTATTTCTGCCTAAGTGTAGGACCTTACATTTCTCTCTGTTGAATTTCATTTTGTTCGCCCTGGCCCAGCTCTCCAATCTATCCAGGTCATTTTGAATTTTGATCCTGTCCTCTGGCATATTAGCAACCCCTCCCAGTTTGGTGTCATCTGCAAATTTGATGAGCATGCCCTCTATTCCTTCATCTAAGTCATTGATAAAAATATTGAACAGCACTGGGCCCAGGACAGAACCTTGTGGCACCCCACTAGTCACTTCTCTCCAGGATGAAAAGCAGCCATCCGTGATCACCCGTTGGGTTCGGTCGGTCAACCAATTACATATCCAATTAACAGTAGCCCTGTCTAGCCCACATTTTACTAGCTTCGATGCAAGAATGTCATGGGGAACTTTGTCAAAGGCCTTACTGAAATCGAGATATGCTACATCCACAGCATTCCCTTCATCTATCAAGCTAGTAACTGTATCATAAAAAGAGATCAGATTAGTCTGGCATGACTTATTTTTGAGAAATCCATGTTGACTTCTCGTGATTATTGCGTTGTTTTCTAAATGATTAGAAACTGAACGCTTAATGATCTGCTCCAGGATCTTTCCGGGTACCGATGTCAGGCTGACTGGGCGATAATTATTTGGGTCCTCTTTTTTTCCCTTCTTGAAGATGGGGATAACATTTGCTCTCTTCCAATCTGCTGGAACTTCTCCTGTCCTCCAAGATTTCTCAAAAATTATAGCAAGCGGTTCCGAAATGACCTCTGCCAGCTCTTTTAATATCCTAGGATGCAATTCATCTGGCCCTGGAGACTTGAATTCATCCAATGCGGCCAGGTATTCCTGTACCACCTCTCTACTTATTAAGTGCCTCATTTCCTCTGCTTCCTCCCCTGCTCCCCTACCGCCAGGTTGAGTGCTTGTATCCTTCTGGGAAAATACGGAGGCAAAGAAGGTGTTAAGTAGCTCTGCCTTTTCTCTCCCCCCTGTGAGTAATTCGCCATCTTCTCTGCGTAGCGACCCTACTGTCTCCTTCTTTTTCCTTTTGCTGCGGACATATTTAAAAAAACCCTTTTTATTGTTTTTAATGTCTCTGGCCAGCCTAAGTTCGTTCTGTGCTTTAGCCTTTCTGACCTCCTCCCTACATCTCCTGGCTACTTGCTTAAATTCTTCTTTGGTGGTTTCCCCCTTCTTCCATTTCCTATACGTGTTTCTCTTAACTCTTAGCTCAGCATGAAGAACTTCTGATAGTAGGAGCACTTTGATAGTGGAATGTGCTGCCTTGGAGTGTGGTGAAGTCTCCTTCTTTGGGGGTTTCTAAACAAAGGCTGGGTGACCATCTGTCAGGAATGCTTTGATGGTATATTCCTTCATGGCAGGGGGTTGGACTCAATGGCCCTTGTGATCTCTTCCAGCTCTATGATTCTATGGTTCTATGTGTTTTTGAGAATACAAGGCAACTAGTACTACAACAGTTCAGTTATCCTCAGGAAACATGAGTCAGGATGGTATAGTTGCTCCTATTTGCAGATATGGGCAAAAACAGAAGTGCAGTTACAGGTGATTAAATTTACTGTGTCCTTAATGGTCACATGGAGAGTCTATAGTTGTTAATGTGCATTACTTCAGTCAGTTAAAAATCTTTTTGCAGCTCTTCCTTGGTTGAACTGCTTGCATATTCTGTTCCCAGGTCATGCTACAGCAGTTTGTTTCTGAGAAAGTATCCTGCTCTGAAATGGGTGTTTGTGACTGTTGTTGCTGTTTATTTGCTTGAATAGTCTGTATGTGCCTTGGGCATGCTGAAAATCTCTAGGTCTGAAAACTTTAGCCAGTTCTGGAAGGGATGCTTACAGTCCTTTTTTTATTCACTTATATTTTTTGTATTATGTTGGACGTGCACCAGGCATCTGGGGCGAACAGCTTTCCGCGTTTGCAAAGTGTGTTTACAACTTTTCTTCTTTTCTGTTGCAAATTTAACAAACACTGATTCTGATGCCTCCAACAGGATTCCAAATTCAGTAAAATCCTTGTTCCTATGAAAGCTATGCTTACTGAATATCTGCATCTCCTATTAAAGGCACAGGAACCTTCATAGTGGAAAAGGTGGTTAAAAGGTGGTAAAGAAAACTATTCAAAGAGTAACACAAAATATGTATGGTCCACACAGGTTGTGTACCCCTTATGTTTCTTGTCTATCAACCAAATTTGAAAGAGGTGATCTTGAGAAGGAAATTAGTACAGGAGAGAGCCTCATCACATTATTTGCATACTAAGAACACAATTTGCATACTATGCAAATAAGGCTTCCTAAATTGATGGACTACAAGATAGAAACCCTCGGTGTGAGCACTTCATGGTTTTGGATTGGGCAGTACCTCTGCCTTGGTCTAGCAAACTTTCTGTTTACTAGCTAACTGATAACTCATGTCTTGCTAGTATTCCTAAACTGGTAACTAGTTTTTTGTGTTTTTATAAACCACTTTTTCGTGTTCTCCTTGTTTTTATACACCACATCTTCTCTACATCCAGTCCAAAACCTTATTAGAGTCACAGGTAATAAGTGTGAAGATTTATCTCTATTAATTTTCACTTGTTTCTTCCAGTGGTCCTGAATCATCTCCCAGCTCCACCACATACTCATGTCATCAGAAGTTCATCTTGAATGCTGCCAACATATATCTAGTATACTCATACTGAACGTGCTTATCTTAACAAGGGTTGAGACATCATTTCTATAAAACTTTATAATGATTTGCTCTTTAGTTATGCCATTTCTATTAGGTTATCTCATTAGTAAAGATGTTTTTCCACCTTTCATCTGTTAATTTCTTCTCCACAGTCATTATTCCATTTAATTTTTAACCTTCCTTTTTTTAAAGCAACCTCTTTTTGTAACAATAACTCATAAATGATGAAGATGCCTTTAGAAGATCTTAAATTCAATACAAACTTTTCAAAAGAAGTCAAGTTCTGGTGTTTCTTACATTCTCCCCATTTCTGCTAAGATCTCTTATTTGAAAATGAGGAAATAACAAAAGACTATTGTTTCATAGGCACACATATTTTGCCATCCCGAAATATCTCCTTTGTTTCCCCTCCCCCACAAATGCACACACTAATGTTGCTAAAATTACACCCTTCCCTGTAATTGCAAATTCCCAAATAATAGCCTAATCTTATATCCTTCATGAAAAAAGATTGGAACTTATACTTCTGCCAATGGATTCTTGTCAGTCTGTTGTGCCCAGCTTTTCCTGTCATATCATAACAAGGTGTATAATGGCATGCCTTTTATTTTTCCAGAAGAGTGATCAAGATGACAGCTGTTGGTAGCAGCTTCACTATGCAGCATGCCCAGACTAAATTTTAAAAAGAAAGTACAAGACAAGAAAAATGCCTAGAAAGTGGAGGGAAGTGACCAGGAGGAGAGCTCATTTTTGTTGAGGAGGAGAGCAAAACCATGAAGATGGGGAAGGGAAAGAGCAGACAGAAGGAGAAAGAGCAAAAGCAGGAGGAGGTGCGTGCTGGAGAAGGGGAGAAAGAGCAAAAAGAGAACAAAATGAGATGCCAGATGATGATGATGATGATGATGATGATGATGATTAATATCCCGCCTCTCCCAATGGATCGAGGCGGCATTACAACAGTATATAAATACATAAAAAACACTAAAATGTAACCCATCCTCCCCACCCACCAACCCTTCTAACCCCCTAAAACACATTAACTATTAAAAACAAATTAAAAACAAGAGGACAATTGATGAGAGGCGGTGGAACACTAGTCTGGGAAGGCCTGTCGGAAGAGAACAGTCTTGACCGCTTTTTTAAAGCAGTCAAGACTGGTAATATGCCGGGTCTCTTCCGGCAGGCCATTCCATAACTTGGGAGCGACAGAAGAGATGGTCCTCTAAAAGGTCTTTTAGAAACAGATCTGTATATACCATCTAACCTTTCTTGGCCCTATGAGCTGCCTTTTGCCCTTACCTGTGGGCCCAGTTGCCTTCTGCATGTAGATTAAGGAAGGTGTGCCATCTTGTTCTTCCCTCAGGTGTGGCAAACGATGCTTTTCCATCACCAGATTTAAGCTTCAGCTGTGGGCCCAGTTGCCTTCTGCATGAGAATTAAGGATGGGCTTCTATCCTGTCCTTCACCTCAAGCAGCAAAATTTCTTGGGCCAGCCCTTGTTCAGAGTGCAGCCCTTGTTCATGTGCAGGTACCCCCTGGCTTTTCCAAAAACCAGCCAGAGGCAGGTGCAGCCATTGCCAAGGTGCATGAAGTGTGTGAGTGGGTATCTGCATGTGAGCATGGCATGACGTGTATTGTGTTTATATGCTTAACTTCTTGGCATTTTGTATCATATGTGTTGCTTTATTTGTATTATTCTCCAAATTTATATCCTGTACTTTTCCATATCACACATCAGCACAGCTGCTACTATAATAAAATAACAGTCCAAATTAATAAAAACACCAAATATAATCAAAATAGTAGCAGAATGAAGCACATATAACTCAGAATATCCCAAAGAATAACAAGACAATCCTCTCTCTGACTGTAAGATTTAAGAGCTTGAGGGGGAGAAAAACACATCAATATTCTTTATCTACATGCATAATGAACTAATACTTAATATCAGTCATATAAGTAATATCTTCTGGGCCAATCCCCCCAACCCACCTTAAGAGTCAACATCTGAAATGGGTGAAGAAGGTCTGTTCAACTTCTGAATAGTGTGCACCACCCCACTCCCAACAGCAAGAAAGATTGCAATAAGGATTTGTGACCAGGGTTCTGCCTCTGATTGTTACAGCTTTGCTTGCTGGCAGGAGAGGAGTGGAAATATCATCCTCCTTGCACCATGAGCAGAAAGTGAATGGATTTCCTTCACCTGATCAAGCTGCTGGCTCTTAAGGTGGGCTGGGGTGATATTTATGTAGTCTTACAGTGTGACTATGTAGTCTTACTTACTATAGACCAGTTACTGATCCATAACTCTCAGTTACAAATCTGTAACTGCAGTATTGAGTACCAGCCATTGTCTGAAGTTGGGGTGTATTCAAAAGTCAAAATCACACTGGGGAGCATATTCAAAAGTCAAAAGGCAACGTCCCCACTCTGTCTCCAGCTGCCTCTTCAGAAGGTGGGGACACTTGGAAGAGTTTCTTTTGGCAACTTGGTGTTTGCAAAGATTTTGAGTTTCTCAGTCACAGAATCACTGCTGATTCTTCACTAGAAGCACTCAGCCTCAGTTTTACCTACCTGTCAAATGGGAAAACATTTTCTAGAATGCCTGTTTAAGGCTTTCGTCACACACTGTATGTATGTGTTGTTGCTATGATCAGACAACTTTGAAATGTTACATTTGTGGTTATAATCCAAACCCATTAACTTCTCCGCATTTCTACATATGATGATGTACAATCTATAGGTGGGCTCCCCTACTTGAGTTATTTGTTTCTCTTTACTGTCTCATGCTTGGAATCTGAATTGTGCTGGATTAGTCTGTGTTGGCTTTGTACTAAGTGCATTGCTGGGTGGCAGCGTGCCATTAGGCAGCACAGATGTTTACATCCATACGTAAGGGTGCATTTCCTATAAAGAGATGGAAAAGGTGCATCCAGAACATTTTCAATAGGTTCTCTGGCTTGGCCCGGCCTGAGCCAACCCAGGCATCAAAGCTTTGCTTTTTGGGAGGTAGAAATCCAGATTTCTAGCTTTCATGGCAAATTGTGAAATACTGGCATATGTTTAAAATAATAACAAACCGAAGAAAGGACAGAGGAACAATAAGCAGCCTTTTGCCCTTTACAAAAGTTCCAATTTTACAGCAAAACAATAAACCCCACTTCTGGGATCTGCTCCCTGCTGCTTAAGCACTGCATTCTTGTACTAATTTCTAATTAGATTTCCTTTGAAATTGCCTGACTAGATTCTATTAGTTGCAGAAACCAAACAGCATCTCATTTGGGTATTCTTGAATTTCATATTCTCGTTTCTCAATCTTTCCCAGAACCGGAAAACCACATGCATGGCAGGCTTTAGGCTGTGCTTATTCCATCCATAGGCTCCCTAAGATCTGTGCTGAAAGGTCTGAACCAAAGATTTGTTACTCTCAGGAATCAAATGGAGAATCCTTTATTCCACTGTTCCGTGTTTTCTGTTTTGAATTGTCATATAGCAGTAAACTTTTTAAACTTTTTTAGTGG
Source organism: Ctenosaura bakeri (assembly GCA_948474755.1). Taxonomy (NCBI): domain Eukaryota; kingdom Metazoa; phylum Chordata; class Lepidosauria; order Squamata; family Iguanidae; genus Ctenosaura; species Ctenosaura bakeri. The sequence continues at coordinate 409,923 of CAOLHI010000430.1, forward strand.
GGGATAACAGACCCTTTGGAGAATCTAATGAAAGCTGTGGACACTATCCTCGGGGGGGGGGGAAAGCACTTAAACAAAATTTTCAGAGTAACACAAAGGTCTGAAAATGTACCTAGTCCACAGACCTGCTGAATCTTATCCATGGACCACAGTTCAAGAACTCTCCTGTATAGAGATTCCCCACAATGAGGTTGAACTGAAGTAAACATGTGAGCCACTTACACAATGGTGGCATATAGGTTCTGGCAGAAGAGGAGGTTAAGAGGGGACATGATAGCCATGTTTAAATATTTGAAGGGAAGCCACGTAGAGGAAGGAGGGGACTTGTTTTCTGCTGCTCCAGAGACCAGGACAAGGAGCAATGGATTCAAGCTGCAGGAAAGGAGATTCCACCTGAACCTCAGGAAGAACTTCCTGACAGTCAGGGCTGTCCGGCAGTGGAATCTGCTGCCTCGGAGTGTAGTGGAGTCTCCTTCCTTGGAGGTTTTTAAGCAGAGGCTTGATGGCCATCTGTCGGGATTGATTTGAGGGTGTTCCTGCATGGCAGGGGGTTGGACTGGATGGTCTGTGTGGTCTCTTCCAACTCTGAATTTCTATGATTCTATGATTCTGTGACCTAGGCTTATTATGAACAGGTTTGGAATGGGCTTGTGAGTTTAACAATATGTCTGTAAAGCACTTTCAAGGTGCCTCCCTGTGTTTAAAGAACTCCGTGTGTATTATCTAAACTGAAATACAGTCCTCCCTCCAAATTTGTGGGTTGACTCTCATGAAGTTGATTATTTGTGAGGTGCCCATTCCCCCACCTTTTTTGTTCCTTGCATTCCCTTGCATTTTGCTGGCAGGGAGAAAGAAGGCAAGCATGCTGAGGCAAAAGGTAAAGCAAGGAGGGGGAGACATGTGTACACTTTCCTTCACCCCGCTGGAGCTGGCCTCTCCTATTCCCTTGCCTCTGCACTGACAACTCTGCACCTAGGCAAAAGGTAAGACAACGGAGCGGGGAGACATGTGTGCATGCTTTCCTTGTGCCCCCCCCCGAGCTCTTCCTTTCTATTGTTTTGCCTTTGCCCCAGCACCTGGAACTTGCAGCAAAGCAAAAGATAAGGCAATGAGGGAGGCGCACACACTCCTTCCTTCTCCCCTCTGGAGCTCCCCCCTCTCCTGCTCTTGCCTCTGGCCTGGGCACAGAGAAGGAAGGTTCCTATGTCAGATCCCTGGATGGAAATGGGAGGGGGATCTCAGGGGGAGTTGTTAAGAGATTTTTTCCATTTTCTCAAGGGTTCTGTGCCCTCAACCCTTGCAAATACGAAGGGGCCACTGTACTTCCAATAACTCCAAAGGGCAGAGGTGCAAAGGGAGAGGGGCCAATTTTTTCTCATGCAGGCCACCAGGCTGAACCATTGCTCCTAGTGCAACCAACGTGACGATGTATAACTGGGTGACACTGCATCACTTACAGTTCCAGGATTCAGTTTGAGAGGCAAGGGGACCCAAATAAGCAAGTTTTATGACAATTTGAGTAGGCTTACAGGATGGAAGGGGCAAAAAAATGGCATAATTTTTTGAAATTGGAGGGTGGTTTAGGGTCTTCTGAGGTGCAGTCTTCTATATTATCTAAAATATTGTAGCTGGGGGAGGCGGGGACAGGAGAAAGAGAGAGAGAGAGAGAGAGAGAAACTTGCCTGAGTCCATCTACTTAGTTCAAGGCAGAGACAAGATTTTGATTGGGGCGGACAAAATATGGCACATGCATGTGACCTGCCAGGGCTGTTTTTGTGATCCCCAGGGCCTCCCAGGGATACAAAACTAAACAAAGTGTTTGCTACGTTTTCAGTAAAAAAATAAATAAATAAATATTCCTCCTGAAGTGTTCCAAAATGTTCACTGGGGGTGTGGGGTGCATTTCCACCATATTTTATGGCTCCATGAACCAGTTTAGTCCCAGGGTTTGTTTTTTTTTAAACTGAAAGCCTGATGAAAATGCCCCTATAGCCCATGGGGCATTGGGGAAATTTTAAAAATCTTTTTTTAAAACATACATACATACATACATAAAACATACATACATACATACATACATTTATTTATTTATTTTTGTGAGGGTAATTTCAGCCCTCCATAGTCTCTTAGGAGACTGATGCAGACCCCTAGCCTTCCACAGTTGCCCAACCCTGATTTTAGGCTATCGCCTTGCTGATTTCTCAGTTCTGCACAATGCTCCCTCTCATTTTGGTGCATTGTCCCTTCCTTGATTAGACTAACTTAAGATAAATTCAACAGGCCCATTTTGTTCAAGTGTTTTAAGGATTCTTTTGAGTGTTTTGCATCTACAAAAGATGGTATTACAGTATGAAGATAACCCAAAATCTTGAAAATCACCCTGTTCCTGAGCCTCAGTTATGTCATGTACAAAACAAGGAAATGAACACTGCTCCATTTTCTCAGACTGCCTAGTGTCTTCCTTGTTCTAAACAGATCTCTGGGTGCAAGGAGGACACACAAGCTTTGTAATTTTGCTAATTTTTACTGTGCTCACAATACTGGAGCTCTGGGTTAAAAACTCCTCCCATCTCCTTTTCATTCTTCTCTTTTCTGTATTATAAGTAACAACACATCTAGAGGATGATTTCCAATTCTTGTGGGCCTTCAGCAATGCTGGGAGAACTTATCATGAAACTGTGAAATGTTCAGATGCTCTAGATCAGGCTAGGCAAAGGGTAGCTTTTCAGACGTTGCTGAAGAGCAGCTTCCATCAACCCAAATCAGCATAGCCAGAGACAAGGTTTAGAGTGGAGTGGACAAAATGTGGCACATGCACCACATGTGACCTGCCAGGACTGTGAGGCATTTTGGAAGATGCAATCCAACAGGATATGAAGTTTGCACTTTCCTACTCTGGCTGTAGTGTTTATATTAAAACTACTTTATTCACATTTCTTTTTTTGACCTGAAAGATCTGCTCAGTATCAAGCTCCTGAACTTAGTCATAAAACTATGAGTGCTCAAGTGTGGTGACTCCGATGTAGATTATCTTACAAACCAATGATCTCTGATTTGAACAATAAAATTTATTTCTGTAGATGAACTGCCCTGCAAAATACAAATTTTGACATCTGAGGAAAAGGCCAACTGTATGTTTTCTGAGCAGATGTAGAAATGCAGTTCAGGTGGGTTTTATTCAGCTCTGACTGCAATAACATTTTAGTATTTCCAAAAAGCTGTTTATACAGTAGATGTGGTATGGGAAATGAAAACAATACTGATTTGAAGGGGAAACTGTTGACTCAATTGGAAGATAGGTGAGATTACCAGATTATAAAATTCTGCTCAGGTTTTATTCATCCCTAGAAGAAAGAGAAAGACAAGGGCCACACTAGCTGGTTTCTGTCCACCTTTCTTTTTTTAAAAAAATAAAATTTTAAGTTGCTTTTGGATAAGATGACCTTTAGTTTAGTTTCCATTCCCCTCCAGGTCTGCTCAGAGCACCTGGGACTTAGCTTTCCCAATTCACCATGACTAAAGTATTTTTATTGCTTCTTCTCACAGAGAAGATCATCTGGCCACATCATTTGGCCTTGTAAATTCTGAGCAGGCTATGACTGGACTGCAGAAAAGGGTCAAGATTAAAGGCCGTGTGACATCAACACAAGGAGGAGTTGTGGGCAGCAAAACTTGATGTAAGGAACTAGCCTATGGTATTAATTGTTGGAAAGTCCACAGAGCATTCATTTGCATTTTTTCATGCCTGGGGTCATAAAGGTGTGGCCCTTGTCTGTTTAGTTTTTGTGCTGAGGGGGAGTTACTTGTTAGCACATGTTACATTCTGTTACTTAATTAGGCAAATAAGTAATTAATCAAAATAACATAAAGAATAAACTAAAAGCGCAAATACAAATCTGGGCATTGCGTGTTATAGTATCCTCAGGACCTGGTAAAAATTGCTCATTTTCAGATTGGATTCAAGTTTCTTTGAGGGTTTAACTAGAAATTTGAGGGAGTGCACATTGCCAGCAAGTTTTTCTTTTCCCAGCAGGATTTCCTTGGCAATACATACCTCCACAATCACCCTTATAAAAAGTAAGCCTGTGCTTATCTTTCAAAGACCCATCACAAAAATAAGCCTGCTAAAGGGAAGTGACATAACCAAAGAAAACCACATGCAGTGGCAGATGTTTTTCACTATTTGGGGGCTCAGCTGTTCTAAAAACATGCTGTGCATATAATTTAGTTTGACCCTGAATTCATTGTCACTTTGAAATGATGTCATATCTGGATTAGGCCTTCTTAGAAATCAGTACTAGGCACTAATGCCTTCAGACCATGAGCCTTATTTTAGTTTTTACCACATGATGTCCCACACATCTCCACCTAACAAGTAATGCAACTGTGGCAAGAATGCATGAAGGAGAACCACATTTATGTCATGTGAGATCTGAGGCCTTCAGATGCCGTTGTGTGTTGCTGTTTACTAATTTGATCTGGAGAATTCTGCCCATCTTTGAGTTAACTTTGACTTAGTTTGAAGTAGGAGAAATTTCTCCAGAGCTAACAATTTGTGATAGTTTATTGAGAACCAAAAGAATGTAGTGCTGTAGCACAGAACTTGGAAAGTTATTTAAAAAGTACTTTGTTACACTTACAATTCCACTCCACCTTTAGTTGGGTGCTGGTATATGTACAATTGTTAAAAAGTAACTCTATCTAGAACCTGTATTTCTCAGAATTAATAAAAATAGTTTCCTCTTTTGTTACTTAAAAGAGACATATGAATACTACAAGCCACTGAACTTTCGTCTCCTGTCAACCATATGGTTGCCTCAATACTTGCAGCAGAGCCCAAGGAACAGGCATGAAGCGTAGGGTGGGCCAAAACTTGAACCTTGTGATATTCCTTTTCCACCATTTAGTGAGGGTAAACTCACTAGTAAGATGGTATAAAATTGCAGTTCTACTGCAATTGGACTGGTATTATCCTCAGTTGAGTTACAATTAAAATTTCATACTGTTTATGTCTTCATTGTTGGGGAAATAAATTAATCACAGGTAACTGGTGTTGTTGTTTTTTTAATTAGGGTGACTTACAGTAGTTCCTTTCAAGCTCTACTGTACTTTTTAACTGCTATCCCTCATCAGCTACTCTGTGAATCTCTGAATGCGTTCCAGTTTTAAAGACTGGAGTGTGCAATAAATGTACTTGCAAAACATTCCACAGCTTGCATCTAAGACTGAGGATAAATTTTATGTGAAGTGAAAGTTTATGTCCAGAATTTTCAACTCCAGTTGGCACTGCTGGTTCTGTAATTATTTTTGTGGGACCAACATGCCTTTATTTAATCCTTACAGTATAGTGTCACACGTTTTCCATTACGTCTTATTTATGCAAACATATAATATGATGTTATTTCAAGCCTAGTCCTGCATAGCTGGAACTGGAAAAAAAGTGAATGACAGCATATTTATATGGCTGTCACAACTCTGCTTGTCTTTTTACCTCTGCTGCTATGATAGTTATTCTGGAAAAGTGGTGTTATTACTGGAGATACAATTTTCTGCAGAAGTCTAAGCTATTAGTACATTGTTAGTATAGGTGAGGCTGAACTGGAATGCATTCATAAAATATTTCTGACTGTGGCTCAGTAGCACTGGCTGTGAACACCATAAAGCTGGGCAAAGGGATATTTGCCATTGACCCATACAAAGCATCTGCACCAACCATGCTTTTGCTTATATTCACCATGCTTTCCCGCATATTTCTTTATACAGACTTGCCTTTTATGCAGTGACTAATATGTCCACCCAGCAAATTTATGGCATTGTGCTAACTGGGGTCTTGTTGAGGTGGTGTCTTTGATTTCTTTTCTCTCATTTATAGTTGTAATGTCAGTTGATAAAGTTACTTATGTGCACAAATAAAATTCAATTTTTTAAAAAAGGATTCTCCCCAAATCTTTGCAGGCACAGACAACTCACGCTGCTGTGCTGTTAATTTGCCTTGTTTCACAAGCAATCCTACTTGTTTACCCAGTCTGGCAACTTTAAATTGCAATGTTTAAGCCTGTATACAAAGCCTCCTTAGAAAAATTTATGTGTTGTAATGCAAGTAGGGATTGTTTGTTTTCCTTACTCATGGTCTTTATGATTGGTCTGCATGAACATGTTGTATCCCAATGATAGCCACAAGGCTGTCTGGTTGGCAGATTTATTATTTTGGACTGAAGCACTACCTCAAGGATGGGCAGCTGCAAACACAGCATGGACCATTTTCCTTCCTGTGCCTGACCTATAGGCTGCGGTGTGCTGGAAGTGATGTGATGTCCCTTTTGTCCAGTTCTTTCCCCCCTTCTTTTTTTTTTCTATTTTGGGGAGCTGGCAGGGAACTGATTATAGGCAGTTTGGGCTGGTCTGGGGGGCAGAAAAGCATCCCCAAATCAGCCCCATCCAAACTTTAAAAATTGGGTGGGATCTGGGGCTTTGAGGGACTTCTGGGGGTCCCACAGGCTGCCCCTAGAGGTCACAAAATCTGCATGGCACCTGTGGGCCAAACTTTGCCTGCCCTGCATTACATGCTAGTTTAGATTGGTATGTGTTGGAAGCTAGATTCATCTTTTATTTTTATCTCTGTACAGAGCAAGCTTTCATTTGTTCCTTGATCTTCTTCTCCTCCAGCATATAAAGAAAACTGAGGTTGTTAGCAGAATGCATGGGATGGGAATTGTCCTTTGTAATGGCACAAATGTTATATGAGTGGAAGTCTTATTTTATAATATTATGAAGTCTGGGGCCCAGTAATGACTTGGTGATCAAAAGCTTAGGACAGCCAAAGAGATCATTCAAACTATTCTAAATAAACACTTTGTTGTGGCACTCTAGAAGATAATATAGTGGGGAACAAGGATTACAGAGAGCAAATGTGGAAGTGGGCAACTGCAAGATGTTAAGAGTATTTTGTTCTTCTGGGCCTCACATTCATGCCTTTTGCTTATAGCAAACATTTTGAGTGTACTGTCATGTAAATGGACAGGTAGTTCTACATCGTGTTGGAGAGTTAGGCTAAATGAGTTCCAATCTTCAACTTAGTTTTAGGCAGTGGCCTTTGCTCAGTAATACCCTTCACATCCCAGCTTTGAGGAGTTATGAACCCAGCTAGATGTATTCCATATTTACTTAGTACAAAAACAGAGAAATTGGTCATGATTACAGAGTTAGGTATCCTGAAATTTGTGTCTTGGCTTTTGTCTGCATATCTATATTTATGTCTCATCCTAAAGTTTCTATCTTTAAGACTGTGAAGATAGTCTTGAAAGTGCATATGTAGAATCCAAGAACCCAGCAAATGCAGAATTTATTTTTGTTTTATGCCAGTCATTTCTGATTTATGGTGACCTAAGGTGAACCTACCACAGGGTTTTCTAGGGTTGAGAGTGTGTGATGCACCAAAGGATAATATGCATAAATCTGCAGATCTGCATAACAAGCATTGCTTGTACAGGTTGCAGAATTCCATTATCACCACAGCCCTGGATTATGCAGAGACTTTTTTCCCTCTGTGGAATGTGTACAACCTTTCTTTAAAACGTATTGATATTGGAGAACACAGAAGCAATTTAATTCTCAGTTGGGCTTATCGTATTGAAAAGCACAAGAGTTTTTGCTATGTTATTTTCCTGGCCATACCTTCAGTTTGTTTTTGACAACTGAGCTTGTCGTCCACATTCATTCAATTTGGTACACAAGTTCTGTACATGCAGTGCTACTCAGGTAGAAGGCAGATGGTACACGTATACCTTTAGATCTTACCTGGGATGGAATCCAAGTACTGAATATTTAGAAACTTCTATATATGAGCATTTGGGCATATACATTTTATTAAAAAGTCTAATATGGGCTTATGTTGTCACTGGCTTGCATAATACTATTTCAATAAAACATAAGCTAAGGGATGAGTATGACTTACAGTGAAAGAGTTGGATATGTTCAAATTATAATTTTCATTAATAATGATGTCCACTAGCTCCCATATATCTAATCTTCAATTAACTTCTCAAAAGATCTCTTAACAGGTTAGAGAAGCACAATTTCCCCTAGAAGAACCTGTGCTGGTTTGACCTGAGAAGGTTATACAATTACTGTACCAGCATGTCCTTAATTAGACTCTCCATAATTTTCCTTGGCATGACGGTCTGTGTGAAAGGTCTGCAGTTTCTAAAATCTCTTGAAGGTGATCTGTACCATATGTATCTGTTCTCCCAGCCTTGAAGCTCATCTGTGCTTTACTGCAGAAATAAAATGAATTGTGGGAAGTATTACATCTCCATCTTGATAAGCTGTTTTTCCTCCCTAAAAGAAATAACTTACAATAGGAACTACCATTTTGAGCAAAAGTAAAATCACAGCATTACCTTGCTGTATAAGGACTTCTTACAAATGGAGTCAACTGAGATGGGGAATTTGGCAGATCACAGGAAGTCAGGAATGATTGTTCCTGTGGTTGTGTACCTCTGAATCTGAAATAGCCCAGTCAGGGTTTAATTTCAGCTGAGTGTAAATTTAAAATACAAGGTCATGGACCACAATTGTAACTATGGCACCTTTTTAGCAGATGCTGTTGGATATTTCTTTAACTCTTCCTGTCTCACTGTTGAAAATGGACTGTCCACATGAAAAACTATAAAAAGGAACCAAGAGTCAAATGCAGATAAAAGCACAGAAGAATTGTGGTATTATAAACACAACAGTTGCTAATATTAAAACAATTGAATTAAAAACAAGTTTTAAAAACACATCAATAAAAAGCATCTAGTAATAATGGTTAAGAGCTTTGCTTGATCTGATACTTTATCTTGCTCAAGTTAAGTATGCATAATAAAGGCTCCTAGCAGAATCAGAAAGTGGCAGGAAAAAAAATTACTACCAATTGTTCAGCTGCAGCATAAGGCCCTTTTCACATGAGGTTAAAAAAACGGTGTAGATCGACCTCCACGGAGATCATCTACACCGTTACACGAATTGGGGTGGATTACTCACAAGTAAATCTGCATGCCAATCTGCGGTCGGACACCCGCAAGTGGCGGCGCCGCGTGCTTTTGAAAAACCACATTTTATGTGGTTTTTCAAAGGCACGGGGCATCCAGCCCTGTCCAGCCCCGTCGCAGCACCCGTATGGATTTACGGACACGCGAAAGATCAGACGGGGGCAGGATTTCCGGCTGGCGAGCTTCTCCGATTGGTGGAGAGGCTCCGCCAGTCAAAATCCGCCATTTTGGGTGACGCCGCGGGATGCTGCTGCGTGTAGAGCAGCGAAATGCGCTGCTCTGCGTGGCGACGGAACAAGGTAAGCCCCGTTTTGGCGTGGCTTGCCCCATTCTGCCGCCCACGTGTGAAAAGGGCCTAAGTGGCAGGAAGATGAAACTTGCCATATCTCACTTGTCCATATAGAGATTTCACAAATGTTGGTATCCTACACAAAGATGATCTTTTGGGCAAAATGTTCAGTATGAAGCCATTCTTCTATTTGAGAAACATGAGACCTTGACATATGTAAATGGCATGCAGGACTGCAACTATATAGGTCTCATGAAGCCACAGCTCTGACATCCTCATTATAAGGCTCAAGCGTCTGCCCACATGTATTATAACTTTGAAGACAATTCACAGAACCCAGATGCCATCAAAACACATCCTCCCAGTTGTGGGTTTCTGTCTGCAGCCAAACCTATTTTTATGTCTCTTTCTCTGAATGAAATATACCAACTCTGAACAAACTGGGGAAAGGTCCATTTGCTGCTAACATGCTGAAAACCATCTGCTTACAAACATAAATGATTGTGTTTCATTTTCTTTTTTGGTATCCAACCTTTCCCTTTCTACATAGTCAAAAGCATGAATGCAAAGAATGTGCTAAATTTTAAAAATACTTACATTGCAACCAGTTCTGCCATGCACACCTGTGCGTGCAAGTCAGTGTGCTTGTATTGTAGAGTGAGTCTTAACAAATTCTTTGGAGTTTAATATCTCTCTGGAAATCTGACACAGGAGTTGGAGGGCTGTATATATGAATAATAAATAAATTTCAGGGAATAGTATCAAAAGTTTTCTGATTTGGGATCAGCTTGTATACAGAAGCATAGAGTTTTGTTTGGAGTTCACCTTAGTTTTTCTGTTAAGGTTCTAGACCTCATGACTGAAAGGACATGCTTGAAAATATGTGGAAGACACTTGGTTAAATGTCAGAAGTCAGAAAGGGGTTCAATAGAATTTCAAAAGACTTGCATCATTCCTTTCCAATTAATAAAATAATAAATAATTCTTATGGCCTGTATTCTTTGTTGTGCTGATGTAATCAAAGTGTCTTATAGTATTTTTAAAAAATAACCATAAAATACTATACAATACCAATGGTCAAGACAAGATAGATGACACATAAACACAGTAGGAACCATAGTTAGTATTAACAAAAGCAGATTACATTGTGCAAAATAAGTGAATGTGTGAAATCTGCTTAATGTTGACATCCACTGAAAAAAAATCAGTTTTTAATTAGTGTAGAACTTGAGTTGCTAGCAGAAACTCAGTTCTTTGTCTCATTTACACAGGTCCTTGGTTCATATGAAGTTATATGAAGTTTTCTCACTCATTTTCCTCATTTGCATAGTATTCTGTGGTTGTGTCCTTTCATCTGATACAGACCTAAATCAAAAGTAGTCACATACAGTCAATTACAAAGGGATAATTCAACATCATATGTAAATCCCATTGATTTAAAGGGTCTCTTCTAGTTGGAACTAAACTGGACTAAGGCTTCTGTATAGCCTCGTCAACCAGGCTTATGCTGTAATAAATCTCTTGTGAGTTTAAGAGTGCAGTCCTAACTCACAGAGATGGCCAAGGGCTAGTTGAAGCTATGTTGAATCAAAACCTCTCCCAGTCCAGTGAAGCAGGGGGGTTACCCTCATGGTGGCCTAATCTTGTGCTGCCATTGTAGCAGTGTCCTTGGGCTGGACAAGGTTTGAATGAGGTATAACTCAGCCCCTCCACAGTGCCACTACTCTACCCTGTTTTGGATCTTCTGGCAGATTTCTCTATCAGGAGATCTTTGAAATCGTCTATCAGAAGAGAGTTCTGTTGGCAGAAGGACATTACTTCTGGCAGAACAGGCTTGTGCCAGTGATGAAGGATTAGAATTATGCACATCTGTGAGTTAGTTTTGCAGTGCCCAGTACCTCTAGACAGTCTTTATTAAAGTAACGTTTAAAAATTAGGTAAAGCTAAGAATGTAATTCTTTTAATACTTTAGTTGTTTCTCGACCCATGGTGGATAACCTAGATAGGCAGAAGTCTTGTTAAATGAAATCTAGGACTTGTAAAACATGAAAATAGTGTGACATTGTAGCACAAATAGGCAGTGCTATTGTAATTTTTGTTATCCTAAGTCCTAACTATATTAGAAACTCAGGATATCCTTAAGATTATCCTTTGGGTGAACTGGAAACAAAATCTTTTTCTTTTCTTTCTTTCTTTCTTTCTTTCTCTCTCTCTCTCTCTCTCTCTTCTTTCTTTTCTTTTCTTTTCTTTTTTTTGGTACATAATATCCCTCTCCCCTTTCTGCTTAATGCTAGCCATGATTTGCTGAGATATCCAAACTGGTAAACTATAACAAGTGCTTGCCCCAGAAATCAAAAAAACACTTTGAAAAGAGGGCTCTGATTCTGCTTTGAAGAGCAAGTGCTAAGCATGGTTTGCTGGTGTGCTTGAATTATAGTAGTTATGGTAAAGACTAAGCAAGAAACTGTGAATATGTCTGCAGTCTGATACCAGTTTGATACCAGTTTGATTCTGATGGATCCTTCCTATGATATTCTAGAATTTGTAGCCTGCTGAGTTTCTCTGCTAGAGAGCTCTAGTCCACTTCTTTGAACTACAGCACTAAAGCAGTTTGGCAGAGGTTTCTAAATACAGAAGACCCCTCTGTGGATAGCAAAAGTTGTGGATGCTCAAGTCCTATTATGTACAATGGTGTAGCAAAATGGCATCCTGTATATAAAATGGCAAAATCAAATTTTGTTTTTTAGAATTTTTTAAAAATATATTTTCAAGCCACTGTTGGTTGAACACGTAGATACAAAATCCACAGATGTTGATGGCCGGCTATATCTCAATAAATTTCAAATCCCAGGATTCTGTGGCATGGACTAATTAAAGTGTTGTTGAACTGCTATAACTGTGTAGTCTAGATACATTCCTAATAAAGAAACATTGCAAAGGAGAGGAGGAAACACACAGATCCTCAGCTCTCTTATAGCCCTCCAAACATCAGGTTTCTCAGTGCTGTTATCATGCAAAACTCATAATTTGGCTTTACAAAACTGGGCTTGCTATGATGTCTGCTTTGAGTCTGTATTGCAGAGATCTCCAACTGGTAGGTCAAGAAGTACATAATTTGAAAGAAACTTGTTTGTCAGTGGTGGCGGCAAGGTATTTTGGGGGCAGTGTGACATAATGGTTAGAGTGTTGGATTAAGACTCAGAAAATCCAGTTTCTAACCCTCATTCGTCCATGAAGTTGACTAGGTGACTTTCATCCAGTCACTGTCTCTCAGCCTTTTTTTCACAGAGTTGTGTTGAGAATAAACTGGAGAAGAAGAAGAGTATTATGTCAGCCCTTTTGGGTCCCTTGGAGGAAAAAAGGAGGGATATAAATATATATATATTTTTAGAAAATTGACTGTGGTTGAGTTGGGTTGCTATGATTAGCACAGCCTGTCGCTGTAGCCATTTTGCTTAAGCTCTCATGACAAAAGGACACTTCCACTGCTAGAGTTTGTGATTTTTTCCCCCATTAGATTATGGAGTGCAGGATAGTGGGTTTCTAAAAGAAACTAGCTGGCAATAACACAGCAATTGATGTGGCTTTCTTCATTTGTGAGCCTCCTCTGCCATACATGGAGCCCAAGGCAATTGCTTCTTGTGCCTCTCGCCTTTAAAATGCTCTGGGTGATGGCACTAGAGTAGTCAGGCTAGACTGTAAGAAATACGTTCTGAATATTAGAGAAGTAATATTCTTTCAGTTTAATTTTTTTTCTGTTAGTAAACTGATGATTCTGAGCAAATGTTTCAAAAATACTGATAACATGAGAGCAGGTTAGAGAAACTAAATTCTCTTTATAGGCTTATTCCAGTTAACCAAAGTTCTGACTTTGCTAAACTCCTTTCCACAGTGGCTTTTTACACTTGCCCAACCCCCTTTTCCTCCTTGTGTTCTGACATTGGGAAGGTGGTGGAGGAGGGTTGGAGAAGCTTAAGAGTTCAGTGTATGGTTGCAGAAGCATATCTGCAGTGAACAATGCAAAGCTTGAGCAGGGAAGAGTGGGATTCTTCACTGACTGAGCCTTCTATAGCCATGTGCACCTGCTACAACAGGCAAAGTAAAAAGCAGCTGTCTCCAGCATATTTTGCTGCACATGTATGGACAGAAAAATAGAAATAAGAGGGGAGAGGAGATAAGGAGAGGTGAGAAAACCAAATGTTTGCAAATGTTTACACCTCCTACACTCAGTAGAACTTTTATCACTATGCCCATAGTTTTGCACTGGCATCATATTCTATGTATATGCTATATGTACCCATTACATTTACTATACCGTAGTGTCTCCACATTCATGAGCATTTGGGGCACAAACCCTTGCAAAAGTGGAAAACTTCCCCTCTGTTTCCCCTCCATTCCCCACTGGAGTTTCCCCCTCTCCCATTCCTTTGCCTCTGGCCCTTGCATGGCCGTGGGAGAAAAAAGACAATCTAAAGGGCTTACTAGTACTTTCCCCTCAGACAGAGAAGAGGCGAGTTCTGGAGTTCTAATTACTTCCAGTGACCATCTTGAGAAAGGAGCACCTGACCAATCAGCAGCCAATACACAGCAGAATGTGGAACCACATAGCAGAGAGGCCATGACTTTAGCAGCGGGAGGGGGCTTTGCTCTCCCAAAAGTTAAAAACATCCATTTTAAATACAAGCCTGGCAAGCCTGGGGTGAGGAATGCAAAGGATGGGAGGAGGAAAAGGGGAGGGGAGGCAAGCATGTGCCTCACAAATAATCAAATTTGTGAAAGTTAAACCCATGAATAAGGAGGGAGGACTGGATTTCATTTTCAAGATACTATCCTGTCCATTCAAGTAGATTACTTTTGGTAAGGAGCCATAGTTAGGTGGCAGAGCGTTTTTCTCACATCTAGAACATCCTAGAATCAATCCCCAGCATGCAGTGATAGGGCTGGGAAAGACACCTATTTGAAACTCTGGGAAGCCACTGCCAGTCATGGTAGACCAGCTTTTTCCAGGTCAGTGCCCTCCCAGTTGTTGGACCACTGCTATGCTGCTTCCAACTGCCAGACCACAATTGACAGTAGTATCTTCTGGAATACTATTTTACAAGGCACACTGGTTAGACACATCGTTAAATGAGGGATGAGCAAACCAACATTTTCCTTTTTCTTCAATACTCTTGTCGTGTTTCTCATGAATGTCACATAGATCAACATTTCAGTCCACCTTATTATTTTTGGAAAGTGTTACAAACTGCTGTATTGGAAGATCAACCCAGAGTTGCAGTACAACATTTGTCAGCTTTGTGAATGATGAAGTAACCAACATGCCGTAATTTTGCCCCATCCCCACCCTGATATTTTTCTGGATGTATTCCTGATTTGGAATTTTTCATCTAACGCAGTTGTAAATCTGTTGCTCCAGCGCCTGGAGTGGGGACTAATAGAATGGAAGTATAGCAGCAAGCGTCTATCAAATACAGGAAAGGTATTCATTAGACTGCTGTCTCCACATACCCTGACATCAAGGCAAAATACTGTAAGTGCAGTCCAATGAAAATACTGTGAAGTTTTTGAAGTCCTTTTTCTCCTTTTCTTCTACCAGTGTAGTGTTACATTAATTAATCAGCATCCTCATTAGTGATTATGCCAGCATTTTGAAAGTAAGGTTTCAAAATACAAACTTTTTTTGCATATTACGCCCATGCATATTCTAAGGAGAATTTTCTTCCCTTGGAATGCTCAGTAATTCTATTGTGATTTTTTGTGCTATGCAGTATACCTTCCTCAGATAACAGCCCAAACTTTTCATAAGGTGCTCAAAGCCAGCAGACACTGCTGCTGTGTGTTCAGAAGCTGGTCAGTCTCACTTCTTCCTCTTGATGAAACTGTAACTGCTGCTGTTGACCAAATAATACTCTTGAGCAACCTTTAGGCCAGGAATGTCTATATTTGAGAAATAAGTATGTCCCAATTGCATATGGTATGACATTTGATGACAATTTCTGAGTCTTACCATCAGGAAATGAGGGTGGGACCTTTTGATAAACACTTGTGCAAGAACATAACTATACATAAAGTTGGACTGTGAGGACTGGCTTCTGCCTACATGTTAGGAAGTCTGGGAGGAAATGGAAGGTGCTGCATTATAGCAACATAGATACCTTCTCTTGAGGGCTGCTGCCCAGTGCTGTGGCTAGAATTGCATTCCCTCATTCCAGCACTACTGTTTCTGGTTGGCTACGCAAAAATGTATGCCAGAAATTTAATACAGATGCAAAAAAAAGTAATGGATCAATTTAGAACAATTGAAATTAGAGGATTTTTCTTCTAGAGCATTCCCCAGTCATGCTGATCCAGTTTCAAAGAAGTTGGTCTGTTACTTAGTTTCCTTGCCAAAAGGAACTCAGTACTGCACAGTGAAATCTTTTAGTCTATTTTGATCCAAGTATGATTACTTTCAAAGACATTGGAAGATTGATGTATGTGATTACAATGTGTATGTGTCTGTGTGTGTGTGTCTGTGTGTGTGAGAGAGAGAGAGAGAGAGGGGCAGTGCTCATGTGTATGCACACCTGTTAATCATGTAGAGCAGTGGTTCTCAACCTTCCTAATGCCGCGACCCCTTAATACAGTGCCTCATGTTGTGGTGGCCCCCAACCATAAAATTATTTATTTATTATTTACAATTCCTCCCCCCCCCCGGGAAAGGCCGCCTCGCCGGCCAGGAACGGGGGGGGAGTGGGCAGGGAGGGAAGGAGGAGCCGCGCATCTCCCCCTGGAAAAAAATCCAAGAACCCCCCCCCCGGGCTCTGCTTATCATAGAATCATAGAATCACAGAAATGTAGAGTTGGAAGAGACCACACAGGCCATCCAGTCCAACCCCCTGCCATGCAGGAACACCCTCAAAGCACTCCCGACAGATGGCCATCAAGCCTCTGCTTAAAAACCTCCAAGGAAGGAGACTCCACTACACTCCGAGGCAGCAGATTCCATTGCCGGACAGCCCTGACTGTCAGGAAGTTCTTCCTGAGGTTCAGGTGGAATCTCCTTTCCTGCAGCTTGAATCCATTGCTCCTTGTCCTGGTCTCGTTTCCGCTGGGTGGGGGCAGTGTGGGAAAAGTTTCCAGAGTGTCGACCCTGGCTGGGTGGGGGGAGAAATCCCAGCACCTTTGTCTTTTGCGCCGGGCGCAACTCGCCTCCCCCGGAAAAGCACCGCCTTGCGGCCCCTAGCCCTTCCGCAGCGCCCCCCTCCGTGGCGAGTGGGGCAGGGGCCGTGGCGAGGAGGGGGCCTGCCTCCCATGCTGCCGCCACCCCACCAAGCTAGCCTGTCAGACAGGAAGTTCTCCCGGTAGCGGAGAAGGGGAGCGATTTCAGTCCCTTCTGAACAGGGGGCTTGTGCACCACCACCGAGGAGGGAATGGAGCCTAAGACCATCGGAAATAACGTATTTTCTGATGATCTTAGGCAACCACCAAAGGGGTCGTGACCCACAGGTTGAGAACCGCTGATGTAGAGTATGGAGTTTTTTCTCCACCACCAGAATGTTGTGAAATACATTGAGAGACACTAGAAGCAAATGGATAGTAGCACATGGAACTGTTGTAATCAAAGGTCTACAGACATTTAGGCTGTTGTCATATGTGCAGTTATATGGAAGTCCCATTCAATTTAGTAGGACTTGATTTTAAAAGGGCATGAATATGGTTGCACTCTCAGAGTAATTTTTATTTAGTACTTAAGTTAAAGCATGATTCATTTTCATGAATCTTTTGCATGAATTTTTCATTAATGCTTTTGAATCCAGGATGTGCTGAAACTTGTATTCTGGAAGATCCTCCAGTCCTCCTTTCAGTGATGCAACCACATTCCTCTGGTCAAGCCAGGAGTACTGAAGTAGTTACTAATTCATTGTATGTGACTACTTCCTCCCAGGAGAGGAGATGCAAAGATAGAGCAAATGAAGAATAATCTGCCATTTGTAGACCTTGATGTAAGAATTGCAAAGTCGCTCTGTTTTGCAAAAATTAATTATACTTTTAAGATAACAAAAGTGTTTTTGATAGTATTTTACACCATTTTCAGATATAAATTACTGAAAAGTTTTAAACTAGAGGTTTCTGGTTGATAAATTCTCTCTCTCCTTCTGGGGACATTTTATCTTAAAATAATTCCAGTGCTGAGGAGCAGAAAAAATGCCAGGCCAAATCAATATTTGTCTTCCTGTTTTGGGACACAAGGCTGTGATTGTCTGAGAGGGATTTCAGAGAGCCCCTTCTTCCAACATGGGCCCATCTGACATGCAGATTGTGGAGAGAACTGTTCACGTAAAGATCCCTTGAGGGCAGTTCAGTGAGCGCAGTAGAACCAGGTCAGGAAAAGTGCAGTGCACTCAATGCTTATATTTTGTGGAAAGTGTGAGCCTGCCTGGTTTTTTCTTTTCTTCCTCCTAGAAACTTTAGGCGTCTTTAAATTTCTCCTTTTCTCAGAGCATTTTTCTGTAGAGGGATTGTTTATTTTCAGCTTGCTGAAGACTACTTGTGTTTACTGCATGCAGGGGTAGGAACTGTGTGACCCTCCAGAAGTTACTGGACTGCAGGTCCCAGCAACCCTAGCCAGCATAGCTACCACACAATTCCCATTTCTGATTTAATTATCTTAAGAGGCCTTTGGAATTATCTGTTGCTTCCTCTGATACTTGCCATTTCCAATGGGTCTATTTCTGATTTCATGCTATCTCCCTCTCTGTATGACCATTTCCTGTTATAGTGCTATTATTCCACTTTCAACATCCTATGCAATCCTGGGGCTTGCAGTTTAGGGAGGGTCATTTAGAATTCTCAGATGGAGAGCTCTTTGGCCTCAGTAAACTACAAACCCCAGAATTCCACAGGATGTTGAAAGTGGAATAATAGCAGTATAACAGTGTAGTGTGGAAAGGCCCTCAATAAAACCAGAGGGGCATCTGTTTTATTCCGTTGCAGCATGTAAAGAAGTAGCTGCGGAAGGCTCCTTCTGAATAAAGTTTTTTGGTCTTAAAGAGGTTGTTAGATGAAAAGGGCTCCAAGGGAACACAGCAGCACCAGCACAAATATAAAATTCAAACTGCACAATTTAAAAAAATCAGTTAGGAAATTTAAAAGAGTAATATCTTAATTCGTTGGTCTTGAAGTGGCCCTAGGGCTTTCGGCTACTTTAGCAATAAGGCATAATAGTTGTACTGCATATATTTTATTTTGTGTACCCTATAATAGGAAGCCATAACATGCAAAATTGCATTTATTCTACTGTCTGTTTGCTTGCTTTTGGAATGGGAAATGTCTAACAACAATAAAATGGTCCTGGAACATGAACAGAATGTTTCTTCCTTTGCACTGAGTATTTCACATTACATATATTGAAATATAATGTCATATTCTGGTTGCCACAACCTTCAGTAGCCAGGCTATGAAAAACAGAGATTTGCGTTGCAAGCTATGTAGAAGGTGTAACCTAGGCTAGTGAGGTGGAATGTAAGTGAGTCATATCAGATGTGGGTCAGGGGAGGTTGCACCAGAGGATCATTCGCTGCAAAGAGGGATAAATGTCTGCATTTTTAACAGCTGCTTAGAAGGAATTTTAGCAAGCATGGGAATTTAGCTGCAGCAGATTGGCACTTTGTTAATAATAGTGTTTCATATCTCCAGGGCACCACTTTGTAGCTACAAAATTCAGATATAGGGCAGGGTGGAAATACTTTTATAAAATTTAGTAAAACAAATATTATGCAATTATGAAAGGTACAGTGGCCCTGCTGTCCAGTCAAAGACAAAGATGCAATTTTGGGAGCACATAATACTTGCCACAAATCTTAGGCAAGCATTGTACCTTCAGAAATCTTCTCCAGCAGAGATCTTAATCAGACCTATTTGAATTGGAGTGGAAAATAGCTTTTTTCTGAGCCTTCATTTCTTGTGTATGGACAGCAAGACTAAGCCTCCACATGTTTACCTGAGAGTGAAAAAAAAAAGTCTCAGCAGTATGCTCTGCATTTCAAGTAGCATGTAGTTCAGTCCTTTAAAAAGATGCTACTATTAGTCATTCACTCCAAATCTATGTGCCTTTTGGTTGAGGTAGATCCTTCTGAAAGAATATAAAAAGTGTCTTACTAACTGTAATAGCCTGTGGATCCAGTCAGTACTCTTCATGCTGGGCTCTATGTTACAGTTGCTATAATTATGTGTGCACGGTCTGTCTCCTTTCCTCCCTGTCTGCTTGCATGTAGGACCTCTTGTTATATTCAATTTAATGATGGGTCCAAGACCTCTTGCTTCCTGCCTTCAGCCCCCTGCCTGACTGTGAGTAGGCCTTGTTGTTACCGTCAGTGTAATTATGGGTGTTTGGCCTCACTCTCTTCGCCTAAGATGTAATTTACTTTATATAAAAATGTGGTCCCACCTCTCTGAAGCTGCTGTACTCCAGCTGCTCATCATAAGTGTAAATTGTTGCTATTCTGAGTACTGAATGGGAGCAGGAAGGGGTTCGAAGGGAAGAGGTGGGAAGGTGAACGGGTCTGTATGTGAAGCTCGGGTTGCTTAGAAGGGGAACAGAAACATTTGTCTGTCTGCCCTCCTAGAGTCTCAGTGGGAATTTCACCCCTGATCTCACTAAATCCATTTTTTAAATCCCTCATTACTACTTTCTAAAAAAATAGGTCCTATTTCAACTCACTAAAGCTGCAGCTAGTCTTTGATCAAGAGGTCCTTGCACATAGTTCACCGCTGCAATAGACAGCTGAGCACACTGGAAGTGTCCCTGGGAATGGTAAACTTTTCCAACAGGGCATGGCAAGTTAGCCTCTGGCAGAATTTGCTAGCCATGTGCACTAGAGCATACCAGCTTGAAACACATATCTCTGAGCTCCAGAGGGTAGGATTGCTAGGGCCACAACTGATATCATCCTTGTGAAAATTACAAAGTGTGAGTATGTATTCCCTTGGAATGGTCTGCAGTATATAACAAGCATGTTGCATAGGCCAGCCAAAAAAACCCCCACCTAATGCAGCCCTTTTGATGCAGTGTTGCTTTTTGTGGTGTTCTTTTTGGCTTCCAGAGAGCCATTGTAGTGCAGTGGCTTGAATATTGGACTAGGATTGTTGGAGAGCAGAGTTTGAATCCCTGCTTAGCCATGGAAACCCAGTGGGTGACCCTGGGCAAATCTGATTCTCTCAACTTTAGAGGAAGGCAAGCCTCCTCTGAATAAAGGTTAGTGGGAAAACCTTATGATACAGTCACCATAAGTTGGAGTCAGCTTGAAGGCACATAACAACAATAATTTTGGCATTCTACACCTTCATTGGGCATACTGGTAGAGACCTCCAAATTACAGTTGCCACATTCCTTTGTGAAAAGTTTGTGTGCCTTTGGGAAGTTTTGACAGGCAGATGCAACTTTTCCCAACATGAAGATGCAGAGATCAGGAAAGCTGCTCTTGTTGTGCAGAAAAGCACCACGTTCCAAAGGAAAATGGGCAGCAGTAATCGGATTTGGCATATAAAGGAATGTAATTTGGAGTGTCACTGGCATTATGGTATTAACATTCCGACATTAATGAAACAGAATTGTGAGTAAATGGCAGATTACTTGAGGATACTTTATTTACTGTAAATGAATATGTCTAGCAATAATGGCCGAATGAATTAAAAAGGCATTTGTAACATTTAGTTATTCTCTTTCTTGTGTTACGCTTAGCATACAATTGAATCAGCCTTTTGTCCATTTTATGAGGACAGTAAAAATAATACAATGGTAGGGTTGGAAGAGATTACAATAACCTACAAGTCCAACCCCTACCACTAGAAGAATCTATAGCTAAACCATCCCTGACTGGTCACCAACTACTTTTCAAGATAGTCTGTCCCACCACTGAAAGGCTCTCACCATTGGGAACATCTCCCTAATGTTTGGTCAGAATCTCTGATTTGAATCCATTGGTTTAGGTCCTGTCCTCTGGAGCAGGAAAAAAAAGCATGTTCAATCTTCTACATGGCAACTTTTAGATATTTGAAGAGGTCATCGTATTGCCTCAGTTTTCATTTCTGCAGGATAAACATAGAAGTTCCTACACAGGACTTGGTTTTCAGATACATCTGTTGCCTTCCGTGGTTTTTTGATTTTAGTGCATCACAGTACTTTGGCCCAGTAGGTATACACATATAGTTAGGCCTATTATGCCAAGATATGGCCAAGCTTTTTGCCTGCACATGGTATCCTCAAAATATCCCTTCACTTCTCCTTTGTCTGCATAGTTGACCACTCCCTCCATTAATTAACCATAGTTTCTCTTTACACCTAAACAAGGTTGCTAGGACTGGAATAAGCTGTGGTCTTAAACTACAATTTGAAATGGTTGTTGTGGGTTTTCCAGACTTTGAGGCCGTGTTCTATAAGTATTTGCTCCTGACATTTCACCTGCATCTGCTGCTGGCATCTTCAGAGGATTTGGTGGCATGGAAGTGAGACAGAGTATATATGCTTCTGTAGTCCCTGGGTGGGAGGAAGCAATTTGCTTATGTTATAGTTGGTCTGTGTGATGGCCTATTGTTAAATGGATATCCCCCAGGGTTGTATTGTTAGTCAGAGGATATGCATAACAGTTCATTAAGTGCATTAGCAATCCATTATACTGTTACCTGTAGAGGGACCTCCAGAGTCTGGGTCGTGTTCATGGACCATTCTGACAATTACTATGTCAGACTACACAGAGAGGCCTTTGAAATCCATAAACACATGGACAATTTCAACAGGAAAGAAGAAACTTGGAAAGTAAACAAAATGTGGCTATCAGTACTGAAGAACACTAAAATCAAGACTCAAAAATATGCCAGTGAACACCACCCAGACTCTGGATGTCCCTTCTACAGGTAACAATACAATGGATTGCTAATGCACTTAACAAACTGTTATGCATATCCCCTGACTAACAATACAACCCTGGGGGACATCCCATTTAACAATAGGCTATCACACAGGCCAACTGTAACATATGCAAATTGCTTTCTCCCAACCAGGGACTACACAAGTGTATATACTCTGTCTCACTTTTGTGCCACCAGATCCTCTGAAAATGCCAGCCACAGATGCAGGCGAAATGTCAGGAGCAAATACTAATAGAACATGGCCTCAAAGCCTGGAAAACCTACAACAACCTATGGATTCCGGCTGTGAAAGCCTTCAACTTTAAATTTGAAATGGGTTTACATTCCAAGCTAAGTTTCATGATAACTATAATTTCCTAGTATACAATGTAATCAGTGCTAAACATGAAAAGAAATTAGCCTGGAATGATTTTAGAATATGGAATAATTTCGATGTGTCTTTGCCAATGTGTCCTCCACCAGACAGGAAGTGGAGATTCAATACTGTGAGATTCAGGATAAATATGCTGGTATATATTGGCAGAAGTGTCTAGGATCTTGGCTAGTTTTACAAAGCGGGGTGGATAGCAAGATCCTAGATGCTTCTGGTGAAGTATAGATATATGCCAGTATAGTTATACTGAATCCTACAATTGAGGCAACTAATTGTATGACTAATACCATGGCCTTTACATCACCTGATGTGCAAGAGTCCATTAGTTTCCCACCAACTAAATGCAAAGGGAAAAACTGCTGTGTGCGCCTTGCAGAAAGATTAGCCATTCTTGCATCTGATGAAGTAGACTTAAGTCTACAAAAGTTTATGCTACCAACTGCTTTCTCTCAGTTAGTCTCAAAGGTGCTACAAGATCCCCTAGCATACTGATCCAGGTTAATATGGCTGTCTCTGAATTCTAGCCATTCTAAGGTTCACATTTAGCCAACTTCTGAAAAAGCACAACCACTTGTGCAATTATTCTTAGGGTAGTATAGTGACCCAACAGAAATCCATCCATTGAAGAATGAAAGAAGTGTTGAATCTTAGTAGACCAAGCATGAAATCAGTGGGGCAAAGATGGAATGCAACAGCACAAAATTCATATATGCCTTTTCTTAATAACCTGTGACATGTATGTACAAACTGATGTCAGGTTAAGATTTGTGTGTCTGTATGTGTATACATATATGTGAATATGACAAATGCAATATTTAAATTCATGCATTATGTTCCTGTTTTTATGAACTTAGAGCTTTCCAGGCTTTCAGATATAAAGGTAAACCTCCTGTCTCTTGAATGAAGTGGTACTGATGTCAGATACTGTCCTCTCTTTCAGGTCAAGATACAAACTTGTCCCCTTCCTCCATGTCTAATTCAGCAATAGCAACGACAGCTCCAGATTCTTCAAATCCACCTCACAGCTCTCAAAATCAGACCACAGGTGTGAAGGAGGAAGACCCATCACAAGAACTTTCACCATCTCACAGATCTCTGGTGAATGGAATGTCCTCTTCAAAGACAAAATCTGAGGATGGCTTTGCAATAGCGACAGAAGCTGTGACACGTAAGTTTTGCCCTCCAGGGTCCCCCTTCTCCGTCTCTCTCTGTCCCCCCAGCCATCCACTGCTAAGCCAAAGGTAAGGAGAATATTCATCTTGAAATGGATGGAGAAATTTTATCTTCCCAAAACCGAGACTGACAATTTGGAGGAAAATCTATAGTGGTGGAGCTGAGCTTGCCACACTGACTATTTATGTTTTCAGTTTTTAAAACTGACTTTAACCTTTTTGTTTCATTATTCTTTTTTCCAAATTCTCCTGCCACTGGCAGTGGAAGAGGTCATCTTGGCAGCTGCCAGACACTCACTAACACTCACATTAGGGATATATTTTTTTTTTCCTCATGTGCAATAATGTATAATTTCCAACATTTTCAATCTACTGGGTGAGATTGCAAGAATTCAAAACCATTTTTAAAAGTTTTTTTCCCTCATTTTGGGGTCTTTTTTTGCAAAAATTTGTTTATGAATTATAAATAGTATATTTTGCACAAAAGACCATTTTCTGTGCAAAATTATTTTTTGCACAAAAAGGAGAATGAGTAGAAACCCAATGCAAGTA
This sequence comes from Ctenosaura bakeri, assembly GCA_948474755.1. Classification (NCBI taxonomy): domain Eukaryota; kingdom Metazoa; phylum Chordata; class Lepidosauria; order Squamata; family Iguanidae; genus Ctenosaura; species Ctenosaura bakeri. The sequence goes on from CAOLHI010000430.1 coordinate 434,250, forward strand.
AATTTATCACAAAAAGCCCTAAAATGTTTCACAAAAAGCCCTGAAAAGCCCCCAGAATAGCCCCCAGAATCTCAAAGTGATTGATTATTTTTTCAACAGGGTATCTCAATCTTTATTCTATTTTATTTTATGTCTATGCCACGTTTCTCATGTCATGGGACTCAAAGTGACTTGCAAAGGTTGAAAACAAGATTCGCTTTAAAAACTGACAATGTCTTTTACATTTCTATCCAGCATTTCATGGGCTGGACCCTCTGCCTTGGAGCATTCTAACCAGAGAAAATTATGATTACTTGGTGGGTATTTAGGCAGAGCAGCACTGGATGTGGTGGCACTAGCAATGATTTTTTAAAAACATTACTAAGTTTCAAAAAGAATCACTTCCAGCCTCTACCAGTGATAATTCTTTCCAACTCTATGAAGCTTTTATAGATCATCCACACAAAAATTCTGCACCCGCAGTGTCCCCCCAAAGCAACTTACCACCTATGAATAAGCCAGAAAATGAGGGGGTACTTTTCATTCAGCTGTAATTCTGCAGAGACAAATCAACATCCTCTTTTCAAAAAAACCAGCAAGAATCAAATAGAAGTAATTAAATTGTCAAAAAGCTATTAATTATATTAATATGAATACTGTGTTTTGTTTCCAATAATAAAAGGTCCCTAGCTCCTAGCAATTCTTTCAGTGCTCTCTATCATCTCTTAGATTTAAGCTGATCATTCCACTAGATGTAGGCAGTTTTGCTGGTTGGCAAGCCTTTGTCATCCAATCTTTTAATTAGGAATACTTTTTGATTTCTGCCAATATCTACCAATAACCGCTCTTGCCGCTTTTATAAAGGAGAGTGTCCTGTTGGTATAACCTCATTTAGGAATGCAATCAATAAAACCTAAGAAGCTAAATGCATGTTTATAATATGTTGTCAGATTGTTGATTTCCTTAATAATTTTCATCTAGAACTTGTTGCCCAGGAGGGCAGAGCCAACATATATTCAGGAAATAGACATTGGGGGATTTATAAGTCTGCCAGTAATAAAATTCTGTATAGATCTTTAAGTTATTCAGAAGCAGGTACCAACAGCGCAAACGGCCAACATTGCCGGTAGTTTGAGTGTTGAACTAGGATTTTCGAGACCAGAATTCATATTCTTACTCAGCCATGGAAATCCAGTGGGTGACCTTGTGTAAGTCACACTGTCTCAGCCTCAGAGGAGTGCAATGGCAAATCCCCTCTGAACAATTCTTATGAGAAGTTTGTCTTAGGGCCACTATAAGTCAGAAATAGGGCTCTAATCCATATCTAGCCTCATGACTGGAGCACCTGCTAGTTTCTTGTTGCTTTTTAAATCTTGCTTTCAAATCTTATTATATGATGTCATATCTTGATAATAATTCCTTACTCCGTAGTGGCAGGAACTGATTTTGCAGGTATCACACAGCATTCCTAAATAAATACCCATTTCTCATTCCAAGTGTTATATAATTCCTTACCTGAAAATACTGAAACTATATATTTTCCCTTACCATTTTTCTTGCACTCATGGCTATGTAGTAAATTGTTGCACTGTGACCATTATTATATAAAAATTATGGCCCAGAAATATGATGAATAGCTGCTTCAGTGTAATGCATGCCTATTTGGGAAAGCAAGTACAGTCTTGTTCTTTGGAAAGATCAGACTTTGCTATATATCAGGGCTGGGAATCAGTAGACCTTCAGATTTTGCTGAAATGCAACCCCTTTCTGCTGTAGTTGAGCATTGGGACAGGGTATTTACAATCCAATAAATATAGTTCTATTTTGGGATAAAAGATGGGATATAAATGCCACATAGAAAGCAACTAGCTTTGGAGGACCATGATTGGAAAATTCCTCAGCTTGGAGAAAAGAAGCAAGAGATGTATTTGTTCGGGGAAGAATATTTGTGTGCACACGAAACAGTAAGAAATCATTATGCAGGTCTTTGGGGTATGAAGATAAAGAGCTAATGGGCATTACTTAGGTATAAAAATAAAAAAATGAAACGAGGACTCCTTCTGATATGACATTGTGTGGGTGGTGTTTTTTTTTTTAATTCCAAAGAAGAAGCTGGAGACACATCTCAAGTTACTTAATAAATGATTGATTTAATGATAGAAAGCCCAACACCTTCTTCACTGTCCATGTTTCACAACCATACATAGAAACAGGAGATATGATGGCATGGACAATCCTAACTTTAGTGTTGAGTGATATATCTTTACACTTCAAGATCTTGTCTAGTTTCTTTCCAAGCCTTTCCAAGTCCTAGGCTTTTTTTTTTTTTTTTTACTGCAGTCTCCATTCTGGTTAATAACTGAGCCAAAGTATAGAAAAACGTGAAATATTTCAATATCTTCATCATCTTAAGTTTATGTAAATCATCTGCATAATGCGCAAGCTGATTTTCTTTTGAAATTCTTTGGTGTGCTCTATTATCCAATGTATGTTTGCAATATGATCCCTAGTGCTTCTTCTTTGCTGAACCCAGCTTGGACAAATGGCATTTCTCACTCAATATATGATAGAAATCTTTGTTGTAGAATTTTGAACATGACTACCCGTATATTCAAACAATAATGCTCATCTGCAAGCTGGACTTGACTGAGGGTTCCTGTTAAGTTTACTCCCAGTGATTTGTTTCTGCCTAATTTGTGAAAATGTCATTCATGGGTCATTGTGTTTCTCTAGAAAACTCTGGGTGCCATCACATGATGCTCATCTCTGCATACTAAAGACAATATCTCTACATTTATTAATTTAGAAACCTATGCCAGCATTTTAAAGGCCTGTATTTGCAAGGGGTTGTTAATGCTCATTTAATTCATTTTAATTCTGAAAGGTTTTTAATAATTTCAATTAATTTTTAATTTTAAAAAGTCTGGGAACCAAGCTCTGTGAGGTATGCGTTAGAGAGTTGGGTATGTTTACCTTGGAGAAGAGAAAACGAAAAGCTGATATGATATCTGTATTTAAATACCTGAAGGGATGTCATGTAGAAGATGGAGTGAACATATTTTCTAATGCTCCAGGAAATATGTTCACTTCATGCTAGATGGCCATCTGTTGGGAGTGCTTTGAGGGTGTTCCTGCATGGCAGGGGGTTGGACTGGATGGCCCGTGTGGTCTCTTCCAACTCTACATTTCTATGATTCTATGAATAAAGCACAGTAGATTCTAATTACAAGAAAATGCTGTTGTTGTTATTGTTGTTGTGGTGGTGGTGGTTGTGTGTGCCTTCATGTCATTTCTGACTTATGGTGAACCTATCACAAGATTTTCTGGGACTGAGAGTGTGTGCTGTACCCAAGGTCACCAAGTAGGTTTTCATGGCCAAGTGGGGAATCAAACCCTGGTCTCCAGGGTAGTAGTCTAACATTGAAGCCATTGCTACACTGGCTCAATGTTAGGAAGAGCTTACTGACTGTAAGAGCTGTACAACAGTGGGATAGCCTGCTTCAGAAGGTGATAGAATCTCCTTAGGAAGTTTTAAACAGAGATTGGATGTCCATCCTTCAAGAGTGCATGGCAGAGGTTGGACTAGATAGCCCTGACAATCCCTTGCAAGTCTATTATTCAATTAGTCTAATTTACTCCAGCCTGTGATTCACTATCCAATATGTTCACCAATCAGGAGACTAAAGTTCCAAAGCTGTTAATCCAGAATTAGTCCTAGTTTCTCAGAACCATCCAAACAGCCTCAAAAACTGTGATATTTACATGTAGCAAGAGGGGAGGTGTGCAGTTTTAAGCATCAGAGCTAGGGGTGACATCTAGAATTAAGAAAGCACTAGTCACCTACAACTGATACCCTATCAAAACAACTTAGTTTTTAAATTAAAGCTGGCCCACATTCAATCATCCTAAAAGAGTTGCTGATTCAAGATTGTCCGGTGCTGGTCTGGTACACAGACCTGTGTTGCTACAAAGCAGAATCAGAAGGCATCAATCAGGCAAATGGCACATCACACACAAGCATGTATAATAGTAACCAAAAAACTCTTTCATTTTTGGAAGCTTTACAAAAGTGTTTCTCAAACTCTGGTCTTCCAATGTTTTGGACTTAAGTTCTCAGAATCCCTGATCATTGGTCAAGGCAGATGGGATTTCTGGGAGTTGAAGTCCAAAACACATGGAGGATTAGAGTTTGGGAATCACTGTGGTGTAGTGGTTTGAGCACTGGACTATGACTCTGGAGAGCAGGGTTTGATTCCCCGCTTAGCCATGGAAACCCACTGTGGGTGACTTTGGGCATGTCACACATTCTCAACCCCAGAAAACCCTATGATAGGTTCACCTTAGGGTTGCCATATGTTGGAAATGACTTGAAGGCACACAGCAGTAACAAAAACAATTGGGATCATAATAGCAGAGGGTAGGGAAGCATAAATGGAGTCCTCTTACTCCAGCTTCTAGAATCCCCCAATTAATCATGACCAGTGGCTGAAGATCAGTGATGGACCAGTGACAATTCTGAGAGCTGTATTGCAAATGTTGTGTGTCTACTTCATGCTTCCAGTGCCCTCACTAAATACAAGAAAATAAGAATTTGCAACCCCAAAGGAAGGAGGCACTGGGTTATCATTGCATGTGCCTTCAAGTCAACTCTGTCTTATGGCACCCCATCATAGGGTTTTCTTGGCAGGATTTATTTAGAGGAGGTTTTCCATCTTCTTTTTTTGGATGAGAGAATGTGACTTGCCCATAATCACCCAGTGGTTTTTCCATATCTGAGTAGGGGTTCAAACCCTGGTTTCTCAGAGTCCTATTCCCACACTCAGACCACTACATCATGCTGGCTGTAAAACTCTACAAACATGAAATCCTTCTGTAATTTCTGAAAGGTCCTTTCCTCTCTAAAAATGTACAACATCAAGGAATCTTCCTACTGGGGCAATGAAACTTCCCATTGCATGAACAGATATGTGAACGAAAGGTGTCTAAAGAAAGCTGTCCTAGAAATGTCGTCACACTGAGACCACATGGCTGTCTGTTAGCATCTGGTGCTGGGCTGCCTGTCTGTTGATCTTCTGAATCGATGAGTCACTCTGCAGTCATGCTGCACCCTCTGTGGAAATGGTGCTTTCAGCAGCTTTGCCCCCAGCTGTTTCATCATCCCTACTGCTTTGATGTAGGTTTTTATACACACGCACATACGCGCGCGCACACATATGCATGGACATACACATTGCTGCTAACCCTCAAAGCACTCCATGGTGTAATTTGCCAGAAGAAAAGTCAGCAGAGAGAACCTTTTCATTAAGTACGGTATGTATACTGCAAAGGTACCGTAGTTCTCTCCCTCCATAGTCTAGGATTAAGTCATTTCACCAGGAGTAAAGTGATTGCCCCACCATAGTCTGATATTGCTCCATGGGGCATCCATATTCAAGAAGATTTAAACATGAAAACATTGCTCTCAGTATTGTCATGGCTGGCTAGCTTGAAGTAGACTTCTCATCTTTATCTAGCATTATTATGTTTTGATCTGCTTTCCTTTTGAGCCATTCCAACTCATCTGCAATGGAGGAGTCCCTGCCTTCTTCGGAACTTTTTTCTTCAGATAAAGCAAAATGAAATAAACAAAATGCTCTCGTGGGGGATGAATAGCACAGCTATCGCAGTGCTGTGTTTGGATAAGGAAGGCCCTGGTTGAAACCTTGACTCTGGCCATTTCCGCACTACACTCCTATAGCACGATGATTCCACTTTCAATATCCTATGGACTTCTGGGGTTTGCAGTTTCGGGAGGGGCCAGCCAGCCCCCCCACCAAAAAACTGCAAACCTCAGGATTCCATAGGATGTTGAAAGTGGAATCATCACGCTATAAGAGTGTAGTGCAGAAATGGCCTCTGTCTTGTTGCTCAATACATGGTCTTGGGCAGCTTATTTTAGCATTCAAACGTACCCCACGGAGCTACTGTGATGATGAATGTAAAACAGAAGCTATAAAGCCCTTGGTAGCTTGAAAAAAAGTGCTTCATTTAAATTAAAGTGACTTGGAGAGCTTATATTTGCATGTTTTAAATTATTTTAATGTTATTGATAGTATAATTACATTTTAATGTTGACCTTTTGTATGTTTTAACTGTATTGTATTTGTTTTAATTTGTAACCCACCCTGAGTCCCATTTCTGAAGAAAAGGTAGAATAACAGTAACAACAATAATATCCTGCCTTTCCTCCAGGGAGCTCAACCTGGCACACGTATCCTCAGAACAAGCCAGTGTAGGCTGAGGTTTTAGGTAATTCTTGGAGCTTTATGGCTAACTAGGGATTTGAATGTACCCCAGTCTAATAAGACAACTGCACTAGTTCACAAGGAAGTACAATGAACACATGAAGGCCTCAGCGTAGCGTAAAGATCTGCATGTGGACCTTACACTATACTAACCCATATATCACTACCTCCAACTTACTTTAAAGCCCCAAAGTCACCTCCTACAGGCAGTCTGTGCTTCAACAAGAGCAGGCATAATCAGAGAAGATCTGGTTATCCCCACCCCATAGCCAGAGGCACAACAATGACATCAGCACTGAGATCTGCAAGGGTCCTCTGGAGGCCTCAGCACAGACTTCCTCTACTTATCTGACAGGGATGGGGCTGGAACACTGTCGGAAAATGGAAATGGTTGAAAAGCAGAACCAATGTACTGTACTGTAGGCAGCATGAAGGACTGACAGAGGCTCACATGGAATTGACTATGCATGCACTGCTTGCAAAGTCTCTCAGCTGGCTTAGAGCCTTTTCCCCCCTCTCAGCTCACTTTGCACATATATGAGTGGTTCTAAGCAAGCCTCCATAGTCAAGAAGAACTGATGAGAGTGGAACCCCTGTCAAATGAATGGAACTGGTCCTTAATTTGGAAGCGTCAAAAGAGCAAGTCTTCGGATAACTGGGTGTCAAAAGGTGGGGGCTTCCTGTAATTGTGTGTCCAGCTATGGAGGGATTTGTCAAATACTTCTCCAGACCTGCCTGTTTACATTGAAACATGGAATGCCTGTCTGAGGTGGTTCCAAGGCTTTCAAGTAAGCTGGGGGGAGGTTTGGGGGGGTCATGCAGAGGGGAAAGGAATAGCAACCCTCACAACACCTGAAAAATCACATACAACATATAAAAGGTTCTTATATGTGTAAATTGAAGCCGTAGTCTGCAGAGATGCAACTTTGATTATGTTTTATCAAGCTGATTTCATATTTATGTATCTTGTTAACTAGCTCTTTAAATAATAATGACTGAAATTCACAATCACAGTTACACACCTGAATTCACTCTAGGTTATGCAACTGTGACTTCTTCGTATTCATGATCCCTATGTATTCAGTAGTGTAGGGAATACCCAGGGGACTGTAACATTCCCAGTGTCCAGACTTACTGAGTAGCAGTTGCTTCCAACGACAAGCATCCGTTCTCCTCTCAAACTGCAGCAGACTGATACTTTCACTCCCCTACAGGCAGTAATCTCTGGTACGAAGAGGTACCGGTACCTTGCTTTAGACTTTAGAACTGAAGATCACTTTCAGCAGGGGAATGGAAGCATCTATCTGCCGCATCCCAAGCAACAGAAGAGCCCCCATCGATTGCAGAGTCAGGACTAGGGAGGGCCAGGCCAGGAGATGCTACATAGCTACACAAGTAAGGCAGTTGCACAGCTAAGTAACTGATTTACAATCTCAGCCAATGTCTGTGGTAAAGTTTCCTGAGGAGCATAATGGGTTCTGTCATCACCAGCAAATCTCTCCCCACAGAATGGCATCAGCTTTCATGTCCTGAACTGCTTTAACTGGCAGCAGGACTTAGTTCTGTCCTTTTGCAGTTTCTTAACATAAGAATGACTTGTAGAGGTGCACAATCTCTGACTGACACAATATACCCTAACTCTGTTTAGAATCCTTTGATCATTATGCCAATACTTGTTTGTTTGACTGATTTACATCCCATCTTTCTCCACAAATGGGACTTAAACCCACATACAAAATAGCTGGGTATAATTTGTAGAACAAAAGTTTTAAAAGTGTGAAACAATCCAATTAAAATGTGGCTTTTAAGAAATTAATTTAAAAACAAAAAGACATAAAACGTTAAAACCAGCACAGCTATTGCATGTCCCTGTGTCCTAATCAGCTGAAGGTTGAAGGCCTGTTTAAAAATGAAGATCTTTGCCTGCTCGTGAAAAGTGAACACAGAGGGAGCCAACCAACCCTCCCTCAGGAGGGAGTTCAACCACCAAGAAGGTTCTCTGTCATGTCCTCACCGATGAACCTATGAGGATGGTGAGTCTGAGAGAATGCCCTTTCCCAAAGTTTACAAGCAGGGTCATATGAGGAGATGTTGGGTGGTCTGAATTCTGTTCTTGTGGGGCAGAGCACAGAAGGGCCATAAATACTCAAGACTGCTCCACTGGACTACTCTGTCAGGTGCAGATGCAATATTGGCAAAGAAGTACAGCTTGTTTGCTACCAGTACCACCATTGCCATGGGGTAGACACTAGCCTTTGTCTGGTCAGGCCTGTTCCACATTTTTTGTCATCAGTGCTCTAGTTTGCATCCCACTTATATCATTGCTGCCAGCTCCCTAGTAAGGCAGGGTGGGGGCTTGCTTAGCTCTACTTCATGGGGGGTAGTGCTCAATGGCAAACATATCCCATCCCCCCTAGTCATTTCTCCATTTCAGAAATCAACCAGGGCTTTGACAGGATCACCTGCCATAGCAATGGGAAACCCTCCAAGTCAAGAATCAGAAATCCATCTATCTATCTGGATCCATAAGTCTCTTGGAGCAGGCTATCTTAATCCATCCCAGATCCCTGTAGAGGCTCTGATTTGCAGTGAGTTTAAATGCCACAAGATAGTGATCTGTCCATGACAATGCTGCATAAAGTCCCCCACCCTCAGATCACCCAGTACCATAGCACCAGATACTACTGAGGATAGAGCTGCGGTTGTCATGGATAACATGGAGTCCTGAGCTGGTCCCAACAGAGTGGCCTCAGCATGAAGACCACCAGAACAACAGGTTGAGGGAATTCCAGCACTGCTACCAACTCAGACCAGCTGCAAAAGACCAAGTCAGCCAGCTGAAAAAGAAAGACTTGACCAGTGGAGGGGAGAGGGGGCAGTAAACCAATAGAGTCCTGGTTACATCCCCTCATATACAAACTGAAACCCAGTGGACTATGGGATGGAGCACGTGGTGTGGGAGATGGAATTTGCCCCACCACCACCACCACAATCCTCCAGGAATAGCAATTCCCCTTTTTAAATAGGCTACAGCCCCCCTGCCACTGCCTGCTATTAAACATTAGAAATGCCTGTTTTTCAAAGCCAGTGACATGGTGCATCTGGGCACTTACAGGTTGGAGGGTTTGGCATTTTTGGCAGTCTGTGCACTTAGTTCCAAGGACAGAAAGGTGGTCCCAGGATCTGCTGCAATTGCTTGCACCTGCTTTAAATAATTTTTTAATAGCCTTGACTTGATTTTTCAATTTTGTTTTTCCCTTATTGCCCCCCCCCGCCCCCGCCATGAACAGAGAGTATATGTGGAACTTTTGCTCATTTTGCTGGCCTTGCCTAAGGGACATTCTCTGTGGATTGCACCAGTGATCCTCAGGCTACTTGCCCTCCTTCACCCCTGGATCAGAGAGACCTTTAGAAGCAATCCAAGCTGCTAATGGTGTATTGGGTGTTGGCCTGCTTTGTGCAAGAAGATTGTGTTGGAGAGCCAGGGAAAAATGTAGTAAATGGCCAGAAACAAAATTCTTATCATCAGTGGAATTCCCACCTGCAATTATCTGATTAGGGGATTCACCACTCTATAATTTCATCCCTGAAATAATGATGATTATAATGGTTCACTCATGCCACTGCAGTTAAGGTCATGTCAGTGTGTGAACCCATATTCTCATGGGCTCCATTTGAACTCAGCTGGTGAAATTCATTCTTTGCCTTAAGCTGAAACTGAAAACTAGATGGATGTGCCTATAGCAAGGGGTCCATCCCTCCCAGAAAAGTTTAAAGTACAGAGAAAAGATCTGTTCTTATCCTTTTGCACATAGGGAGATATAGGTACACTTGGATACTGCAAGCCATTTGCATTAAGTGAGAGACTTTCACGTATGGTCACTGTGCCCCATCACCATTCACATGCTAATGGATGGTTTCTGCAGTCAAAAACAGCAGAGAGAGAAACCTGGGAATTGGCATGCTATTGAAATAAAAACCTCAGCACATTTCAGAATGTTGATCATTCCATATCTGGGTTGCAGATGGGTCAAAATGAGCATACATTATTTGGTAGACAGTTTAATTCAAAAAACCTTTCTGTTGGCAAGGAATATACTGATGTAAAGGGAATTCATAGATAGTAGAATAGTTGAAGATTGTAGCCTTGGAACTTGGCTGTGACAAAGTTTGGCAGGGCAAGTGAGGTTAGGTGTATAGGACATTGAGCAGTCTCCTCTTTTTTAACTCAACTGAATAACCCCAGATAAGGGGCTCTTTATATCTTGATGTGGCAATAATATTGGGACAACGCTGCACATTTCAACAGTGGCCCTACATACTTCTCCTAATATTTTAGAAAGATGTCCATGGAGAAAAGCAAGGCTGCAGACTCTGTCCCCCAACCCCAGCATTCTTGCTGGCTGCATTCCCAGCCTTGGCCCAGTAAGCAACAAAGGCTGGTGGCTTCCATGTTGGAAGGTCCACTCAAGGTTTTAGTATAAACTTTAAAGGAGTTACCCAAGGTACTGAACCCTATCCCCCATACACACAAACACATTCGACTGAGCATGAACCCGCCATGTGATTTGGCATCCTGTGTGATCTGAGTTCCTAATTGCCTGGAGGATTCCTAGGCTGAGATCCTACATTTCCTAGCATATGGCAATTTTATGCATAGTCACAGGAGCATCAGTTAAAAAGTGAAATTGAAATCTCTGAAATAAATAAGAAATAGCAATGATAGATGTTTCCTGGTGTGAATGGACTCATTGACCAGCAGTCTCCCACAGCTGAACATGAGCTCTCCAGCAGAAGATAATAGACAGAAAAAAAATGGACCTCATTGTTCCAAGTTTTAAGGAAAATTTTAACAGCACCATACTTATTTTAGGAGATCTGTATTGAACACTAAGAGCAGTAGTTTACTATGAAGGGAAAGAAGCCTTAGGGAAGCTTCACTTATGTAGAGTAGCATGCTGTGAATTTTTGTATGTGTGATTGTACATAGGAATGTTTTGTTTTTGGAACATAGTAGTTGGCCTCATACAGGATTAGATCACTGGTGCATCTGGCTCTGTATTTTCAACTCTGATAGGCAGCAGTTCTCCAGGATGTCAGGCAGGATTCTTTCCTAGCACTACCCAAAGATCCTTGGTGGTTCTCTCCCAAGTACTAAGCAGGTCAGACCTTGCTTAGTTTAGGAAATCAAACAATACAAGCTGTATTTGGTGTGTCATGGTGGGAGGATGAAATACTCTGCTTAGGCATGGAATACTACTGCTCCCCTGTATGCTTTGAAAGAATCAGTTATCTTATACAGTGCCTAGTATTCTTCTCTTAACATTAGCTCTTCCACATGCTTTCTGAGCTGACTAGATGCCTTGCAATTCTATTGTGGATACTGATTGAGAGTCATGTCTTACTGCAGCAACAGAATGTGAAGAAACAAAAGTTTCTCTTTCTTGCAACAACATGTGACACACAAGGATGCCCACTACTTACTACCACCATTAAACTGATGACTAGCATCAGCAGGTGGTGCTGATCTCCTTTTAGCCAGGTGTGAGGGAGAAAGGTAGGAAGGGAGTAGTTCAGTTCAGTTTGGATGTACAGATTGCACTTGCTGAATCAGGCATATGTGTCCAGAATGAAGTCACTGCGCCCTCTTCTCCAAACTGAGCTTAAGGAAATGGCAACTAATACATTTCCCAATGCCTTCAGTTTCATTTCTTTTCTCTTTTGAGTCCATGTGAGTCAAAATAGAGCATTGTGTAAACTTAGCACTCTCTGGTAGCCTACCCAAACTAGAGAAACCAAGGTTGCCTTTTTGCCACCTACTGTGCATTGCCTGGCTTCTCAGTAGCAGGAGACAAGAAACATCTTGTGTTTGAAGGCTGTGCATGATGCCTTCAGTATGACTCAGTCTGGCCCTGTTCATCTCAAAAGTCCCGGAGTCTGTCCAGCAGACACCCTAGAGAGAATGTAGCTTCTGTTCCACAGATTGGCTCAAGGTGTCTTGTGCCCTCAAGCCTTTCTGCTGAATCACTGCTTGTTTACAGATCAGAAGGAGGAGAGAAATGTAAAGTCTAGCAGAAAGAGAAAAAGAGAAACACAAATCCTAGATGGGGTGAGGGTTGTTTGTTTGTATTGTACTCAATTGCATCCCTTTAGTTAGGACTATCCTGGTGTAGACTCCATCCGTTTAGAAGCTGCACACAAGAATCTGTGTGCAAAAGGTCCAGCTGTAATTTGTACTTTGGTTCCTCAAAATATCTTCCTTAGTCAAAACAATTCAGTTTATTATTTTCATGAATATGGAAATTCTGAATAGCAATTCGTAGTCTCTTAAACAATTGTAGAAACCCTTCACACTTTATGTACATTATGATCATTTCTGCAGTGCCCGAATTACAAAGAGAGCTAACCACAAAGAAAGCTGTAGGGTTTTACTAAAATGGGGTGGGACATAGAGTTTGGGTGGATTTCATCTTTCCCCTATACTGCACCTCCATGTGTGTAGGGGTGGGTGGAGTACCATGTACAGTGTGCATATATCATGCATAAAGAATGTTTATGTGTATGTATTTTACCACAGATGCAAATATTTGAGAAGCAGTATCCAATTGGGATTGTGAAACTGTGTCCAATTGTGGCTTTTTGTTGCATACATAGGTAATGAATGTGGGTTTGCTGTATACACATTATTACTCTTTCTACATTGCTATTAAATATTAAAATAGATCATGATTTAATTAGTTATGTATTCTAGATATATAGTTGTAAAGTTTGGGCAGATTACTGTGAGGGGGGAAAAATGTCCTTAAAGTATAGCCACAAACTATAAATAGCAGTAAGTGTGATAAGGTATTATATAAGATTTGCTAATATACACATTTATTTTATTCATCCGAGAGCCAGTGTGGTATAGTGGTTTGAATGTTGGACTACAACCCTGGAGACTAGGGTTTGATTCTCCACTTGACCATAGAAAGACACTGGGTGACCTTGGGCAAGTCACATACTGTCAGTCCCAGAAAACCCCATTATAGATTTGCCTAATGGACACCGTAAGTTGGAAATTACTTGAGGGCCCAAACAATATTTATTTGTCCATCCCACCTTTTCTCTCAGCATGGGACTCAAGGCAGCTTACAGAAAAATTCAAAGTATAGCTAAGAATTTTGTTAATACAAAAGTTAAAAACAATGAAACAATTCTGTTAAAAGTACAAAGTAAAAAAAAATTAAAACACATTTTTATACATCATGGCTATACTTCTGCAACAGAGCAATAATATATTCATTTAAATGACAATGAATTAACAAAAAGAATGTAACCTGTTTGATGGCATCAGAAAAACCTTTTAAAAGAACTGGAATGTATAGATTTAAGTAGTGAAACTTGACAGATGTTGCAGGGCTTCTTTTTAGTTTCCATTTTTCTAATTGTTATTTTATTTTTCTATCACAGTTTTAACCTTTACCTGATGCAACAGTGTTCAGACACTGTGGAGGAACATGGCAGGTCAAGGGATTATAAAATGCAGCTCTGCTACAAACCTGGAAAAATTGCCTTCTTTTTTTGTTTTGTTTTTGTTTTGTTTTGTCTCTGTTTTTGGATGCCATCTCCCAGAATCTCCAAGCCAGCATATGAGCAATGCTGGTGGATTTTGGGATTTGCAGTCAAATAGTAATAGTTCAAAGCTTTATTCTGTTGCCACTTGTTGCACCAGCAGAATGATGATGTGTAAAAATTAAGTGAGCAAAACAACAACTTGCTGCTGTATCCATCCCAGTGAAGATTGTTGCTTATCATTTTTCCCATTGAAAAAGTTTGTTTATGAAATTAGAGTACAAACATATTGTACATCTGGTTGTCTGACTATATAAGTTCAGGCTCATTTCATGGACATCATGTGGACTGCAGAGGAAATATGCACTAAAGTAGTGTGTGAAAAAGCTAAAAATACAACATTCTATGGGCATGCCATATTTAGAACTGTAATCCAAAACGCTGGATTTAGATCTAAAACAATTCACCACCCACCTAATGGTACCTTTTAGGCAAATGACTCTCACCCTCATGTCACTTCCCCCACCTCCCTTTCAGATTGATTTCCTGACAGTTTATACTTGCAATAAGAGTGTATTACTCTGTTCATAAAACTGTGGTCAGTCAGCATATTGGTCAAAAACTGAATAGAGGGGTGCCTCAGCTGAATGTATTTGCTCCTGTTCTTCCTCCTCAATGGGCTAGCATGCATGCTTGAAATGTAGTGATGCTGTATATGTGGCAAAGCAGTGCAGAGCATTTGCATTCACGTAACATGCCACATAGCCTCTATTGAAGCAAAAAGAGCTATGTTAACACAGTGAGACAGTGACCTGTAATCACAATTGTTCTTTTATTCTTGCAAGCTTTGTGGTTGAGAATTGGAAGGGAAAGGGTCTAGCAGGCCAGCACTCACAGAGGTTTTTCTAGCTGTGCCCTGAGAAGGGAATGCAGCTGCATAAAATTGACACAGCCACCTCCCAAGGCTCCACATATACCCTCCCTGCCATCAACACCAAGAAATTCTACTCCCTCCACTATTACCACCAAGAAAGAATGAAAAACAATTTTAGGAAGCCACAGTGCCTGCATTGTTCAAGCAAATTTGTCCCAGATGGCTCTCACCAAATAGGATGATTTCAGTATTCGCTTTCTGCTGTGATTCTCAACACAGTCATTTTATATTGGGGTAGGGAAATTGTGGTTCTCTAGATGGCACTGGACTACAGTTCTCATCAGCCCCAGACTGCATAGCTAATTGTGGAGGTGGTGAGAGCTTCATTCCAGCAGTTTCTGGAGGGTCATGTAGTCATCGTCCTTGTTTATATGCAAGTGCTATTGAAGTAAAGTGGAACTGCTTCCAAGTGAATAAGACTGGGGTGGTCCGTGGTATTGAGATTATGTTGCTCTAACTCTGGAAGACCTGCCCTGATTGTTAATTATTTTTTTATTTCTAACCCTTAAATTCCTATGCTGAGTAATGCCTGACTATCTGTGCAACTGCCTGATTAATTATGAACCTGTCTGATTATTAAATTCTGTAGAATAAGCCCTTTTGAGGGCATGGCTACTTCGAGGGCCTTCTTCTACACCATTCTCCAACTGTGGAAAGTTCTTCCTTCAGAATTGTAGCTGGCATCAACACTCACAGCTTTTCAAAAAATGTGTTATAATGCATCTTTCCAGTCAGGCCTTTTGAATATTTTTAAATGGTTTTAGTATGGTACTGTGGGTACTGTGGACTGTTTAAAAGGCAAATAAATGGGCCCTTAAAGCAAATCAAGAGAGCCAGAGTGGTATAGTACATTGGACTACAACCCGGGAGACCAGAGCTTCATTGCTATGGACCACCAAGACTTGCGTTCAGTGCAGCTATTCTGGCGCATGGAAGCAAGAAATGTCACATGCTTTCTCTCAGTCACTCAGTGTTGTCCACTTGCATATTCTCTCTATGTGCTGGGTACCTTTTTTGCTATCAAATCGTTATTTTCATAACTTTTGAACAGTTTGAGATATTGTAATGAAACTTTGCCCAAACGACGTCTATCCCCAGAAAAAGACTCCCTTTTTTTTCAGATCAGTGTATGACTGACTTTCTTTCTTTCGTTCGTTCTTTTTTTATTAAAATTTTACTAACATAAAATAGAAACAAAGAGTTGACAAAGAATAACCAAAAATTAAATACGTTTGGAAAAAGAAAACAGAAACAGAAAGGATGCGCCTATCCATCCATACTTACACTCAGTAACATCTACTCCTTTAGCATCATAAATTCTAAAATAGCCTTATACCTTCTAAAATAACAGTCGCATATTTACATTCTTCATCTTCTTCTCCTCACTTATTTACTTCTTCTTACATACTTTCCATTCACTCCCCCCAAATTTTGTTTATATTTTCTCCCATATTGAACACAGATTATTTTTCTTACAGTATATGATTATCATGATTCTATTATTTCCTTAATAACTTCAGTTCTATTAATTCTACTCTATTATTTCCTGAGAATTAATTAGTAACGATGCTTATTTTCGTTCTTAACTGTAAAAGCTCAAAACACTTCTTCAAGCCTGCATGAACCCCCTGTGAGGACATAGTCACTCCCTGGGGGTCTACAGATCACAGGTTAAGAACCACTGAGCTGGTAGATTTCACCCTGAATCGCCTTTTGGCTTGCTGAAAACAGAAAAAACAGCAACAGGCAATAAATGTCGATTTTCCATTGGGAAAATAATTGCAGACACGTTGAAAACTAATATTCTTCAAATAATCAAGCTTGTTAGTCTTTATGATGCCAAGGACTTTAACAACAAAAGTGTATCCTTACTAAAGACAGTGATCACCTCAGAAACATTAGGTTAAAAGCAACAGTTTTCATAAAAAGAACTTTGAAACTGCTTCAAATACAGCAAAATTTCTGCATAGAAATCACTCCATAGACCCCTTTTCTGTACAAAGGAAGATAATTACAGTGACTAAGAAACACAAAAGATAAAGCCAAGGATGGAAAGGAAACCTTCTAATTCCTTTTTTTAAGTTCCACATTAGACTATTTCCTGCTGCTGTGTCATTGCTTTTCACAACCAGCTGGAAGTGAAATTGAAATTCAAGTTTCTGAACAGTACTCAACGTAATACTCTAATAGCCAGGAAACTGAGGCTTAATCCCGTCAAGATATTACTTGTGTCTTCCATTGTAAAGATTGCCACATTAGTCTGTTGCAGCAGAAGCAAGTGTAAAGAATTTATTACAATATAAGCTGTTGTGGACTACAGCCCACTTAATCAGATACATGGAGTGTTATTCAGGTTTTAAGCCATATATACAATATACATAGTTAGGAGTGGGTTTGTAAGAGAGCTTGGAATCTGTTATTCTGAAATAATTGGATACTTGTTAAGCAGTAATTTAAAAGCAATTTGTTAGTGTTATGCAGTATTTAAACAGTGCTGCATTAATGCATTAACAAATTACTTTACAGTTGCTTTTTAAATTCTTTGTTTTTGTAAAAAATCATTAAAACATAAAAATGGTAAAATGGTAAAAAAAAAAAATCCCCTGAAGTGATCATTATTTACTCTCTCTCTCCCCCCCACAATCTCAAAAAAGCATTATATTGCAGGTAAAATCCTTTCTTTGCAGAAAGTGATGACAAGGAAAATTACGTGCAGAAATTATTGACTACTGAAAATTACATTACTAATTACAAAAATGCTTTTGCACCACTACTAATGCTGGCCATTCACAAAATTGTCCTGGGTGATTACAGCTAGTTGTAGTTGGGAAACCACACAAACATATTAGGAGAGAGCTACTGCGCATCCT
Source organism: Ctenosaura bakeri (assembly GCA_948474755.1). Classification (NCBI taxonomy): domain Eukaryota; kingdom Metazoa; phylum Chordata; class Lepidosauria; order Squamata; family Iguanidae; genus Ctenosaura; species Ctenosaura bakeri. Next base: position 451,871 of record CAOLHI010000430.1, read on the forward strand.
GCATAATGACAGCATTACCTTGGGTAGTTGGCCTGTTGTTGCATACAGACAACTCCTGACCACCCATCCTTAAATAGTTATTCACTAGCAATGAGCAGCCAAGCGTCAAGTGTGGAAACATAAGGACCAGATCCTGCTATAAACTTAAAGCTCTGCCTTCATATCTACCCTGGCAACAACATCATAGGATCTAAAAATGTTGGAGGAGATGCTGTCACTGACCTTGAAGTAGCTCTTTTGAAGTAGAAGAACTTCAGTGGGGAATTAGAGTAAAAGACTGCTGAGTTACAGTTCATTAAGAGGTACCAGTTAATGACTAGAGGTTTGAATGGGGCTGATCCATTCTTGCCAGTCTTCCCCTCTCCCACCTGTGCCTCCCTCATCCCTGTGACATCACAAGGACCTACCTTTTGCTTTCATATTTGGGCCCTGAAGTCTCAGGGAGAGGGAAGCTGCTGACCTGGCAGACCTACTCATTTGGAGCTGTTTAACCCTTTTGAGTATCAAATGGTATCCTTAATATATTTCTTCCACAATTGTGTAGATATTGTCTTCAAATCTATTTCTCTCTGTCCCCAACAGGCCAGCCCCAGGGCCGGGTAACTGTCCGAACCCATCCAGCTTCAACTTTGGTCCCTCTGCTGCAAAATGGTGCTGGACATGTGTCGGATGAGCTCAGCAGTTCTAATGGCGAGGCTGGAAATGGTGTCTTGTGTTCTGATCTCAGGTCACTCTCAGGCTCCCAGAAGCCTCATCGGAAGCTACAGTCGCATCACTCCATCAACAGTCAGATCAGCAAAAAGAGCAAAGCCAGCTCCAAATCTGCATCCTCTCAGATTCCTACTGAAGCACAGGAAGGTACCTGTCCACTTTCCTCAATATTTTGGAGTTAGTGTTTAGAGTTCATTTGCTCATCCAGGCATTGCGGAAGAGGGAGAGAGATTGAGAGGAAAAGGACTACCATGTGATAGCAGAGATGTTGGTGCCCCTGGTCACTCTTTTAATAACCTAGGTACCTGGAATAGGCTCAGCCAATGCCAGGGCTGGTCCAAGATTGTTTTGCTGCCTGAAGCAGACAAGATGGCTTCTCCCTTTTTCACATACAAAACCTGGCCAGACTGACAGTTGAATCTTCTTTCAGCACTTGGTGAAGGGGCCATGCTCCCTTGTGCCTCAGAGTCTGCTATGTGAGGCAAGTGCCTCACTCTGCCCTACAATAGGTCCATCCCTGATAAGTGTTCTTGTGATATCATACATCAGCAAATATGGTTTCCAGTCCACCCAGTCTCTAAGTGAGCAATTCATAGACTGTGCTTCCAAGGCTGCAGCCATGGAATCTATCTGTGGCAGAGATGGAAATAGGGTTATATTCCAGGATGCCACTCTGAACACCCCTGATCTCGTGAGATTTGTGAAGATAAGGAGGGTCAAGTCTGGTTGGTATACAGATGGGAGACTGTCTGGGAATTCCACGGCTCTCCAGGTAGGGCTAAAATCCTGACCGAATTCCTGAATAGCTACTGCCAGCCAGAGCTGACAGTACTGAGACAGATGACTCAATGGTCTGAGTACGTATATGGCAGCTTCCTGTGTTCCTATTTTCGAAGGAGGCAGATTTAGTAAAAGAGGAAGGGCATGCACAATGAAGAAATGCAAGTAGTAGATGGAAATCAGGATTAGAGAAAAATTTTAATTCATCCGTTCATGACCCAACCTCAGTATCTGAAGCAATTTGATAGCAAGCATGTGTTCCCTGACACAATTCTAGAACGTGTAGTTCTCTGCCTCTTTCAGAGTTTAATAACTTAAGCCAGCATGGCAGCTATTAGCCTCCATTACAGTTCTTCCCTTTGGGACATTTTTAAGTCTAGGCTCTTTCTTTTCACCACACAGGCTGACTGCATGGCATTTGTGCACAATCCATTGCTTCATCTCATAGATGCAGGGAAGTATCGTTTTTACAGGGAAAGTGGACACATTGCATTTTTTATTGTTTCCATTGCCTCTTTAATGTATAGATTAGAAGTGGGGATTGTTTCCTCTGTAGATATGCCCTCACTTCCTTTACTGTGAGGCTGTTGTGTAGCCTTTGTAAAAGCATCAGGCAATTGGACTGGATATTGAATTGCTTACAGAGCATTTTGCCTTACCAGTTACAAACACCACCATATGTTTAGGGGATGCTTTCTGAGCTCAAACAGGTATATTCCTTGGTATACTCTTTCTTCTAGCATGAAGACTGACCTGTTGTCTCATATGTCTGCACACTGTGTTCAAGCACACCATGCATTTATACAAAATACACAGACACACATACATATGCATATGCACCTACGGTCCAACACAGTCTTAAAATCGAAGAGGCAAGGTACAATGTAGGTTTGGAATTAACTTTCCTAGACAAATTAGACTTATAGTCTCATAACTGCCAAAGGGGTTGTTTAATGTAACCTTCCAGATACTCACATTCATTCACTCACTTAGTGTGTCATCGGTTTCCTCTGTGATCCATGTGAGGCAGAGGTGGATAGTTCTTATGTCTTAGCCCTAGCATCTACAGGGTCTTTAATGATTATCACCAGATTGGGCCCAAATGCCTGGGCATATTGGAACAGAACTGATAACGTGAATGGTCTTTTTAGTATTGGTAAAGCATTGAGACCACACCTTTGCAAAACCCTGCCATGCTACAGCTATGCACAATGTTGTCTCCCATTTCTTTTTCCCTTCCTATTCTCCTTCTGCACTATTTCAGCACACACCACACACACTCAACACAGCCATCATTTTGCCTGCTTTTGGTTATTCTATTTCTTTCTGCTTCCAGATTGCTGTGTCCACTGCATCCTCTCCTGCCTCTTTTGTGAGTTCCTGACCCTCTGCAACATCATGCTGGACTGTGCCACTTGTGGCTCCTGCAGCTCCGAGGATTCATGCATCTGCTGCTGCTGCTGTGGCTCTGGGGAATGCGCCGATTGCGACCTGCCCTGTGACATGGACTGTGGCATTATAGATGCATGCTGCGAGTCAGCTGACTGCCTGGAGATCTGCATGGAGTGCTGTGGCTTGTGCTTTTCTTCTTGAAACTGAGAGCCAGATCTCATTCCTTGAACACAGGAGTTCTGGCTGTGAACAGGGGGATAGAGGAGAGACCTTGGCCATGTTCCCTCGTTTATTCTCTCCTACTATCAAATGATGAGGATCCATAAAAGCTAATTTTTGAGCAGGAGATGAGCCCAGTGTGGACTCTACTGAAACTAAAATCCTGCTTGGGAACAAATGGCTGTTTTTCCCAGACCAACACTAAAGATTTGCAGGACTCTCGAAGCACACGTAGTGGATATGCTTCTCTCTCTATCCCTCCCCCTCTCCCCTTCCCACCAGATTCCTCCTAGTGGAAGCTGGGAAATAGCAGTGTTCCTGCTGCCTGAGCCAAGAGCAGGAAAAGAATAGCTGCACAGCCAGCTCTGCTGCTTGGCAAGGATCTGGAGCATCCACACAGGGCCAAAAATCACAGGCAAGCCATGCTGCCTGTGTTTAGTGAGCCAGTAAGCTGTGCCACCTACTGGCCAACAAGTCCAGCTGCCACTGCCCAGTTACTAGAAGAGTTTTTCTAGCTCTGGAGTGTTACTGGCTGCTGAAAGTGCCTTAAGTGTAGCAATGCTGCCAATTAGTTGGCAGTCTTGCTGGCTCTTGGCTGGCTCCTGAGCATCTTGATGCCCAAAGGAATGGCAGCTGGCCTAGTATGCCAAGAAGGAATGTTTTCACACAGCTGTTCTGGGCCCATCCCTGACAATGGAGCTGCAGCTGAATTCTTCCAGGGGCATGATGAAAGGAAGCCAGCTCCCCAGAGCAGCCCTTAACCCAGTGAGAAAAAGTTCTGGGGAGGCTTTCCTTCATATTTGTCTGTAGCTGGGAGCTGGCATGCTCTGTGAACCCTTTAAAAGGAACTATAATCCCTACCCCACTTCTCTCTCCATCTCTTAGTCATCCTTTTGGATATTGGTGTTGAGATTGGATAGTTCTACAAAGCCAAGAACTCACCACGCTCCATTGCCAAATGTGCTCATTCAAGGGCCTCTTGGCCATCTCTGGTGCCTGCCAGAGATATCAAGTTTTGTGTTTTTTTAACAGGCTGGGGATGCAGAATATTGGTGTGGCAGAAGGACAAGAGAAGCTACGATTCCTTGCCTTTCCCCACAGCAGGCAAAATATTAGGCCTGACTCAAAGTCACAAGTCACTTTCATCTCTTAGCAAGATACTGGACACTGACATGAACAGCATTCCAAGTAAGCCATCCAACTTGCTAGCATGTCTTCGGACCAGGAAGTGGGACAACTGGTACCAACCTAAATATGGGCAGGCCTGACATGCTGAGTCCCCTGATATCTTTTAGTATGGGAATGGTTTGTATTTTGTTAGTTTTTATTTGTTATTGTAAATAAAAATATTTTTCATTTCTGATCCAGAAAGAATTCTTCAATGCTACATGCTGACCATAAGGGCAAAACTACTGCACACTGGTAAGGAAGCCCCTTTTCCAGGGCTATTTCACTGGAGATACGTATATTTTTTTTACATAAATATGAAAAGTTCAGCAGTGAAATAGACTGCTGAGAGAGCAGGAGTGGACTCTCCTTCATTGGAAATCCTTGAACAGGTTGGATGGGCATCCTTCAGGATCTTTATATTTTTGTGTACCTGCATGGCAAGAGGTTGGACTAGATGGCCTTTGTGGACCCTTCCAGATTCTCTGTTTCTATGGTAACCATATATACCCACCAGCCACCCTATTTGGACTGAGAGTGTGTGAACTTTTATCTGCCTTATGTCTTAAAAAAAGATCTAATAACATTTTGTTAATTCACTCATCTGTATTTTGTACTTGGGCATTACTCCAAAGAATTAACATACTGTTTGAAGCAGTCTGTATAAATGATAGAACTGACCCATGGAGTATCATTGTTTCAGATGGAGACAGGCAAGAAGTAAGGGAAGGAGCATCTGGTCTTCCACATATTTGGACTAAAACTTCCACATTCTTTTAGCACTAGCCATACTGACTGGGACTGATAGGAGTTGTTGGCCAAAACATCTGGAAGGTCAAAGATTCTCTAGTCCTGACAGAAATACAGGAGAAGAATATTTGAAATGTCTAGGGTGACTGGAAAAAAGAGCACTGGCATTGTGACATGGCCCTTACTGCAGCTGCCATGGAAATGAGAGAGAACATGGAATAGCACCTTATGGATACTTTTCTTGAAGTTCATCCTCCACATTACATGAGACAGTTGCTAGGATTTTGTTAGGGATATCAACATGTTTAAGAATATCTGCACATGCAGATGGCGTTTGGACTGCAGGGATAGTGTTCCCTCCCTCCCTCTAGAGCACCCAAAGTGCCCCTACCCTACCCTGACTTACTGAAAAGCTCCCTGAATCTCCCACACACAGCCATTATGTGCTTCATAGTGATAGGCAGGCTCAGAGAAGCACCTGGATACTTCCCCACAGCCAGACATGAACTGATGTCATCAACACTGAGATTTGCCAGGGTCCTCCAGGATCTCAGTGCTGCTATGATCATTTAGCATCAGGCTGTGAGGATGTAGCCAGATGCTTCTCCAAGCCTGCCTGCTTGCTGTGAAGCACAAAATGGCTAAGGGTGTAGCTTCAGAGGCTGTAGAGTAGGTTGGGGATCTATGTCTCAATATAGTTTAGGTCCATATGTAGGGAGGTAGATAGGACTGAGGCCATTGTGTGTTCAGGGCCATGCATGGGAGGGACTGGCACAGAAAGATGCCTTAATTCTAACTACACTGTGTCTCTAGGCCAGTAATTATAGCCTGATTCAACATCCTATTAACCCTTTAAGCCTTTTTGATGTTCAGCTTCTATGGCCACCTAATTTACTTATGTTAAGGTGGGTGGGGTATATGTAACTCATAAAATCTTGAATTGCAGCTTCCATCAGCTGTAGCCAGCTTAGCCAATGGTAAAGGAGGATGGAAGTACAGCCTAGTAACATCTGGAGGCCGCAGGTGTCCCATCCTTGTTTTGAGCTGTTGTCTCCTGAAAATCAAGAACTAGGAACATTTATTTGAGCTAAGTATCTTAAAAATATCTTCATGCTACTTCTACTGCAGTATTTCTTTGAAAGATCAAAACTCAGAAAGAATGAAACCATGATCTAGCAAGCTTGCATTTTGCAAACTTGCATTTTTCCAATGATTTATGCTGATAGACCTCATCTGAAGAAGATCAGAGATGGACAATAAACATACATGTGGAAAAATTAGTATATTTGCATGCAGAAATGTGAATTTAATAATCTCTATCTCCCAACCTCTTTGCTAGCTTTGAAATAGGATCTTGAGTCCTAGTAATCTCCTGGCTTTGGACAGCATAACTTCTATTATGAAATGGCTGCAGCAACTGCTACTAATATTTTATTTGAAGGGAGAAGGAATTATTGACAAAATGAATAGACATAAAGCAGGGGAGACTTCCAGCCCTCCATATGTTTTGGGTTACAAATTCCACAATCCTGTAGGTTTCTGGGATTTGAGGTCTAAAACATCTGGAGAGCCAAAAGTTCTCCATTTCTTTTATAAATACTTTTAAAATAATACCCAAGTAGCACAATTGGAAGTATGCCAGCGTGCAGGTAATACCATGATGCTTGGCAACAATATTGGCATTACCATCCATGAATCTTATCAAAAGAGGTAACTCCAGCACCTCCCTGAACCTACTACTCTGGATATCCTTGATTATTAACAGCCTGAAGCATGTTTGCCTCCGAATTACGCCAGATTCCCACTCCATTGTGTCCCCTGTTTTTCTTTCTCGAAAGCAATTTTTTTTAAAAAAAAAAATTCACCCTAGATTAGTTTTCTCCATGTTGGACATGGATTGTGTAACATTAATGGTCAAAATAACCATGAGGTTTTGTAAGAGCATTCCGTGAGGAGGAAATGAAGAGGTGGTAGAGGCTGACTTGCATTCCTACTGGTACAGTGTTTATTATATATTTACTTGTACTTAGATGATTTCATGCTGCCTCACACTGCATAATAAGACTTTACAGTACAGTTTTTCTCAGCATGCCTAGAGTGGCTTGTGTGGGAGGAAGCAATCGACACAGCACCCAGTATCCTGTCAGTGATATATGCTTGCTTAACCTGGGGATAAAATACTCAGGTCTAGTCTAGTTTAGCAGCACAGTTGTACTATAGCTGGGAAAACAGGTTGAGCAAATCACATGAGCTTCACCTAACAGGCATCACCAAAGTACTTAGATTTGTATCTGGGCTTCGTGGAAGTGATTATATGTATCTCTTTACACACAAACAATAAGACGTGCTTGCAGAAGACTTGGCATAGTGGCATACTTTCACAAAATGTTTGTGTATGGGGACAAACTGCAGCACTAAAACAACATTGCACAACACTGTGCAAGAGTCTGTGCCTTGGACACACCTTGGAAAAGTTACTTCTTTGAGCCTATAACTCCTAGTTGCCAAGTGCTAATGTAAGGGATCAGAATAACTATGTTTGTGGAACACACACTATCAGATTTTAAAATAAGTGTCTTTTGTGCAACATGCCTACCACTGTCTAGAAAACCAGACTAGGCTGGAATCTTATTCCCTATCACCTTTTTTTTTTTCCTAGGGAGGAAGAACTGTACACATTAGTGTTCAGTCACATTAAGTCCCATTTGCCGTATGTAGTATCACAGGCCAGATATCACCTGTAGTCTCAACTAGCTTACCATGGGCCTGTTTTCAGTTAAATAGTGTATTGCACCTTTGACATTTAACATATTCTAATCAGTGTAGTGATAACATATACTTCAATGATAAATGTTGGAAGGGTACTTTAAGCAATACCAATGAAGGCACCATATCCTGTCTGCTCCTGTAAGGCAAGCAGGGTCAGGCCTTGTTAATACTTTGAAAGGAGATCACCAGGGAATACTAGTGGTACTTTCACTTTGTAGAAAGATAATGCTATGATTTCACTTTAATATCCATGGCTGCATCTGTGGCATTCTGGGGCTGGTCATTTGGTGAGGCATTAGAGGTCTCCAGCTGAGAATTCTGAATGGCCCTCCCTACAGAGGATTCTATGGAATGTCCCCATGGCTGTTACAGTGGAATAGGAGTGCTATAATTATATAATGCGAATAGGCTCCAGGTGCTATAGGAAATATTCAGAGGAAGACAATGGAAAACCACCTAGGGGTATTGTTTGCCTAAGAAAACTTTACAAAATTTATAGGGTCATCACAAGTTGCCAAGTGACTTTGAAGGCCACCACATGCATATACACAAATACCCAATGGGCTTTCCATCCTGAGTAAGACTCATTTTAATAAAACTCATTTTAATCAGCTACCATGGGGGAAAACACTTTGTAAAATATCCCAGCCATAGGTTATGCTGGCTGGGGGATTCAGGGATCTGTAGTCCCAAAATATCATTTCCTAATTCTAGTGGAGGGAACCATATATGGAAAACTAGGTAAGTAAGAGGTCTTGACAGAAGTCTGTGGGGGGAAATGCTTGTATTATGTACATTAGACCAACCTTTAGTCAGTCCAGACAATCTGCATCCAAACCCTTTCTTAACCTCCAACAATCAGCTTCACTAATTAACCACTGCTGGGAGCTCACTGCCACTTCCTCACCCTATGCCAACTATTTAACTAACTTTGCCAGTGGTAGTAATGGGGAGCAAACTGCTCAAGATGAGCCAGAGCACAGAAGGCTTTTTTTTAAGGCACGGAGTGCATTTTTGTCTTGAAAAAAAATTCCCTCTCTTTTGCTGCCATGCTGGTGTCAAACATTCCCCAAACAGAGTCGTTTAAAGAAAAAGAAAGAGAAAGAACAAGGAATAAACATGAAGTGTCAAGGAAACAGCCATAGATGTCTTGACAACACTGTGAGTCAGCACTGAGAATATGGCACTAAACCTCTGGGGGAGAATCTTCTTCTTAAATATTGTGAATCAATAGCGCAGTCTGAGGCTAGTGAACTTCCACTGTGTGTGAACTATGTCAAATATGAACACTGGTTTCCTAGGAATAGGAATGGGAATGCCAAATTTCAGTTTAATTCATTTTTGATTTGCCAAAATTTGCAGAAGTATTTATATTCAGGATGGAAAGAATTTGGATAGTTTAAAAAAAAAAACAATGAAAGAGAAACCCAAATTGACAGATTTACAAGCGCTTTGAGGAGTTTGATCTTAAAAAGTCTAGCTTTTAATGTCTGTGTATACAACCATGCCAATGCTGAGTTAAGGTTGCCACCTCTTCCTTTCTGACAGGTTCCTCATGTTTAACAGCTGTATGGCCAGAGACAGGTACAACATGGTCATCTCCATCTTGGGAATAAAAATAGATCCACTAACGTTTGTGGCAGCACACAAGGACAAGAATTTCATCTCAGCTCAAATTTATTAAGGATGTATCAATATTTGCAAATTCCTTTGTATTCAGAATGCATAAACTAAGGATTTTAAAAATGCCAGCAGAAGAGTAAATCAAACTGACAGACTCTTTCATCTGTGAATGTGTAGTCCCAAGAAAGTACTTCAGTTACTACTGAAAAAGGCAGATTGATGTTTTGTATGTCCTGCATGTTTATAGCAAGAAGAAGAGAGAAACATCTTTTCCAGTGGAGCATCTGAGGAAGGTTATTATGAAGCAGAAGGCTAGTGTAAGTCTGGCTCATTTCTCTCCTGTTCTCCAGGTCTTTCCTGACCTCCAGATCTTTTCCTGTGGCAATAAAGGGGCCTCCCAGCTTGCACCCAACCAGAAGGAGGGATGCATCTACTCCCACTTTCCTCCACCACTGACCTGCCACTCCTTCTCCATAACAACAGATGTTTTCTAGGAAATAATAATTAGTTTACATTCTTTAAAAAAAAATAGTAGGATGTTAACTGAAGGCACCCACACTAACATATTCTTAATTAGCTTTCATGGACATCCTAAAAATATCATAGTAGAGGCAGATCACTGTGTGCTAAGCACAAGGTGGAAAGAGGTGTAGGGGTGTGTGTGGAGAGGGGAGGAGAGAGAGAGAGAGAGAGAGCGCATTACCCAGCAGGTTTTCAATGAACAGCTGAGATAAATAGTTCTAAGGTGAGATCCCTCAATTTATAAAAATAAAATTGTTTGCTCTGTAGCCAGCATGGTATAGCCAGCATGGTGACTATCACTCTGGAGAACAGGGTTCAAATCCCACTTGGTCATGGAAACCCACTGGGTAACCTTGGAGCAGGTCATACTTTCTCAGCCTCAGAGGAAGGCAAAGGCAAAACCCACTCTGAACAAATCCTGCCAAGAAAACCCTATGATAGGTTTGCCTTAGGGTCTCTCTAAGTCAAAAATGACTTGAAGGCATACAACAACAAGTCTGTAAGACTGAATGTATTTCAGTTAGAAGGACCTCAGAGGAGGAGCATAGACTTAAGTGACTAGACCCTTGCAAAGTTCAAGGGCATGTCTCATCATTGATAGGATTGCTAGGCATCCTAGAAGTCATGCTTGTGGCTTGAAGAACTTCACAGTGGCACAATACAGTACATCCCAACTTTTTGGGCCATGGGTGCCTTTGTCTCCAATCTTCCCTGTCTACAACAACATGTAGGACTTTACTTTTTCCCTCACAGTAAGCAAGAGAGAAGACTGAGCAAAACAGATGGGCAAAATGTTGTTATGGGAGGAAGTTTGGGATCCAAAGCAGGGCCTGGTGGAAGTTCAGTCACACTGAAGGGAGGAGGAGGGAGATATTCACAACTTTTCCTTTACTCATACAGCCCCCCACCCTGTTTCTCCTAAATGCTCCAACAAATTAGCAAATATCACTTTCTCACCCTCTTTCCAACAGTAGGGAGTGGTAGAAGGATATGAGCACTGAATGCCTGTGCCTTCTGTGAACAGAATGGTCATATTAAAGGCCTGCACTCTCTTCTGCTGCTTTGGTCATTTTAGAAATGTCAGGAATGAAATGGGGGCTTTGACACCCAAAAGACCTAACATCAACGCTGAAAAAGCCTTCTTCTGATAACTGGCCCCTTCACTTTTCATGGTGAGGGAACCCAATGGAAAGCATGGGCAGATTACTGTGTCTTAGGAGAGGGGGCTCTGACTCCAGAGTTGCACTCATGCACTGTATGCATCTAGGTTCCATTCTGAAATCTACAGGTAGTGCTAAGAAAGACTCCTCCTATAAAAAAAAAAAAAAACCAAAAAAAAAACCTTGCCTACCTCTTTTTTTAAAAAAATTTCCCACCAAGGGACCTCTCAGAACTCTCATTTCTTGGCTTCTTACTCATTTTTTTCCACCCTGCAGTCCTCTATCTCTTGTTATTTTTTTCTGTCTATGCAGCCAACAGTATTTCTCCTTGTATTGACCTTTTAGTTCTCCTTCTTTCTTTCTTTCTCCACCCACCAATCTGCATACTGTGTACTTATCCCTTCCATATACTCCACACCTCTGACTCTCCTTGCCTTCAGACTAGAGAAGCTTGGTTACAGACTGGTCAGGGCAGCATCTTGGGCACTTGCTGTGGTCTACATCCCAGCTGGAGAGCCATGCCCGGCCCACCCCAACCTTCTTCCTCCTTGTTGCTACTTGTACACTTGCTCTCTCTGGTGTATGAACAGTGACAAGAACAAGCAAAAGAAACAGCACAGTGGTGTGTGCTGGACCTAGAGGAGTGGTGGTTGGCAACTATGACAAAGAGGCATCCCTGCTCTGGCAGGGAACAATTCCCCCCAATCAAGAGTCAACTCATTTGGAATCCTAGCGGCAGGGTAGCCAGTTGGAAAGGGAGGACAAGGCTCTTACACCTTTAATATTTGGTGCAAGAGGAAATTCCATCGGGTATAACGTGTATGACAAGTCACAGCTGCTGATGTTCAATCTTCTACACAACTATTAAAGTTCCAAAAGCCCCATTCTCTCTACTATCTGGCGACTTTACCTAGCAAAGACTGTTTCTTAATAACACCAACAATAGGAAAACTGAGTCTGTTGCTCAACTTCAATTTAGCATACAATAATCATCTGCAGTCTCTACTCTTTTATTTTTTCCCCCTTCATCCTCTTGGTTTTGCTTTATTTCTGGCCCTTTAGCAACAGCACACACAGCTTTCACTCTCCCAGCAAATCATACCAGTTAAGGAAGCATGGGCATAGGCCACATGCAGCACAGCTATGGGGCTGATTAACTGGCACTCCCCTGCAGGCCTCTGAATCCAACAAGAAGAGGGGCAAGGTAGATCACAGATTCTTAAGAGTTAGAAGGGACCACAAGGACCATTTTGTCCAATGCCCTGCCATGCAGGAATACACAGTTACAGTACTCTTAAAAGATGGCATCAGGAAGTCAAACTGACAAACCCATCTCCTCTGTGGTCCTTGGGGAGACCACAGGCTGGGGTAGGAATTATACAGTGGTCCCAAAGTGCTTGGACTGCAATTGCCAGGATTCCTCACGACAGTTTATAGTGGCTTAGGCCACTTGGAGTTGCAATCCAACAAGTGAGAGCTACATAAGTCCCATCTCTCTCCCCATTATGCTGGTGGCATGGCAACCACATCAGCACCATTCTGCATTGCTTGGGCAACAGAAGAAGTCCTAACCAACATGGGAGGAGTTGAAATGGGGGCATTGTTAGAAGGGTAATAACCACCACATCTGGAGGGCCATGTGAATCCTACCCATGGGCTAGAAGCTTCAACATTCCCTCCTCTTGTGCAGTAGGAAGAAGCTGCTCGCTAATGTCTCTTACTCCATGCACAGCTTACTCCTTTGTCTCTGGATGTTTTTCTCATAGAATAACAGAGTTGGAAGAGACCACAGAGGCCATCCAGTCCAGCCCCCTGCCATGCAGGAACCCACATCAAAGCACTCCTGACAGATGGCCATCCAGCCTCTGCTTCTCATCAGTTTACACAGCTGGGTGTCTGGTCTGATGAGATGAAAAAGCCTTTTTTGTCCCATTTTTCATTTGCTCCGTCTCCCAGTCCTCTCCCATGCTGCTTCTCTCTTCAACAACCTTCCTTAACTGCTGTTCCATCCACGTTCTTTCTTTCAGCAAGTTGCCATTTTGTAAAACTTCTGCTCCATAGCCGAGCTTAATGATAACCAAAGAAAGGATCTTTGACTGTCTGGAAAAGAAAGCAGAGGGGGAGAAGAATAAGCCTCACTTGTGAGGGAGTTCCAGCTTAGGGGCAGCCACTGAGAAAGCTCTCTCCTGGCTGTGCCTCTTTCATATTCTTCGGGTGGATGTTGTCACTTCACATTGGATCTGTGCAATCTTATCCAAACTAGTGTCCACTAGATGTATCCAACTATATCTTAAAGCAAAATAAAATGTTTACAAAGGGCACAACAGCAAAATATATAGCATAAATCAATACAATTACAAAAAGAAAATTATAGTAAGAAACTGGTGAATTAAAAACGAAGGCCACTAAACATCTAAGTGTAATCAAATGTCTTTTGTTGTAATTTTGTGCTTTTTGTAAGCTGTCTTCAGTCCAGTCTGGGAGAAAGGTGAGATATAAATAAAGTAGTAGCAGTGGTGGTAGTGGTAGCGATGTATACAAACCATGTACAGATATAGAAAGGTGTGTGTGTGTCCTTTCAAGTCATCTGTTGACTTACAGCAACCCCATGAATGTCAAAGGGTTTTCTCAGGCAAGCAATACTCAGAGGTGGTTTGCCAGTTCCTTCCTCTGAAATATAGCCTACAGCATCTGGTATTCATTGGTGGTCTCCCATCCAAGTACTAATCATGGTTGACCTTGCTTAGCTTCCATGATCAGAAAGGATCTGGTACCTTTGGGCTATTTAGGCCCTACATGTGAACACTAAACTATATATAGAAAACATAAGGAGTAATCAATGTATTCCAAATCACAGTGTGGAATGGTGAACCAAATAAGCTATCAGAACATTAAATGTCCACAAAACATAAACACTAGGGGTCCATTCACACTGTACAATTACAGCACTAAAAATCACACTTTAACCACCATGGTTCAGTCCCATGGAATTCTGTGCTTTGCAGTTCGGTGAGGCGATAAACTTCTTTGGCTATGAATTTGAAATGCCCTCCCGCAACCTGCAGATCCCAGAAGTCCATGGGATATTGCCATGACAGTTAAAATGGAATTACAGTACCTTAATTGTATAGTGTGAATGGACCTCAGTTGTTTCTATACATAATTGTTTTTTATATTCCATGTTTGGGAGGCTTTTGGACTGAGGGCTAGAGCCTCGTGTCTTGTTTTACAACTCATATATAGCAAAATTTTACTCAGAGTACTTTTTTCAACCAGAAATCCAAGAATGTCCCAAGTAGCATATCATACCCCATGCTGTCTGGGGGATTCTGGAAGTTGTAACCTAAAAGGTAACTTTCCCAAGCTCTGGGTTTAGTCCTAGATGAAGAAATTCCAGGTTGTCATTGACACTGTGTAGCATGAGTGTGAAAAGTTGCATTTGCTGAAATTCACAACTTGGACATAATGAGTCATGAGTAACACAGTTACCTTCAAGTTGTTACTTTGAGAGTGATGAGCAACAGTAAAATTACTTTATTGGTGGAAGGAGCATTGCTTCTAGTTAGTTTCCAAAGTCACTTTTGAAAGATATCTTTAGAAGCAATCTGGCAGGAATGTTTGAAGTTTTTTACTATTCTTTTAGAAATCATTTTTTTTCAAATGGTAATGCAAAGTAACAGAAACATAACAATGCATCAAGGTACTTTTTCAATACTGCAATGAGTAATGGAAACTAAGTGGTTGTGAAACACTGATAAACAAAAGGAATTACTTTTTTAAAGTGATCTTCCAATCTCTGCAAAGTATGATTGGTCACACCACAGGGATCTTGCATACTTTTGCACTGAATCAATTTACCTACCCCAGAGTTGTCCATCTACCAAACCTGGACTGCAGATATGGCCTGAATGGTGGAAGGATGGCAAGGTTTTTAAGGCAGCAGGCAGGAAAACCTGTAGGCAGTGGGTAGAGAAGAGTTAACCACGCTTTGGGGAATTAATTAACAACAGATGTCTTCAGTTTCAATTAATTAATCTCCTGCCACACTTGGTTTTTACAGTTCCCTTGGAGGCCTTTCCAAAACGAGGAGCTGTCCAGATGCCAAGGCAAGCTCCATGCCGACAGGCCGGGTGGGTCACATGGTACCAGAACAGCCTGACTGGGCAGGGGCAGAGAGTAAATGGATTTGTTGTTCTCCCATTTGTGCAGCGCCAACTGGCTGGACAAACACACTTCCCTTGACGTTGGCAGCAGTGACGCATTGCGCATCATGCTTCTCAGACAATTTCCCAAGGGGTTGTAGGTCATTGGCCAGGAATTACAGCCACCTGGCACTGTGTGCCCATGGAGAGTTTGAAAATCAATCTAGGATAGGTAAATATGTGAATTTAAGATCAGTTAAAACTAAATGGACTGCAGTGACTTAGACTTTTACAAGGAATTAGTGGACTGATTTATCTTACAATGGACACTTTTTGCATTGATGTTTGATTAGTAGCAAACTTCTGAGTTGTAGAAGGAAAGACTGTCTTCCTAGGCCCATGGGATGGCTTTCTTATTTTTAAGAGTCACATAAAGGAAAGTTGTATCAACTTTTCTCACTGCTTGCTGCAAGGAGAGTCAAAGCCGCCTACCACATCTGGAAGAAAGCTTTGCTGTCAGATTTTCTTGACCATGGGTGAAAGCCCTACATATGGAAATTAAAGCTCTGCAACAGCACAGTACAGTCTTCTTTTGCCTATTTGCTGAACAGTGAGTTAATGTGAAATAGAATCATAGAATCATAGAAATGTAGAGTTGGATGAGAAATGTAGAGTTGGATGAGACCACAGGAACACCTTCAAAGCACTCCCAACAGAAGGCCATCAAGCCTCTGCTTAAAAACCTCCAAGGAAGGAGACTCCACTACACTCCGAGGCAACAGATTCCACTGCCGGACAGCCCTGACTGTCAGGAAGTTCTTCCTGAGGTTCAGGTGGAATCTCCTTTCCTGCAGCTTGAATCCATTGCTCCTTGTCCTGGTCTCTGGAGCAGCAGAAAACAAGCCCTCTCCCTCCTCTACGTGGCATCCCTTCAAATATTTAAACATGGCTATCATGTCCCCTCTTAACCTTCTCTTCTGTAGACTAAACATACCCAGCTCTCTAAGTCTATCCTCATAGTGCATGGCTTCCAGGCCTCTCACCATTTTGGTCGCCCTCCTCTGGACTTGCTCCAGCTTGTCAATATCCTTCTTGAATTGGGGTGCCCAGAACTGGACACAGTATTCAAGATGGGGTCTAACCAAAGCAGAGTAGAGTGGTACCAGTACCTCTCTCGATCTAGACACCATACTTCTATTGATGCAGCCAAGAATTGCATTGGCTTTCTTGGCTGCCGCATCACACTCCTGACTCATGTTCAGCTTGTGATCTATGAAGACTCCTAGATCCCTTTCACACGTACTGGTATCCAGCCACGTGTCCCCCATCCTATATTTCTGTATTCCATTTTTTCTACCTAAGTGTAGGACCTTACACTTCTCTCTGTTGAATTTCATTTTGTTCACCTTGGCCCAGCTCTCCAATCTATCCAGGTCATTTTGAATTTTGATCCTGTCCTCTGGCGTATTAGCAACCCCTCCCAATTTGGTATCATCTGCAAATTTGATGAGCATGCCCTCTATTCCTTCATCCAAGTCATTGATAAAAATATTGAACAGCACTGAGCCCAGGACAGAACCCTGTGGCACCCCACTAGTCACTTCTCTCCAGGATGAAAAGCAGCCATCCATGATCACCCTTTGGGTTCGGTCGGTCAACCAATTACAAATCCAGCTAACAGTAGTTATGATAGTTATGATGCTGGGCTGAGCTACTCTGGCTTCAGACTGACTTGCACTTGCTCCAGTGTGTCCATCTAGAAGAGAACTAAACTGTACAAAGTCAGATCAAACAGAAGGCATATATGAGTTTATACTCTCCCCTCCCCCAAAAAAATTCTACAGTATGGGGTTGCCGGGGACTCAGTTCCTTGTAGCGAAAGAATATTTCTTTAAAGCCAGATATCCAAAGTTGTTATTACCTACATTGAGTGAGTCCAACTTTCAGTGACCAAGGGCGACCATATTAAAGACTGCTATCTTCCAGAGATATTCTGTGGCATATTGCATGCATAAAGAAGATGATGATGATGATGATGATGATGATGATGCACAGTTATCAGTCTTTGACACTTTGAGAGGTTATAGTGGATGGGCAGCAGGGAGATGGTTCCAATTCCTTGTATTTTCTGCAAGAGTAGGCTGAATGTATTATAAGCAGAGATCTTCTGCTCATTTAGAGTTGCAGATAGAATTGCATATAAGGCATGCTGTCAACTACAGTTTCAAATTCTGGCCAACCTGTTATATTACTGATGCAAGATGGATGAGAGTTGTCTTAACTTCCCCTTTTTCTTGATAATCATCTTCTTCACATTTTATAGTACAGATAATGTTCAATTATATTGGTTAAGCAAAGGAGAATTTGCTGCTGTAGGCACCATACATACTGCAAAATCTGTTAAAACATCACAATAAGATAATAAAAATCCAACATAATTTTATCTAAAAATTATTTGACATAAAAAAATTCCTGGTTTTCCTGACAGTCTCAGTGGTAGAATTGTCAGATTGGCTCCAAGAAAAGGCTCCTGTAACTTTAATCCTTAACAGATCTTGGCACACAGAGCTTTACCGTGCTTTGTCCTGCTCCAAGATCTGTTAAAGATTAAAGTCAAAGAAGTCCTGTCCCAGATCCAATCTGGCAAACCTGCTCAGTGGTAATGCACATACTATACATGCACATAGTCCCAGGATCAGTCCTCAGTATCTCCAGAAAAGTCTGAGAAAGCGTTCTATCTGAAATCCTAACTAAGGCAATACTGGTCGCAGCAGACAATAATGAGCTAGAAAGACTGGTCGTCTGACACAATATAAGACATCTGGTTGTGTTTCTGTAAAGATGTCCAGTGGACCAGCCTAGATGGAAATCCATTCTCTGGAACTCCAGGCGGATTTATTAAGCAGCAAGCGAGATGGACTTTGTGAGATGGCTTTTCAAGTAAATTTTATCCAGAGGGCCCCTGTGACAGATTACGCTTAGGAGAGCTTTAATTTTCATCAGCCTCACTACCGGCAATTTATTGTGGAGCATATTAATAATGAAAGTTTATTGTCTAATTGTTAATTGACTGCAAGGGAACTACATTCCCTATGCTCTGTCTTTACTGTGCAGCTTGGGAAAAGGCATTAAGCCACGAAACTCATTCAGCCTTCTGCCTTTACATGGAAATTGCTTTAGGAAACGTGCTCCTCTTTGTTAACTGTTGAGGTTTGGCTCAAGCCCCAGCCCAAGGAAGATGTCCAGCCAGATGAAGGTGAAAGATACTGACCTTGAACATATCGGCTACAGGGAAAAATCTAAGTTGAAGCATAGCAGTCACTATACTTTTTTAAAAAACCAACAATCCTTGATTAGTAGTACAAAAGCCATCTCCTTAGTACTGTTTAACATTCCTGCTGATTTGGACCTGCTTTAATTTACTTCTCCATCCCATGAGCTCAAGGAATAATTAATAAATGTACAGGTATGACGAACTATCCTTCACTTATGTCTCTCTATTCCTTCATCAGTTACATAAACAATCACAAGTGAGATTAGTTTCTTTTGTTTAACTGATTATTGTTGCTGCTGCTACTGTGTGCCTTCAAGTCATTTCCAACTTACAGTGACCCTAAGACAAATTTATAATGGGTTTTTCTGGTACTAAGAGTGTGTGACCAAAGCCAAGGTTACCCAGTGGCCTTATGTGTGATGCAGCCAAGGTCACCCAGTGATTTCCATGGCTGAGCAGGGAATTGAACCCTGGACTCCAGAGTCATAGTCCAGTGCTCAAACCACTACACCATGCTGGTAGTATTTGACACAAAACAAATTCTGTGGGCACCATATATATTGCAAAATCTGTTAAAACATCACAATAAGATAATAAAAGTCCAGCATAATCTTGTGTATAAATTCTAT
The DNA here is from genome assembly GCA_948474755.1 of Ctenosaura bakeri. NCBI lineage: Eukaryota > Metazoa > Chordata > Lepidosauria > Squamata > Iguanidae > Ctenosaura > Ctenosaura bakeri. The sequence goes on from CAOLHI010000430.1 coordinate 471,009, forward strand.
GACCCAAAACACCTTATAGGCAGTGAATGATATGCAAACCACAACAGCTAAAAAAAAAACAACAAATCAAGAGAACTGAACCAATCATCAGTTCCACAAAGACTAAAATATAAGATCTTTACACATATTAATATTCCACATCATCTTCAATAAATAATAAAATACATAAGATCACAACCTTAACTCAAGTCCTTAAATGTAATAAAAAGGTTTAACCCACAGCCCAAACAACATAGGCACCAGGCAAGCCACTCTAAGGTAAGCATTCCACAATTGAGGACAACTGAAGATTGCAACCTAAGGTGAATTATTATGACATTACAGTCCAAAATTGGGCTTAGCTGTGAGAAACCTGAGTTGAGGTCACACTTGTGGCTTGGATGCAATCTGTCACTTTGATAATCTCTCTCTGGTTTTGAATCTCAATCTCTCATTGAGAAAATTGGTATCAGACAACTTACAGTTGTTGTGAAGATTAAATGAAACAAATGTCATATAAAAGATAAAGGAGTCAGTGATATTTAAGCTAATATAAAAAAAGGTGTGATTAGATTTACTGAGCCAAAATACTTAATGTGCATTGGCTCTTCACTCAGAACTTTTGTCCCTGTTGTATACTATTGCATCTCTCTCACTTTCTTTCCAGACACAAATATTTCTGATACTGGATTTCTGCAGCTATTACAAGAGCTGTTTGAGCTTCCAAGGACAGATTGAGGCATAACTTCTGTTTGCATTTTCTTCCCCAGCCTAGAGACTGCAGTAGCTGTAGTTATGACGTTTGGAAGAAAACATGATCATGTTTTTCCTCAGGTAGTGCTTCTTTCTCTTATGTCTGCTATTGTAAAATAGCATCACCATGACTCTCAACAAATAGCAAGGTCAAGTGGGAACCAAAGACTCTGAACGTTCTTCTGAAACCCTTTCGATTAGGATGTCCTGTGCAGTGCTGACTCTATGGAAAGCAGCCATGAAGATCATTTACCTTATGTTGGTCTTGGGGGAAGATGCTATGGCACCTTCCAGATGTTTTGAATCACAGTTCCAATAATCCTTGACTGTGGCCATGTTGGTTGAGGTGAATTGGAGTTTTATTCCAAAACCTCTGTAGGGAACCAAGTTGCCTACTATTAAAAAAAACCCAAAAGACTTACTGGGATCAAAGCTTGCCCAAGATACTGTGCTAACTGAGCTAGAGAAGCAAACTATAACCCCATTCCACAGCCAAGTCAAGGTGTCTGCTATCCTACACCAGCCATTACTTTGACAGCTGAGGCAGAATTCACAAATGTTTCCCCCACATCCTGGCAGTGAATATACAATAATAATAAATAATCATTCATTGATCTCTCATAACATCCAAAACCTTTGCCTAACAGGAGGTCCAGCTCTGATTAGGATGTATACTCTTCAACATTTCACAGATGAAAAGTGAGATGCATGTTCAATATCAGAGTGCGATCTAGATGGCAAAGGTTGTTGAGGAAGAACACAGGATCTAGGAGTGGAAAAATCAAACTGCTGCAGCCTAAGTCTCCTGGGAGGGCCAAGATTCCACCCCCTCTTGTCCCTTCCCTCCATGCTGAGTGGAATGAAAACTACTTTTGCACTTTGAACTCCATTTTGCAGCAATTTAAGTAATCTGAACATCTTAAAAGCAGCTGAAAAATGGGGATGAATGATGAATTGGGACAGTTCCTAAAAAATTGGGACAGTTGGAGGAAATGAGGATGTGTCTTAAATTATGTTTTATGTCACCTAAGGAGGAATACGCTGCTTTTCTAGCCATTTCATGATTATCCAGAGCAGACTTGATACTCTTCTTCAGCCAGTTATAGAAGTTCTGTGTTAAACTGGAACAGACAAAGCTGTGGTTGTCTTTTGCCTCACCAATCAATATAGGGTTGCTGTCGATGACAGAATATTGTAGGAAATTCATCTGTATTCCAGGTCAACCTAGCACTTTCCTTGCAGTTATGGCAATCATTCCTTTCAACCTCATATGCTATTTCTAGCCACATTTCTTAGAAAATCAATAAACACGACACCCCACTTTTCATTACTTAAAAAGAAAACTGCCTCCTGCTTCCTTTTTGGCTACTTCTCAACTGGCCCATATACCGAAGAGCCGCAAAATGGCATCCAACCCCAAGTCTCCTGACCCTGGTTCCCATCTCAAAGTGGCCCACTAGTTGCCTCCCATGAGCTGAAATGGGTTCCGCCCCTTTAACAATCTGAAAATTTAAAGGGCAGGGAAACACATGGTACCAAAATGAGCTCAGCCAAAAAGAAAAACAAATCCGTGAGAGACGAGGACTTTTTGTTTAATCATCGGGTTGTGCTGCGCTGCCTCTCCTGAAGCAAAGCCGGTGAAGAGACGGGGGCAAGCGGAGAAGAAGGCCGCAGTCTATTAAACTTCCTTTGAGAGCCTGCCAGACTGACAACAGCTGGAAGAAATTAACATTTCAGATCCGTCAGCCGACTTGCTGCTTTTCCCTCCAGAAAACAAATGGCTCGACGGCTGTAGTCTCGCAGCAGCTTCACCTTGTCCCGCTCGCTTCAGACGATTACTGGCTTGCTTTTGGTGTGTAGAACTCCCCCTCTCCCCTCTCCAGCTCTTTCTCAACTCAACCTGCAAAGCAAAAAAAATATCCAGCATACTAGAAAAGCTGGACTATGTGTATAGAAGGAAAAACTGGCTACAATTGCTGAAGAGATTTTGCTGCCTGAGGACCCGAGAGCACCCCTAGTCTACCAAAACCCAAGTGGACTGGAAGCTGAATCCTTACTTCATGAGTAGGAGAGGATGCTCCATGGCACCTGCTGTCAGACTAGTTATGGGATGTGGGATAGGTTGTGCAGCTGACATAACTTTGTCTTCCTAGAGTGGGGAATGCCAATAGGCTTGGAATGATCTGAAGCAGTCCCTCCACTGTAATTAATAGTGAGGCCAGTCCTGGGGGTCTTTTACACAATAGTGTATCTAGCTTCAACGATGCCATGGGCAAGTATGGAAATTGTGACTACAGGTGCTGCTTCTCCTGCCCCTACCCCAGCAAGGCTGGAGGTGACAATAGTGAAGGATGCTACTGCTCTCAGGGTGCACTGCTGGGCCTCCTGTCCTGAGCAATGGGGCTGGGGCGCATGATTTTTTTGTGCCCCCTGGCATTAATGCCCAGGGCACATACTCCACTTGCCCCACCCTAGATATGCCTGTGCTTTCACACCATACAAATATAACACTATGGTTACTCTCAACTGCCATGACTCGAACCTGTGGAATCCTGGTATTTGCAGTTTAGGGAGGCGTATTTAGCATTCTCCACCAGAGAGCTTTAGTGCCTCACCAAACACAAACCTTTACAATAGTGTGCCTTTACAATAGTGTGTGGGAATCATGTGGCCCTCCATGTGTTTTTAGACTACAAAATCTCAGCAGCCCTAATACACCCAATGGCAAAGAATGCTGGGAACTGCAGTACAGCAATATCTATGGCTGCACATTTCCCACCCTTACAAGAACCACTCTGGGATAGCCAAACTGACAAAACCAAATCCATATCTAGGGAAATCAATTACAATACAGGCCTTACCAGGAGGACACCACAAACAAACTACATATTAATGCCTGTTACCCTGTTCTCTGGGGGTCCCGGGAGGGGCACACAAATAACCAAACAACAACAACGACTTGGGGGAAATTAGCTGGAGCACTCACTAAAGCTAGCGAGAGGCAGGGTAACTTAGCAGGCTCTTGCAACCCAGCGTCTACGGGGTCAGGTGAGTCAGGCAGTTAGACTCAAGCAGTAGCAAAACGATGTTTTATTAAATACAGACAAATATCAAAGACAACACAGTCACACAGCTAACTAGAGAATTAGAAGTAGGGATTTTCTGAGGGAAATGGGTGATACAACACCTGTCTCATAGTCCTGAAGAGATATGAAGATAGCGTTCATTGGGGTGCAGGGAAGAAGCTCAGCACGATTCGCTGAGGGGAGCTCGCCAAACAAAGCAGCAGCAGGCAGAATGGAAGTCGGGAGCGATCCGAGGAAGGTCTCGGAATCGGGGGCTTTTATAGGGTGAATTGTGACTGCAGGCCATACCTTACTCGGTGAGAACAATGTGATTTAGGAGCATGACAAAGCTTTGGAAAGGTCAGAGTTTAGCATGATTGGCTTAGCACCGATTTAACAATAGTGTAGCCAGTATGCAAATGCGGAGCGCCTAGTTCAGTTTTGTGCGGCTACCTGCTCGGGGCAGGGCGCCTTTGTTAGTATTGCACATAAGCAAAAGGGTGTTTGCCGGAGAGGTCCCCGAAGCGACGAACCGGCTCTGTCCAGCCTGCCTAGGTGGACAATGGAACGTCTGGCAATTATCGGCCGTGCCTGTTTACGTGCTTGTCCGGAGGCCTCGCAAACACATGGAGCGGGATGGCAGAGGAAAGCCGAATGGTTTGACATCAAAAACAGTATCAAGTGCTATCTCCAGGTAGGCCTGGACCGCAGTTAACATGCCCACTGGCCATTGCTTGGTTGGGGAAATTCTGGCTGGAGGACTCAGTGCAGAGCCTAGGAAACAACCATCCAGTTCTCAAACAGTTTAGGACTGTCCAGATCAATACCAGCAAAATAAACCGGAAATATTTATGCCCCTTTTTGTTATTATTTCATCTCTTTTCCAGATGCTACACTAAGATCCTCAAGTGTCAAGATATATCAGGATTTCTCATGCCATCATTATTTCTGATTTCTATGGTTGTGAAAGCTGGATGGTGAAGAAAGCTGACAGGAAGAAAACTCGTTTGAAATGTGGTGTGGGAGAAAAGTTCTACAGATACCACAAATAAATGGGTCCTAGAGCAAATTAAGCCTGAACTCTCCCTAGAAGCCAAAATGACTAAACTGAGAATGTCATACTTTGGACATATGATGAGAAGACATGCCTCACTAGAAAACACAATAATGCTTGGTAAGATAGAAGGAAGAGGAGAAGAGGAAGACCAATTATACATTGATAGACTCAATCAAGGAAGCTACAGCCCTGAAACTGGAAGACCTGAACAGGGCTGTTAATAGCCGGGTGACTTAAAGGTTTTTCATTCAGAAGATTGCCATAAGTCAAAGTTGACGGTAGTTCAACAACAACTGGGATCTAGGATTATATCCTACCTCTGTCATGGATATTTACTGTAGCCATGAATGAATCATTCTGAATTTCCAATCCTTAACTAAAATTGCAATATAATCTCACAATGGTTGCATTGATAAATGCAAGAAACATTGTTTTTAAAAGCAAGGGTAAAATACATGAAAAGATGTGCTGTTTCTCCTTTCAGTGCTTGAGATATTAGACATGATGTTGCATTTACTTCCAGTCCCCAGATCATGAACCTTTGCTCTGTCTTGAAGCTGTTTGCTTAGTTGCCTAGGAGTAGAGGAGCCAAGTCTGATCTGTATTGCTATCATGTAATGTCTTGTGGGAACAGAAGCACTCTGGATCCTGCAGTACTGGAAACAAGGCCTAGTTGGCAGGTCTGTTCCTTATGTGTGCCAAACCGCAATCTGTCTGGGAGCTTTGGCTTCTCTTACATGTCCTTGAGTGAGCACAGGCCATATTTCTGTAAGTTCTGCACCGCTACCAGGTTGGATATATAATTTGCCTGGACTGAATCCTGATCTACCAGAGCAGAGGAGTGAAGAAGACAATTTAAGCGTGGCAAGGATAGTAGAGCCCAAGAGATTCAGGATTTTCTAACAATATCCAAACTTATGAGTTAATTTCTCTGAGACTTATGGGAAAACTTGTTCTTGCTTCAGAAATGTTCCAGTAATCAAGCTGAATTTCTTTGCAGACAGAGGGTAGTCCCAACTAGAGGAGGCCCACTGAAGTAATGCGATTTACAGAAGTGTTAACTTACCATCAGTGGTAGCTGGTGGCTTTCATGTCAATGGGTGTTCAATTCATTCTGAGTTCTAGTCCAAACTTTAAAGGAGCTATCCAAAATGTGGAACATTGGCCTCAAAAGGAGTTCAGAATCTTGAATAGCTCTTTTAAAGCTTGGATTAAGACTTGGAGTGTGTTCACCAACCTACTGATCTAGGAAATAACAGTCACCACTACTTAGTATTCAACAATTAATGCAGTTTGTCTACTGTAACTGCGAGTATGTAAAAGAAACTGGAGAGAGACAGCATTCCGTAGTGAAATGAGCATTGGACTACAACCCTAGAGATCAAGGTTCAATTCCCTGCTTGGCCATGGAAACCCCCTGGGTGGCCTTGGGTGCATCATATACTCTCAGCTCCAGAGAACCCCATGATGGGGGCCACCTTAGAGTCATCATAAGTTGGAAACAACTTGAAGGTACGAAACAGCAATAACAGAAGAAACTGGAAATGCATCTCAAAATGTTTAAAAGATGGTTGTTTCATTGGTAAAAAAGCCTGATGCCTTTTGGCCTGTGTATATTCTTAAGGCTTTCATATTTAGAATTCAACTTCAGAAATGTCTAAATCATCTTTATTTTTGCAGTGAGTAGGTCATAAATAATTTCTAAATCTCAAACTCTCAGTTTACTGGACAAATGAAAACCTTCTTCAGATTTCTTTGGGTGATCTTCAGTTTCTGCTTCCTCCTATTGGAAATGGCCATTGTTTTAGGCTAGAATAGTCTTAACTTGTTGCAAATTATCTGACAGAACTATACACACTAGCAATACTTGGTGCTTTGTTGAAGCAGATCTTAGCATTTACAAGAAAAAGTGGATTTTCTCAAGAGTTTTTCTCCCTTAACTCCGTACCTCTGATGGGTTTTGAAAATCTGCCCTCAGTTGATGAAAAACCAGCTGCCAACATCGCAAACCCACATGCTGGAATGTTCGCTCAAAAAGAGGACAGAGAAGGGTTGGCAGAGAAATCAGAAGCGGGGACTCTGTGGCCCTCCAGATGTCGTTGGACTCCACCACCCCTTTCATTGGTCATGCAGGCTGGGAGTGAAAGAAACTGAAGTCTGAGAGGGTTTGGAGGGCTGTAAGCATCACCATCTCTGAAATATACTGAGATCAATTTTAGATTTTTTTTATTTTTAACAGTCTACCAATTCACAAGTATGTCTCAGGGATGATATGCAGGCTGCATGCTGCCCATTGGACCTCATTTTGCAGCCTCCCAAGAAAATCCCAAATCTCCCAGACATCCAAAAAACACCTTTAAAGGGTTGAAAATAGGCCAAAATACATGAGGAAAATATCCAAATTATCACAAAAACATGGTTTTGTTCCTTTCCACCAAACTTCCCCAAACAGCAAAAATTATCAAAGCTGATTCTCATCACTTCTGGTCAGGCCAGGAGAGACCACACAACCTGTGGGTGAGGAGGAGTAGAAGGGGAGAATGGCCCCCATCCTCCACAGTAGCTCACTCCTGACACACAGGATAAAATTACTTCACAGTGGTTATTTCTGTATGAGGATTTTGCAGGATTCCCACAAAAAGCATACATGCATGATGCCATATGTGATGATCTTGTATTCAAATGATAACTTAAATGGTTGTGTGTTTGGGGAAGCCACTACATCATATAAAGCAAATTGGTCCTTCATAGAGTTAATGCATATGGGAGTCTATATACAGGAACCACACATATTCCAATGCAGAAGTAATTTCCATATCGGAATACCATGGTTTGTGAAGAGACTCTGAAAGAAATCATGTGTGCTCCACTAATACACCATTGTAACTTCTCAGACTTTTGTAGCCCATAACTGGTTTGGAAAGTCTAAACAAACATTAGGGCAATGGAAATATTATTATTTCCATTTCCCAGGAAGTCTAGTAAGATTGTAATCTTGTTTAAATGATGACCATGCTCCAGTTTTGGTTTAAAGTTATATATAAAAAATAAGATAATAAGTCATGTATCTCCTCTTTCCCTACTTAAATAAAAAACTGAAGAAAGCCTGGGTGGTCACTCCATGTCTGATTAGTTTACATCAGTTCTCACAGAGCTCCTGTCCAGTTCTAGTATCTGGAGCCATTTTTCTTTGGCACACCAAACCACCATCAGTTTCCTGTTGAAAAAGTTGGCACTGCCACTGTGACATGATTGGCAGATGTTTCCTGTATTTATAGTTGTGCTTGCTTCCCCTCTCGAGCCACAGCCATGTGCAGGAAGAACACATACACATCCATATGTATATACTATGGAATGCATTCTGGGATGGTTGTAGTTTACTGCTGAAAAAAAAAAAAAAGAAAGAAAGCTGCACTCATACTTCCAGACAAGCTGCATCCCCGCTTCCTTGACTTCATTAAATTCCACACCTTTTCTCAGCCCTGAAAGAGTCAAACTTCATCAGTGGCAAGCTCAGCTGCACACAGCTGGATGAATATGGCTGCACAGACAGCCTCTGTGCTGATGTTCATGTGCCAGCTTAGAATTCCAGACTTGCCCAGTGAATAGAGCAGCTGGATGTTATAATGCCTTTCTTTGGCTCCATGTACAACATGGACAGGAGGAGACTGTACTGAAGTGCTGCACATATCCTTCTGCTGAACCAATTTAACACAGGCTTGTAAATTACCATTGACTCAGTTGTCTGTAAGAAGGCATCCCAAGTCATTCAGCCATTTTCAATGAGCACATGGGATTCTTTTCCACTTTCAATCCAGGCACATTACCAGCATTCACAATTTATGCTTTTAGGCTTGTAGAAAATAGCCTCCAGAGGATGCCTAGAACACAGACCTTTCTGGATCTTAGGAGTTGGTTGTTTCAGGAACTGAGGAGTTCTCCCCAAGGGGAATAGGAGAAAGTCTGAGAAAAGCTGGAGACTAGAAGGAGAACTGGAGACCATGGAAATTATAGAGAGGCAGAGAGTGCAAAGGAAGACTCTGGAGAACAGAACAGCAGCTCTATCATCTTCTGTTTTCACACAGCAGCAGTTGTACCACCAGTGTATATGTGACAAAGCCACATCCACCCCCTAACAGCTTGAACTCAAACCTTATAGTTCCCTCCACAACAAGATTGTTGTTAGTAGACCTTCCAGTTAGTGTCTAAGAAGGCATTCTCTCATTTACTTATCCTGGAAGAAGCTGCTCTATGCTATTCAACTAGCATGGCAGAAGGGGACAGCTCTGCCCTCCAAATGTTTTTGACCTACAACTCCTGTTAGGCCAGTGATGAGAGACAGTGGATTGGGAACTGTGTTTTAAAAGCATCAGGGGAGCATAGATGTCCACCCATGATCTTGACTCACTCAAATGCAATCCTATCATGATGGGGGTGGCAATATCATAGTGTTTAAACTACCCTCTCTGCATTACTTCCCATTTTATTCTCATCCTTCTTTCTCTGGAAAATGTGAAACATGGCAGGAGGAAACCTTGTCAACTTCAGCAGAATTCTGTTGTTGTTGTTCCTTCAGACAAGTATGCATAGTTGTGTTGTTACTTATATATTATAAACATTGTCCCCAAAAAACAAAAGAGGGGAAAGGCAAAAATAGCCAGTCAAGGAAAAACTCCTTATAGATTAGCAGAGATAGCTACACACAGCTATGGAAGCATGCCTAGCAGCAGAGAACACCATTAGCAGCACAAGCACTAAGCCAGTAACACTCACCAACTCCAAGTTGCAATCTTCCAATATGGAGGCTCTTTAATCTTTGTTACAACATATATACAATATTTACAAAGTCCAGATGGCAATCCAGGATATCAAGCTTGCTCTCTCCAACAGAGCCCCCAACAGACACACAGTTCAGGCAATGTGTATAGTGTTGGCTGGGATTGTGCTACCTTTATACAGACACCTAGCCAATCCTGGCCAACCCTTGTAATGTCTGCACCTGGTGCTCATCAGCCTGACTCAGCACAAACTCAGGTTGAGTCACATTCCTTTCCCCAGCTGCACTTAACAGTTAAAGCAATTAAAGCAACATGATCTTTACACTAACTTTAGAAAGTATTTTCTAGAGGTTTGGTTAAACCATCTCTGACAAACATTGTAGTATTATAGTATATGAATATTACAATATTATTACAGTATTATTCAATTTTTTAAAAAAAACTCTCAAGGGATCAATGACTTTCCTCTGCTGTTGCCAATTTTACAGGCCAAGTTGGTCTGTGAAAAAGATGGTTTTCTATGTCACTTAAGATAGAGACTGACAGACAGACATTGAAATCAATTTGAAATGTACATTTAAATACATCATCTTGCACAGCTGTGAACCACTTCAGACCAAATGAGACATGACATTATCATAGAATCATAGAAATGTAGAGTTGGAAGACACCACTCGGGCCATCCAGTCCAACCCCCTGCCATGCAGGAACACCCTCAAAGCACTCCCAACATATGGCCATCTAGCCTCTGCTTAAAAACCTCCAAAGAAGGAGACTCCACTACACTCTGAGGCAGCATATTCCACTGCTGGACAGCCCTGACTGTCAGGAAGTTCTTCCTGAGGTTCAGGTGGAATCTTCTTTCCTGCAGCTTGAATCCATTGCTCCTTGTCCTGGTCTCTGGAGCAGCAGAAAACAAGCCCTCTCCTTCCTCTGCATGGCATCCCTTCAAATATTTAAACATGGCTATCATGTCCCCTCTTAACCTTCTCTTCTGCAGACTAAACATACCCAGCTCTCTAAGTCTATCCTCATAGGGCATGGTTTCCAGGCCCCTCACCATCTTGGTCTCCCTCCTCTGGACTTGCTCCAGCTTGACCATGTCCTTCTTGAATTAGGGTGCCCAGAACTGGACACAGTATTCAAGATGCAGTCTAACCAAAGCAGAGTAGAGTAGTACCAGTACCTCCCTCGATTTAGACACCATACTCCTATTGATGCAGCTGAGAATTGCATTGGCTTTCTTGGCTGCTGCATCACACTCCTGACTCATGTTCAGCTTGTGGTCTATTAAGACTCCTAGATCCCTTTCACACGTACTGCCTTCCAGCCATGTGTCCCCCATCCTATATTTCTGTATTCCATTTTTTCTACCTAAGTGTAGGACCCTACACTTCTCTCTGTTAAATTTCATTTTGTTAACTTTGGCCCAGCTCTCCAATCTATCCAAGTCATTTTGAATTTTGATCCTGTCTTCTGGCGTATTAGCAACCCCTCCCAATTTGGTGTCATCTGCAGATTTGATGAGCATGCCCTCTATTCCTTCATCCAAGTCGTTGATAAAAATATTGAACAGCACTGGGCCCAGGACAGAACCCTGTTGCACCCCACTAGTCACTTCTCTCCAGGATGAAAAGCAGCCATTCGTGATCACCCTTTGGGTTCGGTCAGTCAACCAATTACAAATCCAACTAACAGTGGCCCTGTCCAGCCCGCATTTTACTAGCTTCTTTGCAAGAATGTGTTGTTAAATGTGTTGTCTCATCAAATGTGCAATATACTTTTAAAATGTAGATTATATCAGCTGAGAGGGGTAGTAAGTGATAGGATCAGAGCACACATGGAGGCAATAGTAGCAAAGGAAGGGGGGTTCATTCAAAGACACATGTTCACAGTTTGGATTCCTGGTCTCAGCTTTGAACCTAGAAGCCCAGGTTTCAAGTGTGGTGGGGAGGAGGCAGGAGTGTTTTTGCATATTTAAAGCTCATCCACCAACTGCACCTATTCCTTGAGATGTTGGATCTGGCCATGGTGGTACATGCTTTAATTACATCTTGTTTGGATTACTGCTAATGTAATGGACTCCTGCCTTTGAAGAGTGTTTAGAAACTTCGGCTACTTCAAAAAGCTGCAGCCAGATTGCTAACTGGAGCAAGTTACAGGGATCATACTAATCCCCTGTTGAAACAGCTCCACTGACTCCCAGTTTGTTTCTGGGCATAGTTCAGAGTGCTGGTTATTATCTATAAAGTCCTATACAGGTCAGGTTCAGGCTATTTGACAGACCAGATCTCTCTGTACGCGTCTGCTCGGCCCCTGAGATCATCAGGAGGGGCCCTTCTCTCAATTCCACTACCTTCACAATTATGGTTGATGGGGAACACAACAGAGGGCCTTCTGTGCCTGCTTCTAAACTCTGGAACTCCCTTCCTAGGGAGACCAGAATGACTCTTCCTCTGCTGTCCTTCCATTGACAGGCAAAATCTTTTTATTTTGATAGAGTTTTATTACAGAAACTTTTTAAATAACAGACCTGGAGGGAGCTGTATTGTTTTAAACTATACTGTTTTAAATACTTTTAATCTTTTTAATTGCATTTTATTTTTTTAACTAGAGATTTGAAGTATTTATTTATTTATTTATTTATTTATTTATTTATATATATATCCCGCCTCTCCATATGGATCGAGACGGCGAACAACTTACAAATAGCATGTATTTCAAAACATTTCTATACATGGCCCCAAGTGTTTGAATATTGTGGCTAGCTTAATTCTAATGTTCACTTTTTGTATGTTTTTATCAGTATTGCTCTTTTGAACTATAAGCTGGCTTGAGTCCCAATTTTGGGAGTATAAATAAATGTAACACAAATAAGAATGCAACAACAACAAGAAGATTACAAAATTCAAAGAAGAAATTTAATTTCTCCCTGTTTCTGTGAATTATAGTCATTCTCCTGCTCATACTATTTGAATATTTTAAAGACTGCAGGTTAGATGCAAGGATCCATTTAAAGTCAAGTGTAACATAGATCGTAGAAAGTTGATGTCACTTCATTTAAAATTAAAATTGCATCCCAACCATGGGAGAGACATGCTGTAAAGTACTTTACAAAAGTGTCATATATACAACTGGAATTGGAAAGAGTATCATATATGCAATTGATTCTAACTTTATCACCTTTTTTTCTCCTGTATGATTTTTAACATAGTTGCCTGGGGAAGAAGCCATTTTAACTTCGAAAGCTTGCACAATGTATTTTATGCTTTCGAGATGGCTTTGTGGATTTTGGATTTTGTTGTACATATGCAATTGGTTTAACTCATAGGCAATCCATGAAGCTTTACAAATGTTTGCTTCCTCCCCCTGCTTCTTTTCAGACCACATGTAAATAACATATGCACATAGAAACACATAGGCTACAAAATATTTTTGTGAACTAGCATGATTTTTGGGGACTTATTTGAAAGACTGATTTAGATGTGAGTATGTATGTGCACTCAAGTTGCCTGTCAATTTAGAGCAACCCTATGAATTTCATAGGGTTTTCTTAGGTAAGGAATACCAGAGGTGGTTTTGCCAATTCCTTCTTCCAAAATACAGCCTCCAGGACCTGGTATCTATGGATGGTATACTCATACATTTTAATGGATTCCTACATTCCTGTAATTTGTAATGTTGCAATAATCCAAAGACAAGACTGTACACATATCTTTCACTAGGGAGAAATCTGTGGCTTGATTTCTTCTGAAACTTACTTCTTAATTAACCTAGCAGCAGTTTTTTCCATCAAGCTGCAGAGAAAAGCTATTCCATTACGTCTACTGAGAATTCAGCTGTGTTCAGCCCTCCCTCAACTGTCACCTAGTTGGCAGCCATTCCAATGGCCAACCTGAACCATTTCCATCTCAGCTGGTCATGGCAAGAAATGTAACTGTAAGCCATTTTCTTTCTGTATCACATCTTTTCAGTTGTCAGGTCCTGTTATCCTGTTGGTTTTTCTAAGCCTTTTAGACTAAAGGGGAAGAGAAACTAAAATAGTTTGCTGTCTAAAAAGGAAGCACATATCCTATTTGTCAAATGTTGGATATTATATGGTTCTGGTATAGGCAAGGTGAGGTACCCCTGTTGAAGTATAATATTTGAAATGTAGCACAGCATCCTGAGAACTCTTTTGGGGACAACAGCTCCCATTCATGATAAGCTCAAACACAGAATTTAGTTCTCGGTGTCCACTATTAATTTCTCTGTTCATTCCTGTTGGGGTAACAAACCTTGCCTTTGTGTGAAGCTATTTCTCTTCTTTTGTTAGGGAAGAAATTCTCTATGTGTGTGTAGGAAGAAGGTGGCTTTTTTAACAAACAAAAAAGTTTCATATTATCACTGGCTGAGTAAGGCAAATGTTGTGTTCTCCTTTGTTTGGAATATTGGAGGAAAACATGTTTTTCTGCCTTAAGCCTCAACCACAGTGTGTTTACATAGACACTCTATTCTGCATTTGGACTATATTTTGGGCCTCTCTGTTTTTATACCCCTCATTTCTGGTCACTGGTTCTCCAGCTAGCAAGGGCCTCCTTTCTCCATTAGTTCCTCTTTTTTTCCAGTCACAGCCAAACCTAACAAGGGAATAAAGCAGAGGGTCTCTTATTCTGAAGGGTGCCAGATTCCAGGCCCACCACGAGCCTTTTCCAGGAGGAGTTGTGACGGGAGCAAAGCGGCTGAGCTGGCTGTGGGATACTAACCCTGTAAATCTTGCAAAAGGCTCTTCAGTGAGGGCTGTCAGGAAGAGGTACCTCATAAAGCCAAATAGTGATTTCCTGCTGAAGCCGGCAGGAGTTGTTTTCTTTACAACATGCTGCTGAAATCGGAGAGGATATGCTGTTTAAATATCTCAGTCCTGGAGGAGTTCATGTATGCTTGAGACAGAGTCAGCAGCCAAAGTGCACAAGGAAAGGACAGATGCCAACATTTGAAAGCCATTAACCAAGAATATTTTGGGAGGATAATTAAGGGACATACCTTTAACCCACTTTGAAATATACTGAATGGGCTTATGTCTCTGTGAGTTATGGAGTGAAAATATGGCAATTTCCCCCTCCCCTGCCCCCTTTTTAAATGAAAAGAATGGTCTGCAGACAAGTTAGACACACACAGCACAGTGGTTAATTTTTAAAAAGCAAAAGGAGATGATCTGGGGCTCAAATGCTATCTAGAAGCTATGCTGGAGCAATGGGAAGTTGCCCCAAATGCAACCAATAGTGCATTTAGGTCTGGGAAGCAGGAGGCAGGGCACTGCATCCTAGGACTCCCAGAAATGAGCAGCAATGTGCTGGTTTCTACTTTTTAAAAACTTAAATTGTTATGGCAGGGGTGATCCTGTTGTTGTTGGACTGTAGTTCCCATCATCTGTCATTGCTGGCTTTGGTACCTAGCGCTGATGGGAGTTGCCATCCAGCATTGTCTTGAGTGGCACACATCTCCCATCCCTGGTTGTTGCTGTTGTGTGCCTTCAAGTCATTTCCAATTTATGGTGACCCTACAGCAAACTTATCACAGGGTTTTCTGGGGCTGGAAGGGTGTGATACACCCAATGTCACCCAGTGGGTTTCCATTGTCGAGGGGGGAATTAAATCCTGGTCTTCAGTCCAATGCTCAAATCACTATACAACACTGCCCCCTAGTTTAGGGGTCTATTATTTCCTCGGCTACCTATCATAAGGCATTGTGCAACAGTTTTATCTTTTCCTCATTGACAGACTTCTTTTGTGATTAGAGAAATGATGTCAGAAGAACATGGGAGAGTTATAAATGAAAGGTGGAATTTGAACATCCATGCAATGAAATAACAAGCCAGGAGATGAGCAAGCCCTGTTCCTCCTTCTAGTAACATCTGAAGAAGGCTAATGAAATCTGGCCTGTAGGACTAAGATATCACTAGCTATAGGACTTAACACACACACACAGAGACCCCACACACAGCTGGATTACAAAGAAAGAGGAGGGAAGACCAAATGATTGATGAGACTCACAATGAAGAACAAGCTCATGAGAATGGTCTCATGAAAGAGTGTAAAGTCCTCTGGAAATTCTGAACAGAGTAAAGACTTTTCAGATCTCTTGAGGTGGGTTGCAAAGAAAAGCTCAGATGTATTATAGTCTGAAATCCTGCCAAGTGGCTGAGCTGGGGGAGTGTGTGTTTGCATTTGGATGGCCTACTGGAGACTCTTTTCATTCTCTAAATAATTGATTGTTCGCTTTATCTCTTCAGTTAACATTTGTCAATGGGATTGCTCTGAGAAGCTGGATTATATTTACAAACCACCCCGTACCCAAGGATGGATTTTAAATACTGCCCCAGATGCAGATCATATCCCAACACAAACACACCATCAGATTATCTTCGTACTCCATGCTGGCCCTGGCCCCAATGAAAGGTGAGTTTTATTGCTGCAGAAAGATTTAATATAGCAGTTTTATAGTTGGCTTGTTCCTACACACATTGGCTCTGATGGTGCTTGATAGGATTCAGATCCCTGTTACACCACATCAGTTTCACACACTCTGGAAATTCCCCCGGAACCCAGTGTGCTACAGCCATGGGTTGTATTGTTGCCACCCTTTCACACAACATCTGGAACATGTTCAACACATCAGAATACTGGTGACTCTTGCAATGTGTTGTCACAAATCCGGAGTTTGGAAGTAGCAAGTTACAAGTAACATGGTTGCTTTAGTTATTTGTGGTTAGTGAAACAACAATGTTGCATCTTTAAAGCAATGTAATAAATAACAACCAAGTCACTTTATTAGTGTAGGAAATAATTGTTTATAGTTATTTTTGAAAATTTATTTTTAAAGGACATTTTAAGAGGAATTTGAACAGGAAGTTTTCAAGTGCCATTTTCTTATCAATCCTGTTCTAAATATACAATATATGTTTTAGGTGTTTTTCATTATCTTAAATTATGTTTTAAATTTAATCTTTTAAAATTAATGTTTTAATTAGATTGATCATTTAATGCTTTTTAAACTTTTGTACTGGATGTTATAGCCATGTTATTTGAAAAATATTGTAAGCTACTTTGGGTCCTATATTGGGATATAAATCAAATCAAATCAAAATAAATAAGTAAGGTGGTTTGTTCCTTCAAAAAAGTAACAGAAAGTAATGGAAAAGTAATGAGCAGTGCAACAAGTAACAAAAGTTAACATTTCCCATCATCATAATAAGTAACAAGAATGGGTTACTTTTAAAGAGTGGGATACATTTTAAAAACACTGTAACAGGTAAGAAAACAAAGTACTTCTCAAAAAGTAACATTCCAAACTCTGCCCAGATCATTTACTGATACAAGACTAAAGCCATTTCTGCATGGGCTTAAAGAAACGGTGCAGAGAGTCCTCCAAGGAGGACGTCTGCATCTGGGAGCGGACTGGGTTGGACCTACTTAGTGTAGTTCCTCACCTCAGCCCGCTCCGTAACGACCTGAAGTGGTCGTCCAGTGTGCTTTTGAAAGATCACTTGAAACAGGTCTTTCAAAAGCACGGAGCGCGCCACTCTGTGCCCATGCTCCGGTGCAGATTTGCAGGCTTGCACCAGTGTGAGCCTGTGATCTGCCAGGGGCGGGCTTTAGGCTGGCGAGCTTCAGCGGTTGGTGGAGAGCCTCGACCAACTGGAAGCCGTCATTGTTGTCCTCAGAGCAGTGCGGAGCAGCAGCCACGCACTGCTCCGGACCAGCCTGGACCCAAGCGTGGAGCCAAGAAGTCTGGTAAGTACCGGCACGGGGCAATTCCCTCACTCCGTGAGGAAATGGCCTAACACCATATCCGCACTAGGCTGTTAGAATGCTATGATTCCACTTTGAACATCCTATGGAATCCTGGGGTTTGCAGTTTCGGGAGGGGCTGGGCAGCTCCTCCCAAAACTGCAAACCCCAGGATTCCATAGGATGTTGAAAGTGGAATCATAGCACTCTAACAGCCTAGTGCGGAAATGGCCTAAAAGGTGATAGCTCTGCTGTAAATTCAGAGGGTTCCAATCCATTCTCTTTTGATTAACCAACAACTCTTACAGACAAAAGATTAAACTACGGTATTCTATATCTGAGCCTCCTAGATCAAAACACTGCTTTTTTCCAACAAGCACTCCCTGTTTAATCTTATCTCTCAAATATATCCCAGTATAGGATTTTTACTTTCTAAAAACTTTGGAAATCCCAGATATATAATTCCCTTTAATAGTGAATTCTGCTGCTGCACGCTAACAGAAATGGAGCCAAAGCAGGATTATTGAGAAACAAGAGTAATCTATTAATATTAGTATGCTCATACCTCTGAGGTTTACAGAAGTACAAAATTATATTTAAAACAACAACTGAAGGACCACTCTAAAAAGACCAATATGGACTCAACATGTTCATTGGCTACACCCTGGTAGGTACCAGTAGGAAATGAAAAACAGAAGATTGAAACAGAGGTGAGAAAATAATGGCAGAGGTCATGGCCAGAGTCCTGTGAACAGAAAGAGGAACATCCCTATGACCATGTGCGTATGTGCCTTCAAGTCTTCTGTTGACTTATGGTGACCCCATGAATTTAATAGGGTTTTCTTAGGCAGGGAATACTCAGAGGTGGTTTTGTCAGCTTTTTCCTCTGAAATATAGCCTACAGCACCTGGTATTTATTGGCAGTATCTCATCCAAGTACTAACCAAAGCTGACCCTCCTTAGCTTCTAAGAACAGGCAGGATTTGGTGCTTTTAGGGATAATATCCAAAAACATTTTGCTGAAGGTCCCACTTGCTTTTTCAAATTTGTTGAAGTCCTTTGTGAATGTGTGTGCCTGGAAACAAATAGTATATATATTTCAGATTAGATCTTACTTAGGTGTTGTAAAGAGCCTCAGGCCCTTTCCACACACAGCGAGGGAAACACTCCCTGCCACTACTCACCGGCTTTTTGGTGGGTCCGGGCGAGTCTGTCGGGATAAGGAGCAGTGCGAGCTCGTCGCTCCGAACTGCTCCGGCATCCAAAATGGCAGGTTCCAGTTGGGGGAGGCTCTCCACCAAACGGAGAAGCTCGCCAGCCGAAAGCCCGCCCCCGGCAGATCTGCAGGCACGCACTAGTGCATGCCTGCAAATCTGCACCAGAGCGCAGGGACGGAGCAACATGCGGTCACGCACTCCATACTTTTTAAAAACCTCTTAAAAGATATTTTTAAAAAGCACGCTGCGCAACCAGTTCTGGTCGCTCCGGAGCAGACTGAGGTGCGGAACTACGAAAAGTAGTCTGCCCCAGTCCACTCCACAGTGCAGAAGACCTCCGTTGGAGGTTGCTCTGCACCATTTTAATAGGCCCATGCGGAAAGGGCCTCAGTCATACAAACAGTATCCCTGTTCAAAAGAACCCATTATAGGCACAATGTTAGTCTTTTGAAATCCAGTATCTTGTTCATCTGTATCACTAGTTCTATCTACAATTAGCCTAAATCAGCCCTCTCCAGCTGGCTGGGGATTACAGAAGTCCAACACATCTCCAGCTGGCCCCTCCCGAAACTGCAAACCCCAGGATTCCAGAGGATGTTGAAAGTGGAATCATAGCGCTATAACAAGCTAGTGCAGAAATGGCCATGGCAAGGGCCTTACTTGCAAATAATCTCAACAAGAGTTCTGTCCAAGCACTATTTTTCCCCACCGGCTTTGTAATAAAAATGTTGTGTTTCTTTTTGTTCCTCTTTTCTGCCTAACAAGGAACCTGTAAGTTATGCATAAGTCTGTAAACAGATTAAGGTAACTGCTGCAGAGATACAACCAAACAGCTGTTTCTTGTTTCTTTTTCTCAGAACTCCAAGGAATAACATGACAGCTCACTAACTGTGGCATTTTGCCGGGTGTTCATAAAAGTATTGCATGACTCTTGATCTGACCTTTTTCCCTTACAGACCAGCATAACTTCTTTCTCTTTCCCACTCTTCTACTTAATGAATAAAATGCAAAAATTGTTTGAGAAATGAGATCATTGCCTGAGCATTGCTTAGGGGCAGAGTTCTTCCCTTTAGACAGGTAGAGCAGTACCTTTGGAAGTGTGTTTACTCAGTAAAGTATTTCATGGTTGCCTCTGGCAGTCTATTCCCTTTTTTCCTCTTCAGTGCAATTGTATAAATCCCTAGATCTTTTTTTTTTTTTTTTAAAGGCAACTATGAGTTAGATTTGAGAGCTTTCTGAAGCAGGACCATTTTAAAGACTCTCAGAATTTTGGTGGGTTTCTTATTTTTCCTGCCTTACAAAAAACAATGATACTGGGACTGAATGTAGACAGGATTTGTAGGAAGAGGAAGGAGACTGAGGAGTAAATGTGTATTCAGCTGCTTCTGAGTTTTGGATGGGTTTTGTAATTAACTTGAGCTGTATCTTGCTTTTTCAAGGCATTGGGCCAAATTCTGTCTTTAATTGCTTTATTGCAACCACAGAGACTCAAAAGGGTCTTGCACGGGTGTAACTGAGGGCAAGAGTTGGCCTGCTGTGTGGTATTTATACCTGCAGCCAGCTATATCTAAGGTTCTTTTAATAATGTTTTCATCTGACTTGAAAGTCTCCTTTCTTGACACTACAATGAACTGGCTAGCAAGTGTGTGCACCAGAGAGTCACACCACTGCCCTCTTCTGGAGGGAATGAAAATGCTGGCAGAGAGAAAGAGACTGAGAAGAAACGGCCTAAAGAAACTTAGAAGGAAAGTTCTTGTTGCTTATTCTGCCACAGATTCTGGTAAACTATGAGAAATGATCTCTGAAGTCACAGTTCATATGCTTGTAAAACAAAGCACAGTACATAGTAAGAGAATTTTTGTGGTACCTGAGAATCAAGAGGCTGAATGCATGTGGATTGAAAGGCAATGGAATCTTGATTAAGATATGTCTAGAGAATCTCTCTTTTGTTGTTGCTGCTCTTTCTTTACTATTCATATTTATACCACATTGATAAGTATGATCCTTTGTGCCTTGAAACTCTAAAATTCACATTTCAGAGAAGGTTTTGAAACTGAAAATACATAGTTTTGGAAGAAACAACTTGTCATAAATGTCTATATTTTCAAAATACCCATATTCATACCTTCTGAAGAATTGTTTTCCGAGCTAGTTCTGAGTCCACTATTTCAAATGATCTCTCCTTTGTTTGTGCTGCTCATATTTTTGTACAACAACCTGGGCCAAGGACCAAGACCCTCACTGATGCAGGCAGAATGTAAAATCTCATCACTGCACATCAGTGCAAAGAATGAATTCACTTTCAGAATGAAAAACACAACATCCTAAATTTGATGCTACATATTTTGGCTATTTGCTAGGCTTGATGCTGCTTATTTGTTAAATTTGTTTATGAGATGAAGGAGTAAGTATTCCAAACATATTGTTGCAAAGGCCAGTATTTCTCATAGTTTCAGACAAAACGTGTCCGTAGTCTAGGAGAAGGATGAATACCAGTTGAGTGGCAGATATAGAAGGAGCTTTCCCAGTGCATTTGTGACCAAGGACAGAGTGCGCTGGCAGCCATTGGACAACCCAGGGGAAAATGTTGTGAAAGGAGATGCTGGACTTACACAAGCATGAGTCACCAAGAGAATCCTGGCATGTGTGTAATACTCCATGATTCTCCTGGCAAAAGAGTTTCTAGGTAAGTTGCAATCACATTGACCAGTTTCTTAGAGTTCCACATGGCCTCCACATTGTTTATTCTTATTTATTTATATCCTGCCTATCGCCTAGAACTGGGATATAAGGCAGCTGAGTTATTAATGTTCTCTAATACCACAATGGGCAGGTTTGAGGAATTTTTTTTTTTTTTTATCTTGGACTCTTAAATCCACTAACCTGAGCCTGGTGCAAAAAAATACTCTTAGAATAAGATGCTTCTGATCCCAGACTTTTTTGTTTTGAGCACTAGAACTAAGCTGAGTTTAATCTTTCCCCATAAACATCCATTTGTGGCTACCCTAAGCTTTCTTCATTTTAGTAGTATAATTTAGGGCCGGTAAGTAGTGGATAAGACATTTTGTTGCTATTGTTAATCAATTTGGAATCAGAAGCCCTTGCTGGTCTACTACAATTCATGCAGAGATCTAGCATTAGATGCCAATCAAACATCCACCCACTTATGGGTTAATATATTGAGTGCAATTCTACCTCACCTTCTCAAAAACTGTAAATATACAGTTCCTGATTCAAGAATGAATCTGGATTTCATTTGCTAGATTCTTGAACGTAGGTTTAACATTGGACAGGCTATTTTCTTAGGACTGAGGAATGTTCCCTTCATTTCTGCTTTGCAGGATGAATTTCCCAAAGCTAAGATATGAATGATTCCATTTAACGGATTTAAAAAGCTTCTCGGGACATTTCCAGGTAACATGCATTTGATGTTAACCGATCCTTTGTGATGACTTCTGATGTGAGGGGAGACAGTACATAATAGCAATGACTTTGTCACTGTTGGACATAAGAACACAAGAAAAGTTGTGCTGGATGAGACCAAAGGCTAACATTTTCTTCATACAGTGGCTTACTAGAAGATTACGGGAAGCCTACAAGGAGGACAACAGTGAAATAGCATTCTCCTGCTTTTTTTCAAAACAATTGGTATTGCAAGGCAAGTTGTGTCTGGTACTAGAGTGATAGATGTAACTATTGATAGCTTCATCCTTCATGAATTTATACAATCCCTTTTTAAAGCCATCTAGGTTGTTGCCCATCATTACATTGGTATAGTTGTGATTTCTTCCATTCAACATTACATGCTCTGAAGATGGCCTTGGGGGACCCCGATATAGTCAGTGGGCTGCATTTTGTCCACCTTCTCACTTAGAGCCTGAAATGGCTCCCTGCCATAAATTCTTCTGCTCTTCTTTCAGCTCTTCCTGCTTTATAATCTAGATTATATGCCCACATTAAACAAAAAGAGAACTGGTAAAACACAAATACAATTAATTTCAATGTGGATTGCATTGCCCTGTGTTTCTATTATCTTTCTGAGATCAAGATTGACTTTTCCCCCAGACTCTGCAATCTACTTAAGAACGTTCTATTGCTGGATAAGATTCTCTATGGATGCTAATATATTTCTCTTTAACAAGAAAAGCAAACTGAAGATGTCTGCGGTAATAGTCCCACTTAAAAAAAAACCAGCCAGATTGCTCTACTAATTCTGCACCTCAGTCTTGACTGTGAATGTTGTTCGCAAAATAGCTTCCAGATGTTATCAAATAATCAACTGTCTCTTTTAGTCTGCATGCTGTTCTTCCCTGTGCCATTTGGTTCAGGAATTCTTTTCATTCCTCCTCAACTACAGGAACATAGTTGTCCTTCCTAACATTTAAAAGATGGCCCTGTTTCAGAACTGATTATTAGTACAATCCTCCTTCATTTATAGGACAAATTATTGACCCTACCATTTAAAACATGGCCTTCAGGTTCTAATAAGACCTTCTCCAGGTAGCTGGAAAGAAATCAAAACACACAGTTAAGGCATGAGAGGACATTCTGGCAAGACAGAAGTGAGGTCAGCCCTCCTCTACTGGTAAAAATGGAATAGTTGGATGTGAATTCTATAGAATAATCTGTAGATGGCATCTGTGGACCTGACCAGTCATAGGCAATAACCAATCCAGTAAAACAAGAGAAATCAACATTCTTTAACTTAAGAGCAGTATTTGAAATGAGTGCATGGCCAGTTTGTATGTCTTCTGCCCAAACCATTTCTGCATACCCCAAATATATACAAATATATATTTCATTCCTCCAAATATCTGTAGCAACTGTGTCTCCTACCATTTCCAGGAATGATTTAACTGTAGTTTGGGTGCTATTCACTCTATTTTCTTGAACATAGAAACAAGGCAGCACTTTGCCCCAAACCTTCTATCACCACTTTCCAGACATGAAAAGTGGCTTATCTGGACAGAAGCTCTTGTTCTCAGGGGGATCTCCATATGTGCTGAAACCCTGGAAAAGTCAGGGATCTTGCATTTGTGGATATGCTCCACATTCTCTTTTTAAGACATAGCACTTTTCACACGAGGAGGGCAATAACAGAGGAGATGAGGAGGAAATGTCGCCCTGCTTCTGAGGTCAAGAAAGCAAGTTGAGCAATGCACACTACTTACTTTCTTTCTGTGGGCAGAAGAAGACCTTTTTATTCTAGTCTGGCTTTAAGAATTAATTTTTTAGGGGAACAGCTCTATATAATGTGCTCAACTGTTATCTGTCATTTTTGTTTTCAGTGGTTTGTGCATTTAGTTGGTTTTAATTTTTTTATAGACTAATTGTTTTCTAAACTTTTCTATGCTGCAATTTTTTCACTGTTTGTTTCAACTGTTGTAAGCTGCCTTGAGTCCCAAACTGGGAAGAAAGTGGGATGGAATTAATTAATTAATAGAGAGGTGGAAGCAAAATTGAGGACTCTTGATCCCATGGTTCTCAACATGGATTCACTCCTTATAATTCTGTTGAGCTAGGGTTAATAGATGTGGTGGGATCTTCTAGGTCTCATTTAGGTGGTAAGTTTTGGAGAGACAATATCCCAGCTCTCACTTGGTGTGTGCTCATGAGCCATGCAAAATAAAGAGAGAATAAGGTTCTGAAGAAAAACTCAATGAATTGTTAAGGTCTTCTGTGCTCACCTTTCCCAGCTGCTGTTTCAGAACATTTGCTGCTTCGTGTGCTGCATTAAAGACAGGCATCTGTTGCCCAAATTCCATTAGCCTATACTAGACTTTCAACAGCAATTAATGACCAAACTTCAGGAGGAGGAGAAATACCTAAAACTTTACACCTTCTACTAAGCCAGACCTCTACTCTGGCTTCCATGGAGCTAAGCAGTGTGTTATAAGATTCTCCCCGCCCGTGAAGCAAACAGGCTCTTTTCTTTCATGGCACTTCTCTGGTGACCATCTCCCTGAAGCTTCTCACATCAATTGTAACCACTACTAACAGGCATTCCAGCAAGCTGCAACAGATGGAAAGCATGGCCATTCTACCAGCTCTGGTGAAAGACTCCATACTTTTTTAACTCTGTCTTCCCCATCCTTTTTCTTTTTGTGTCAAGACTTCGTAAATTGAAAGCCTGGACCAGGACTTTTAAAACTGACTGTAGGTAAGGAGACTTTTTGGTTGAGGAGATGGAACAAGCACACATTAAATGAATAAATAAATTTGGTGGGTCAAAGTAAACCTAAGTTCAATTAAATGGAAATGCCTCATGATTTTGAGGCAAAAATATTCTTATATTGCAAAGAATCTAAATGTAGTTTGAAAGTTATTAATCCACTGCCTAATTTGAGCCAAGATATACTGCGAATGGTCCCTGGAATGAGTTTCGGAAGTATTATACATCCTGGGATATCAGCAGCATGTATCTAGAATTGCTATCTACCTGGAGAGAATGGTTTGTCCAGCATGGTAAATGTGCAAGTATCACAAATCATTTCAGAGCTCAGAGCACTTAGGAAAATCTTCTACACAGGAATCCCACACACTGATAATATCACATACAATGAATATACATATGTTGGGAAGCTGTGAATAGATTTCAGTTTCTAGCAAACATGTCCAGTTTATGTACATGTGATGATTCATGCATGAGAAAGACAATCACCTATGATTCACGTGATTTCCTAACAGGAATTGGTTTCTATAGAGGAAATTTGTAATGTGATAAGAGGCCAGTAGATGAAGAATTTCTGGTCCAAGGGTACTGACTCCCTACAGGCCAGAGATTCCCAATGTCTTTGTTTTTTTTACCATTTGAACTCTGAAATCATCTGGAGCAATTACTCATTTTGACAAACTTGTGTGATCACTTGAGATAAATCATTCTTGCTTTGGGACATAAGAAACAAGGTGTTTTCTTTTTTAAAATAAAGAGATAGCTTACAGCTGAAGAAATAGAGAAATGAACTTATCATATTCCTTAAAGTGACAATATTTGTACATTCCTATTGAGTTGGGCTGCAGCCAAATATCTGATGCAGCCTGAATGTTTCCAAATATTTTCTGATGTTCATTTGCAGATGTGAATCGCTTCCACAACTTTAAAAAAATGATTATTTGACAATAAAGAGATTTGATTCTCCCAAATAAATTTAATCAATACTTAGTTATTGCATATTTTAATTCAAAATGCCCAATCATCTAGTTTATTATTGTTCAAACAATGATTTTTTTAAAAAAATTCTCTTGTATGTTTTAAATGGATTGTGATACTGGAATTTACAGCTCAAGTTTATTTTTTCAAAAAATGAAAAGAGTACATTTTTCTGTCTTTCTTGCTCCCACCATTGCAAGAAGTTACTCTAGGTAAATATTAAAACAGTTGTATTGTCTGCTAGAGCCTATTTTAAAGGTCTTCAGCTACCCCCATCCCAAATCTCAGGACATCATGCAGGCGCCATAACTTCAATATCAACTGAGAATTCTCCCTCTTCTCCCTTCCTCTTTTTCCTCCTCCCTCTCAACTACTTGAACAGATCTGGACTGAACTGATGTACAGATCTGGAGGATTCAAAAGCCTGTGCTCATTTCTGTGTCTTTCAATTGGTCTAATACAAGTACTGTATTACACTAATACGAATTTTGGAGTAAGTCTCTTATGCTTTCTGTAGTCCAAAGAAGTTGTCCTGAAACATCCTGCCACAGTGGAGCAGGGAACTGATATAGCTGGATAGAGATACTAGGCTCTGAAAATCTTTGCAGCCAAGTCACAGTGGGAGCAACTGGGTGATCAGCACTTCTGAAGCACATCACTTCACAGTATTATCTAAATGGGAACCAAGTCCTTGAAAACTGATCATGAGTGCTTTTGAAATCCTTTCCAGAATGCTCTGGGATGAGTCCTGGTCTCTGATTCAAAAAGGCACCCAGAGGAGAGAGGTTTAGATTTCTGAATAGAAGAAGAAGAAAGAGATGAGGAGGAGAAGCCAGCGGTTAGAATTCTTCTTTTTGCCAGCCTTGCTGAGTATGAAAGGAAAACCCTTGTCCTTTTGTCCCTACACTCGCCCTCTACAGATGCACATGCAAAATCTAATTAAAATTTAGCAGAAGAGGGAAAAAAACCTGACATGGGTTTTTTAGTTTAAAGAGAGAGAGAGAGGGAGAGAGCGCAAGAGCAAGCAATGAACGAAAGAGAGATCTTTAACAAAGGCCATAATATTAACGGGGCCGATTCGTCAGCTGCTACCTGATAATATAGAGTCAGGAAAGCTTTATTAACGTTGGAAGCCTGAGTTCTTTGTTAATTACGGGCTTTGCTAATGATTTGGAATATTGGCCAGTTCCGGGGGATGTTGATGAATAGAGACCTCGCTAAGATTTATTCCTAATTATCTCATTTGTCTCCCTCCATTACTTTTTATGGCTGAAATTTATGGAGCTATTACTGGGGACATCGCTGCAGCTCAGCGATGATTTGGGAGAAGAGAGATGTTTAATAACAATAACAATAATAATAATAATAATAATGCCAGATTAATAGGAAACCGATTATGCTGCAGTGGGCAGAAGGGTCGCTCATACTCTCCTCGCCCCGCACCATCCTGCTCTCCCCCAGCCTCATTGTGCCTTGGCTCATGTTTAAGAGGAAGTCATGTCCTTGCCAAAGAGGCAACAGGAATATTGAAAGAGCAGTTTGGAAATTCCTTTTGGCACTTGCTCAAGTCTCCTCCATGTCCCTTTGGCTCATGCGCTCCAAAGAAGACAGAGGAAATCCATCATACTTTTAATATTTTGCCTCCTCCACTTCCACAGCTGCCCACCTCTTTTATTCATGCTCCCTACCAATCTTATCTCTTGAAGATAGCCTCCACTTGTAAGATCATATCAGTGCTTTGAATCAACACAGCTATGGAGTGGTAGGAAAAAAACACAGAATTGAGAACTGTGCTATTTGCAATAAAAGTATTAATTACTCATTGACGTCCTCAGAAATATTTACACACGTGCACAGATACACACATAACACCTCATAATGTTTGTTTTTTTAAAGTTAGGGGTTTTGTATTATTAATTTATGAAAACAGTCATGGACACCCTATGGTATGAGCAGCCTGAACATATTGGTATAAGCTTTGAAAACCATGAACATGCATGCAACGCACATTAGCACACAGGATCCATGTTGAATCATTCTCTGCACTAAAATTTCCATGAAAATCAGCTTCCACCAGGTGCCAATCTGTACAACCCCATTTGGTGCACTAAAAATGTAAACTGAGTTGATCTGAAAAAGCCAAGCAAAGCTCTTGTGCTGTTGCTCCAGTTCTGGGGAAGCCTATCTCTCTTCCTAAACTTGTAGTGCCAGCACAGGTCTAAGAGCCAATACTCTCTATCAGCTACTTACTTAAGGATATTTAACCAAACAATCTCTCTTGGCCTGATGGAAACATCTTTTACCTCTGCTCTAATCGCCAACAGAACAGACATCCTTCTCTGCATGCAGCTGATGTCCAGTGAAGTAGGTTACGGGAGAGTTATGATCATGGCAATAGCATCACAATTGTGACTAAGTAGCAATCATGAATATTGAACAGCTACCTAGATTTATGCACTCATAACTGTTCTATATTCACGACCACTACTTAGTCATGATTGTGACACTATTGCCAGAATTGTAACTCCCTTGCCAACCTACGTTACCAGGCACCAGTTGCATGAAAGAGGTTCATTTTGCCAGTGATCAGAACACAAGAGAATGATGATGTTTCCATCAGATTTTTTTTGGAGGGGGGGTCAGGCCAGGAGAAGTTACTTAGTTAAGTATACCTAGTTAAGTAGTTGATAGAGAATACTGGCCAAAGTCTTTGAGAAGGCTTGATGAGATGAGTTGCAACAGTCTGGTAAATTGCTATAATTATGTACACACTCATTTACAACATACCATATGGTTGGCCCTGACTGTTTTTTATCATAACAGAAGTGCACCATCATAGCTGTATAAGCATATGCCTTTTACACATGTGAATTTTAAACTGACTTTCAAATGGTGTAGAAGGGGAGGGCAGATGTAAAATGAAAATGGCACCCCAGAATCTTATCTAGAAATGTAGGAAACAGTCTTAATGTAGAATCAAACTGCTGGTCCATCTAGCTCAATATTGCTTACCATGACTAGTATTGTTTGAGTGTTTCAGACAAAAATTTCTCAGTACAGTCTGGAGATGCCTGAGATAGAATCTGCAAAGCAGATGCCACTGAGCTCTGGTTCTTCCTTAAGTTTCCAGAGACTAAAGCTCAATGCATGCCAACTCTGCTTGTGGGAACTGCATATTTTTCCTGCACCAAACACACTCTGGCCCACGCAAATCTACATTAATTAGGTCTTAGAACAGAGCTTTCCAAACTTTTCATGTTGGCGATGCACTTCTAAGACATGCACCATTTTGCGACACAGTAATTCAGCAAGTAACTCAGTAAGTGGAGGCACCCCTTCCACCCAAGACTGCGCCCCCCCACTGCCCTCACTGGTGTCTTACTTGGCCGGGGCAGCGGGAGAGGCAACCCCTCCACCCATTAAGTTCATGTGGCACAGCTCCACACACAGTTTGGAAAGCTCTGTCTTAGAAAATAGAAGAGTAAAACTGTGGTGTAGAGTTTACAGTGCCATTCCACCAAGAAAATGGAACTTAAATCAAAATGTTTCATTAGACTAGACTGTATCCTCCTTATACCAGGTTTTAGCTGAGTGGGCAAAGGAATGCTTATGGACATTATTCCTATGATACAAGTTCATCAGGACTGGTACAAGGTATTTTCCCGCCTGAGGTAAAGGATAAGATGTCAACACCTTTCCTGTCCCATGTAGAGAAGCTGATATGCAGCTGAATATCACTTCAGCTCCAGGGAGGGTCTAGCATCCACCACTGTGCCAGAGGCAGCGGGCTGGTTTAGGGTGCCTGGGACATGCAATGGGGCAGCCACATCTATGTTCTTCAACAGATCAAAACTTCCAGGGGTCTCAGGAACATGGTACAGGCCTGATACTTTCTGGCTGAGGCCTCTATGTCCAGCCCTTTTCCTTATTGCTAACACAGCACAAGTCTTAATTCAGAACTGGTAATGTGGAGGAATGGTGAGGGAGTTTTCATGAAGTGGGAAAGTCACTCTTCGTTCTGCCTTCCTAATTGATAATTA
Source organism: Ctenosaura bakeri (assembly GCA_948474755.1). NCBI lineage: Eukaryota > Metazoa > Chordata > Lepidosauria > Squamata > Iguanidae > Ctenosaura > Ctenosaura bakeri. The sequence goes on from CAOLHI010000430.1 coordinate 500,817, forward strand.
CAGTCAGAACCCCAGCCCTGTATTGGCCATTGGAGGGATTACATTTGTTCAGTCATGTAGCGACGGGGGGGTGATGTGAGTGGTTTGCCCCAAGTGGCAATGTTTTTGGGGCTTCCCAGCCCATAGCCATGTCCCCGCACACCACAGCCATGCCCCCACATGCTGCAACCATGCCCTGGCCTGCTGCAGCCACACACCCCTCCACGCACTCCAAGCTCCTCCACTGCATTTGTTAAAGCAGGTTTCAAGCAGCCTCTATTCAGTATCACCTCTAGAAGAAACTTCTCATAGAACTGCTTGAACACATATTCTTCATATGCATACACAAACATATTATTTGACACAATAACAGGGTTGTTTCTGTGTTACGGTTTAAAAAGAGTTCTGGGTCACTTTGGAGCACTGGGAAGAGAAAGAATGTGCTACTTGAACATAATCTAATGCAGTGGTTCTCACCTTTAGAACTGGACTTCATCTCCCAGAAGCCTCAGTCACTATGGCCAATGGTCAGGGATTCTAGGTGTTGAAGTCCCACACATTTGGAAGCCCAAAGATTGCAAACCCCTGATCTAATGAGAACCCACAATAGTCAAGCCAAACCATGTGTGTTATTGCAACAAGACTTGTGGGGACTCTCCCCCACCCATACACTCACACAGTACAGTAAGTGAAGTTGTATGGGGAAAAGTGCTAAGAAAAAATTGACCAGAGATTACAGTGTGGGGCACAATAAAAATTGAGTTACACATTAAGAACCATGATGGCATCAATTTTCTGAAAAGACACCTCTCCTCGAACATTGCATTGACTCTGTGAACCTACACCAGCCATTAGATTGTAACACACGTACAGGATCATCACAGAATAAGCCTCTACTAGTTAAACAGGTAACACTAGTCGACCCTTTCTCCTCTGTGGGTCAAACACGTCTGGGGAAGGGATAATGCTACTTAGTTATTATGTTTATATTCCATGGTAGACTTTCCCAATGCCATCTGAGCAAAAGGCTATCAACACTCGTAAGAAAGGATGTCAGGGGGCATGCTACCATGTTTAACACCCAGCTCAAAGCCCCATGAGCAGGAAGTCCTTTTAAGCACCCAGGCATCTAACATGGGGAGTGCCTATCCTCAAGACTGGCATGTAAGATTTTTTTTTATTTTATTTTTTTGGCTAATGAAAACTGCCTGGGGTAATTATTTTAATCTGGGTTATTGGGATGGAAAGCAGCTCTTTCTATGTCTGCAAATTTATAATAACATGGGGGAGAGACACCCGTCCTCTCCATAAGAGCCTTGCTTCCTTTGATCCTTTGTGCAAGGCCTCTTATCGGCAGGCGAGTAGGTTTACATAGTGAAAGATAGAGGAATAATACTCAGCTGAGATAAGCCTCAGCCCCGTCTTGCCTTTGTGTAGCAAATTTGATAGCACTGGGAAAATGTTTACTGGGAGACTTTGGGAGGGAATTAGTCCCCAGTGCAGCTGAGAAAAATAATTGACTTGAATTATAATTAGAAGGTTGTCGGGTGGGTTTACTGACACTGTTTGTTTGAGCTCATCTGTGCTCATCTTGGTTACTCCCTTCCTGTTCTCAGCTCTGGACCGCACTGGAAGTGATGATTTTTAGAAGCCAGAACAACCAAACCGTTTAAGAATAACTATCTTGAGTTTTTCATTCTCATGCCACATAAAGCTGTTGGCTGCTGAAGGGACATATTAACTGTAACTCTACCACCACCACTAGGCAACAGAATTTTTAGCCAGGGCCACCACTATCAAGATCATCTGAAAAGTTATGAAATACAGTAGGGAGGTATTTTTAGAAGAAATGTCCATAGGAAACAATAGCAAGTAACAGGGAAGGCATTACCAACAGGCTTGGGGGATATCACCACAGCCTGCATGTGTGTGTACACACACAAGAATCCTTTTGCTCAGAGATAACAATAACAACATTTTAGAGTCATAGTCCAAAAAAAAGGTAAAGATTTCCAAGCAATCGGTCTGAAAAATAATAATAAACTAGGGCTGAAATCCTGCATTAGGAGTGTACGTGTATCACTTAGCTATATCTCATAACTACTTCTCCTGATGCTCCAAAAACTAAAATAAAACTATAACAACAATGACAAAACTCCTCACATTGTAAGTAGCATAGCTCTCCAACATAGCTATTTCTGTGTTGTCATAGAGTAAGGAGCTGGGTGCACTGTGACAGGTATCTATAGAGATCTCTTGGAGTCCTTGCAAGCTCTCTGCAGATGACTTTGGGCCTTTCCACACTATTATTCCACTTTCAACATTGTGTGGAATTCTGGGGTTTGTAGTTTACTGAGGCCAAAGATCTCTCTGGCTGAGAATTCTAAATGCCCCTCCTTAAACTGTAAATCCCAGGTTTCCATAGGATGTTGAAAGTGGAATAATAGCACTATACCAGTGTACTGTGGAAAAGCCCTTCTTTTCAGTGTGTCCTGCTACAGGAGAATAGCTGGATCCATCTTCACTAATCCACCTGTTCTTCAACAACAAAGAAACTATTCTATTGGGGAAAATGTGCTGGTTACAAGGTGAATGGGCAGGATTTTGGTCACTGCGTGGTTGGAAAAGAATTCTGACCTATGCAACTATCATAAAAATGTAATGGCATAAGTCCAGTGTTTGCCATTGTAATTCACTAACCAGCTGCCAGCCTACATTGTATTTTGTTGGATGGGATGTTCTCTGTAGACATTTTTCACACTTTTCTCTCAGCAGAAAGTCAGCATTTTAGGATTATAAACTTTTATCAGTCCTATAGAGGAAAGCCCCTTTTTGGATTAAATGTTTAGGGTTACTACCGATTTCTTCAGAGGCTCCTGAATTTTGGAATCTGGAGGTCCATCTTTCTAGAAGATACTTGTAATCTACCTGTGTACATTCAAAACATCTACTACTGAGCCTGTAACAGTTTTTTTTGCTTTTCATTTTGTCAGTTTTCTGTGTGTTTCATTTAAGTCCACTGGCTATCACTGCTTTAAGGATTACCAGCAGTGTGGTTTAAACTCCATATATAGTAATGGTGAAAAATGTGATTTTATTAGTAAGGGAGGTTCCAAGTTCATATGGAAGTGAAGAAACACCTGGAAAAAATGCTGGCAAAGGTGCTCACCGTCAGATCATATAAGGATTTGGTGCTGATGTTTAAGTTCTTCCTCAGTGTTTGCAAGGTTAGGGACTGATTATTCCAATACAGCCCTCCCTCCACATTTGCAGGTTTGACCTTTGTGAATGTGATGTTTGCAAGGTGTATGTGTGCCTTCCACCTCACCATTCTCCTCAATCCATTCCCTTGTGTTTTGCTGGATGCAGAGAAGGAAGACAAGAGTACCTGGACCAAAGGCGAGGAATGGCAGGGGTGGATCACAGAAAGAAATCAGAGCGGGATCATGGGGGGAGTTATTCCCAGTTTTATCAGTTTTGTGAGGGTTCTGCACCCTGAACCCTTGTGAAAATTGAGGGGCCACAACATAGCAATTGACATGAGCTTCATAAACAATGCAAGTCCTGTCAATACAAAAAATTCAATGGCAGTGCTATTTTTAAAGTGAAACAAACTGGTTCCCCAGTCAGTGCCAGCATCTGTGTATGTAATACAGGAAAGGGAATTGAGAAGCCCTCCACATGTTCTTGGATAGCAAGTCCCAACAGCCCTAGCCAGCACAGCTGAATAGTAAGGAATCCTGGAAGCTGTTGCTCAGCAATATTAGGAGAGCCACCTCTGCATATATAAGACACGGAATATATAAGATGTGGAAACAAGTGTATAATCCTTACATTTAAGGTTGTTAGTGGAACCCCGATAGAAAAGTGATTGAATTGCTAAGAAACACGGGTCTAATAAATGCATAAATGCTGGGGTATGTGTTTCATGGCACGTTTTAGGCTACGGAATAACAGAAGATTTTCAAAAGACTCCCCCTCCCCATTGGTTTAGATGGTAATAGTATTACTTTGCTTACTTCAAAATGTGAACACTTATTCTCCAATATTTCGGAGATGAAAACAGGGACACATGTGGCCAAACAACATTAGAGTGTGATCAAGACAGCAAAAGCTAATAATGAGGAAGAACACACAAGCTCGGAGAGGTTGCAGCAGTTTGTTTTCACCTGAACTTACTGAAAAGGGGAAGATTCTCTCTTCTCCTCTTCCCATACTGAATTAATTGAGTGCAGATGGCTTCTGCACTTTGAACTCAAGTTTGCAGCAACTGAAGTAAGCTGAGGACAAAGGGGAAAGAAGGAGGAGGAGACAGAAACTGGGACATTTTAAAAGCAACTGAAAAGGTGGGGTGACAAAGCAAATTAATAGGGACAGCTAGCAGGTATGTGATAAGCTAGTCTTGCTGTATTTGGAGGCCCTGGTGCTCATTCTGCTTACTGAAGGACTGGCCTCTGCCTTAGAGCCATGTTCTGAGTGCACAATGAATCTAAATATATTTATCCAGGGATTAATCCCTGGTAGGTTCTAGAGGCTCAACAGCCAAAGTGTTGAGCATGTTCTTCCTCCTGTGGAAGGTACCATTTTACACCAGAAGGAGAAGCAACACAATGAGCATTCCTGTGCCTGTCAAGACAAGGGGGAAAAAATCTTCAAGCCCCAATGGAGATATCCCACATTTCCATCTTTGCCATGGCTCATCAGCACAGATGGCAAAAGCTAAATGTTATGATAAGGTATTTCTCCCAAATTTCCCTCTTAATAGAATTACCAGACTGTAATTACCCTACAAGCCTGAAAAACTGCCAGAATCCCAATTAGGAATCTGAGGATATAATTGGCCCCTAATTAGAAAGATTTGTCAAATGCGAATAATGTCCGTTGCTCCTTATTCCCCCACCCACACACATGCTTCCTATTGAAAATCTAGATATTTTCTTCCCCCCATTCCCTTCCCTTGTTCTGCAGAAAAAGGGTGCCCCTTTCCCCCATTTGCACTTCTCTTCCAGAGCTGTATTCTTTTGGGTTCTCATGAAAGCTGAACTGAATGGGCAGCTGTTGGAACTGCTTTCATAATTCCTGGAAAAATAGCACTATAAAGGGAGACAGAAGGAGTCAGGAAGTTGGACTTTTAAAACGTATGCCTTGAGGTTTTGACTTTGCAAAAAAGGCACAAGAACTGGTGCTGCAGGACCAGAAGCAGAGAGTGGAAATGAAGCAGCTTAATAAGAGCGACTATTGTAGTCTGCTTTGCAGCCGCTGAGGTAAAGAATGTTTCAAAGGTAAAGTGAGTCTGAAGTAGATCAGAGACACAAGAAGGAGGGAGGCACTCAGAAACACACTGGTATGTAGTGCTATACATGTATTCTGACACTCAACTAAGGTGAGTAAATAGGAAATAGCATGTAAATTAAACACTGTTAGCAGAACACAATGAACTCTAGATGTGGGCTGCTTCACACATTATAGGAGGCAAGAGCTTACCTTTGAAGTGCATTAGGGAGGCTGTGTAGGTGACAGAAGACCCTTGGAATACATACATATCTTTCAGAGCAGGTGTTCTTCCCCCCCAAAACAGTACAATTTTCATGGATGCATTCTGTGTACCCACTAAAAATCTAATGGAGGAAACATCCCTTAAAAGCTATTTGTACAACACTACTCAATTGGATTTAGGTCCATGTTATGCTCTTTTAAACTAAAAGCTGTGAGATAACTGTTGTACAGAAGATTACATGAAATATAAAATGTTTATCTTCAATCTTTATCTTAAACACTTCCCTGCACTGAGAATGATCTAAACTGTATCCTTGAGACACATCTAGCTGTTCTTTAAAATCTCTCTTGATGGGAGATTCCACAGCTCCTCCTGTCCTGCTGTTAGCCAGTCATTCTTCTGCAGTCCAAAACTTCATTGTAATGTTGAGTATGAGCACAAGCTAAAGGTAAGTACCTACCATTGATTTCTACAAGAGAGTTAAGGTTATGTTTAGGTCACTCCTGTTGATCTGAATGAGATTTAAAAGTGAGTCTCTTAACTGGTTCGTGCCCTTTAGGCTTAGGTACTAAATTATTATAACAAGATAAAGAATATTCTCATCAGTGACTTCTTTTGAATGATTCATTATGTTAAGTTCTTCTATCTATAGCACGCTACAGAAATGGGATAATGTAGTACTAATGTACTATTAATCCATAGCCTTTTGGTTGGTTGCACAGTTTACAAACTCTCCCCCTTCTATTCATGTAGGGGTATCAGCCATCCTGAGGTAAACGTGCATCTGACAAAGAGACTAACTTATCTGTCCCTTTGGAATTTTAAAATAATGCTTTAGATCAGGGATTACATAAGGAATGTTGAAGGATGATGGGAGCTGCAGTCCAGTGACATCTGAAGATTGCCAACCCCAGCTTTTGATCATGGGTGTGTTGCCAAACTGCTCACAAAGAGGTTGAGAGATAGCATATAAGAACAAAGCTTGTGAACAAGGTATACAAGTGAGTTTCCTGGGGGAAGGGGACCAAACAAACTATCCTTTCACTGGAAATAGTGGTTTTCTGTTCAGAAATACTTTTATCTTCTGGTTCTTCAGGAATAGAAAAGAGACGTAACTTTGACAAAGCAAAATTTATGATAAACATAACATGCTACCATGATCTAACAAATGTGCATACATAGCCCAGCTAATACAAAATCCTACTCATATATGCCAAGTTTAAGTATGAGTCAAAACCTCACAGTGTAATACATCATCATCCATTTACACCTGACTGACAACTCCATCAATCACTAATGCATAGTTGTACTAGGAAGCTTAAGGTACATATCTGAACAAACTGTCACTGTCAGGTCATGTCTTTTCACACGTCTAAAACAAATGTTGCTCTATTAACATGTTGGTTTACCTCTACTAACATCTCAGCCCCAGCACTGAGAAACCATTGCATATTATACCCTTGTTAAGATATGCCACATACTCTTGCTTGGGCCATGGTGTTTCAGAGAAAAAATCTTTCTGTAAAATCACCAACAAAGATAGGCACCTGAGCATGGACAGGCACATTCATTGAAAATACCATGCTTGTATTAAACAGAAACAGCTCCCTTTGGCTTACCAAGTTATGGCTTACCAATCTATGTGGTTTCAAGCTGGAAAAATGAACATGGATTAAAACAATATAATTGTGGCTGCATATAAGAAGGGATAATTTACAGATGCAGTTTGTCTTCTCCTTCCTCCCCACTATACTATGACACAACACATTATATCTTCAATAAATTTCTTCTACACAACTATAATTGAGACCCAGCATGGTGCACTAGTCAGAGAGCTAGAATAGACAAGCCTAGCCCAAGATGATTTACAGCTTGAGACACAGAACTCAAGGTCTCACCTAATTCAAGGTACAGGCACAGCTCACTTAACAAAGCATCTGATAGTTCCTATTTACAAAGTCTTTTTATGCCTACCAGGAACCTCACATTTCCTCCCTGTCCTCTATTTAACTGGAAGATTTTTTTTAGCAGCGTTGACACCAGGAGGCCAGTGAAGGAGGATTAATGAAATATAGATTTTGGTGTCAGCTTGCCGCAACATGTCTGAAGCACACAACGCAATAAAAGCTGGGAAAGAACCGGATTCCGCTTCAGCCAATCCTACTGCAGCTATGTGTACCTGCTTACAACAGCAAGGTAAACAACACCCATCTCCAGAATCTCTGACTGAACAAAAACAGAACATAGCAAAACAAGAGAAAAGAGAGGATAGTAAATAAGGCTGCCTCAGTAGCCATTCACAGCATGCTAAAAAGGTCCCAAATGAAAATTCCAAACTGAAATCATAAAAAAGTGGAGGCTGATAAAAACAAAAGTCATCCCTGGATACATTTTGCAAGATGCCTTCAAGTAGTTTCTAGAAGCTTCAGAATCTTATGCAAGGTTTAGCTGATCTGGTTGGTTCATTTCACATGTCCATATTGTTAGTTTTATATAACATTTTTGCTGAAACGTGTTGAACTGCTCTTCTTTTTTGTTGCTGGAGAATCTATTCACATTCTTTCTCTACTATGTCTGATTTAAGTACCAAATTTTCTGTTAATAAAATAATCCCTAAGGACAGATGTACTTCATTAACTGAGGTATATCTGTGCATGCTACCTAAAGCCACCCAAGTTATTTTTAGTGTATAAGACAGAAAATCTCACCGAATCTCTCCATTCCCCACCCCCATCCTTTAATAAAAAAAAAATTGCTGACCTTCAATGACATCCAAGATCTGCTGCCTGAGGTGACTGCCTACTCTTCCTAATGATAGGGCCTAGGACTGGTTAAATAAATCCCCACTCAGTCGTAAAACTTAGCAGTTTACCCAGGCCCAACTGCCCTGCCTCATAAGGTTCTTGTAAATATAAAATTAGGGATAGGAAGATAACCATTTGGTCTGCCTTGAACTCCTTGGAAGAAAGATGGGATACAAACACGATAAATAAAAACAAAGGATTGCTATTAAATGGTACAGGGAACATATTTTCTGTTATATTTCATCAAAATACAGAATTTGGAGAAAAAACATAAGTCAAAGTTACTCCAACAACAGTTCTCAGTGTTTATAGTCCAAGAAATTAATGCCAAACTACTACATCTTAAGACTACTTGAATAATTTCAAATTGGACCAATTATGCTTGGAATAAAAGTAAAGTTTGAATGAGACTGTGACAACCATGTAACTTATTGAAGCAATTAAAATATTAAATCTAGAAAAGCACTAGGCCCAGATGGACTATGGGCAGCATGTTATAAGAAATTTGAAGATGAGCTTCTTCAACCATTAAAAATGGTGTGTGATTGAAAAAAAGAGTGGATGTTAGATTCTTGGAGAAATGCCGATATTACAGTGATTCATAAAGAAAATATGGATGAAACATTCACAAAAAATAAGATCTATGTAACTACTAAATAAGATACTTAGAATCATCTTGGCAAGTAGATTGAAAAAAAATTATTTCTAAGAACATCCATGAGGCTCAGGGTGGTTTTTTGGCTAAAAGGAATAATCTAAGAACTGTTCTTAATATTATTTAATTTTTGGAACATCATAATGATGAAAAAGCTGTTTTGATTTTTAGATGTAGAAACAGTGTTTGATAACATTTTTTGGAATTACTTATTGCAACTATTGGAGAGAATGTTCTTTGGTGAAAATATTATTCTGGCAATAAAGACAATCTATGCAGTTCAAAATGCCCAGATTTTAGTAAATGGCAATGCAACAAGACTGATTGAAATACAAAAGGATAACATGCAAGGCTGTCTCCTCTTATCTTAACTGTTTATATTGGCATTGGAGACCCTGCTGAAAGACATGAGACAAAACAGCAGAATCTTTGGGGTAAAGATAAAAAAAGAATAGTAAGGGCTTATGCAGATGATCTTGTGTTATTTCAAAACAATTATGAAAAAGTCTGGAATGAAATTAAGACACTTAAAAGAATGGAGGAAATTAAATTTATACCATTTGTTTAGAACTGCAGTAATGAAAGCTAATGTTTTGCCAAGGCTTTTATTTCTCTTTCAAATAATCCCAGTTATAAGAGATGGAATACCTCTTATGCAACAGTAGGAAGAGATTTCTTTATTTGTGTGGTATGTGAAGAAATGCAGAATAAAATTTAAAACACTGTACAATGCTAAGGAAAGTGGTGGTTTGGGAGTCCCTAATGTCAAATTGTATTATGAGGAATGGATATTGCTTAGAAATGTGAGATTCTTGGAACTTGAAGGCCATCATTTACAATTTAGTTGGCATGATTATCTTTGGTATGATAAAGTCTGGATAATGCTGAATTTAAAAATCATTGTATTAGGAAGGCTCTCCTACATGTTTTATATAAGTATAAACAGAGATTTTTTTACCCTAAAATATTACTGGCAATCTCACTCCAGGAAGACTTTTTAAGGAAAGAATGGGTTAAAAATTGAGATGGTTGCTTTTTGATGATCTTTTCCATTTTGAACAAGACAGCTGGAAGTTTAAATCAAGAGAGATGATTCTTAAGGAAGACAAAGATCCTAATTGGTTTGCTTATATACAACTTAAGGGCAGATTTAATCAAGATAAAAGAAATGCAGCCTTTAAGCTTAGACAAAATGAGTTTAAGCTGTGTAAAGATGACGACCATCTAATTAAAAACATATAAATGGCTTTTTAAACTAGAGACAGAAGATGAGTCTGTAAAAGAGTAGATGACAGTATAGGCCCAAAATTTTGGACATAATTGGGAAAATGTGGTCCAAATATATACACTTTACTTTGTGTTTTAATTTAAAAGAAAATCTGTATAAGCTGATGTATAGATGCTATTTGACCCAAATAAGATTTCAAAAATTCCCCAGAATGTTTCAACCAATATTGAGGATGTCAAGATAAGCAGGGCTCCCCTTTTGTATAGGTGTTGGACTTGTAAGGAGGCAAAAAGTTACTGGTCTAAGATTTATCTGTTAATACAAAAAAAGTTGATTTTGTAATGTTACCAGAAATGTTTTTGTTGGGCATTAGAGATAAAGAATGGAAAGTAAATATGGATTACTTCTTTCATATATGACAACAACTACAAGAATATTGTTTGCTCTAACTTGGAAATGGACAGAAGCATGGCTGATGAATGAATGGATAGTTAAGTTTGCTGAGTTAGCCCAAATGACCAAATTAACATGGGTTCTAAAGGATAAGCCAATTGAAGACTTTTTGAAAGATTGGAAACCATTAATGGATTTTTTGGGACAATAAGAAATCTATCAGAGTAATAATTTGTGGTTATGGTTAATAGTAATTTTAGTGGGAATATTTAGTTGGATCTCTAATGGTAGGATTTTTTCTTTTCTTTTTTATGTTTCTTTTCATTATAGTCAGGAGTGGGGAGGTCTTCCCCCTTTTTTTCTTTTTCTTTTTCTCTCTTTTTCTTCTTTCTGTTTATTTATTTTTGAACATATATTACTTTGATTGTAAATTAAATTGTTTGCGTTAAAAATTCATTTAAAAATACTGCCCCTCCCCGCAATGTTGTGGTCTTGAACTGGCTTATCTGGGAGTGAACATTACTGAACTCAATGGGACTCATTCTGAGTAAAAATATACAGGCCTGTAAAAAAAAATCTTAAGTAAAAATTCTTAATACACAGGGAGTTAATTGGTTTGTAAAAAATGCATACTCTGGCACTGCTCTAGGATTTGATTAATCTATGAAAGGAAACATTCTGCCCTAAGTTCAGATACATGGGCAAAATGAAAAATCTGGCCCAGCAGGATAATCTGGCCCAGCAGCTGAGGTCTGGAAGAGTGATACTGAAAGTATTCTGGTGGATTCCACAAGAATTCATCTAATGGGAGGCCATTAGACTGGGTGCAGAACCAGTACAGGAGTGGTTAACTGGCTGGCTTTCCAAGTGAGAGACTTCTGCTCTCTTGCTGAATAACAATCCTGTAAAATAATTAAGCTGGCAAGTGTTACTAGTGGTCTCAGCATCTTCCCTGAAGTAGAATGCCTCCTAAGCCCACCCTTTGAATTTTCAACCCGCAGAGCAGGACTAGTGCAGCACTGATTGGGAGAACAGCAGCCAGGAAGCAACAGCTCTTTTCTGTCATGTGGAGGGATTTACCAGTTCCATTGTTCTGAGAACCTCTCTTATACAAGAGGCCCTTTAGTTAAAAGAGACAACAGGGGGAGCGGGGAGGGGGAGGCCTGGTTTTCCTAATTAACAATTAGCACAGAGTGTGCTGCTAATTATGTGGTTCCATGTAATTAAGAAGCTAATTAGTGCAGTGTCAATTAAGATTTAATTAGTACCCTTGTCAAAAATACTTGAAAGAGCAGTTTATATGCAAGTACTTCAATATTTCAATGGCCGTGATCTCCCCGACGCAGGGAAGCAATCTGCTTGCCAACCTCCAATTTGAGTGTGTGAACAGCTCTCCAGAGTTTATTGATATTGTCCTCTAAAACACTGCTGCTTGTATCTCTGTAATAGACACTTTTATTGATTCTGTGGGAAGCCAGCTCTCTGATGTGCCCAATCTCTTCGGCACAGTTCCATTGGCATCTGTGTTTTCCCTGATAGATGGAATTAGTTGAAAGAGGGTTTCATTTTGTTAATTGCCCTGATACATTCTTGGTTTGTTGAACTTGGAGGTGGGGCAGGAGAGACTAGGGATGGTGGTAGCCCAAATTTTCCCTTTCTGAGAGATTGGGCTGGCATGATGTTGAGGCAGCTGGAATGGTAGACCTCATAGGGATAAGACTGGCTACCCAGACACAATAGTACATAAATTGAGTTTGACTTTGGGTGTACCCACACATCCCAGTTGTAGCAGTTTGATTTCACTTTAACTGTCATGAATCCTTCCTGGGATCTGTAGTCTAGTGAGGAACATGAACTCTCTAATGCAGTCTCCTAACATATAGCACTAGAGCTTTCTGGCAGAGAATGTGAAGTCCCTAACCAATCTATAAATCCCAGGATTCTACAGGATGGGGCCATGGCAGTTAAAAGTGGCATCAAACTGCTAGAACTGTGTAGTGTAGAAACCACCAGATGATCATTCTTTGGTTCTTTAATGGAATAGGATACTGTACATGCTAAGCTTAGTTCAAAGCATGTACAAGTACTGTGAGCTTTAGTGAATGAAGAGAGAAGGGACTAAATAGTGAATCAGCATATGATACAAGTCATGTGGTACTAATTTACTTTAGTTTCATAATGAGAGACTATGGGTACTCAGGTTGCCCTCTGTTGTATCATCTAAAGGGAAACAAAACAGAATCCAGAATCCACAGGCAGGCAATATTTTTACTAGGACCAACAAATTCCATGTGAATGTGCAAACTTTAAAGTTCAGGAATTCTTCATCATGCTACATGGTTAAAAACAAACAAACAAAAAAATGATCTGGGGAAAGGAGCACAATATTCCAAAAACTGGGTCAGATGTTGTATAAAATTAAATTAGTCCCAAAATGGAGACTGCAGAATTACAAATGAATTTCATGTAGCAATACATGCGGTGATGGAAGAGGGAATGGCATCTCCCAGTCTTTGAAAACACTGGGGAAAACTTTCTCCTTTCCATGGCTAGTAAGAAGAAATGGGGTTCAAAGAACAGGCTCATCTTACTTCACCCCATGATAGAAGTTGCTGCAAGAAAATTGAAGAGACTGCTGCCCATTGATGCTAGCAACAAGTCGGTATGTGTGACAATAAAAGCTCCTCCATTTTGTTGGAGCTGAGGACAAGAAAGTACAGTAAGATACAAGAAAGTACAGTAAACTCCCTCTCCCTAGTTCTGCAGGATGGGGATTTTTCTGTAAAAATCCTCACCAGGAATTTTGGAAAAACCAAACGAAGATTGGCCATGTTGGGAAAGAAGGTGCCCCTCCTACCACAGATATGAATTTGCAATTACCCTAAATTTCAAAGTGTATTGAGTGTATTGTACACAACAACACCAAGTGATAATAAACCTAATCAATCTCAGTCCTGCTTTTCTAGAAAGGAAGCCAAGGACTTCCACATTTTATATGTTAGGTAAAACTATAGAGTGAAATGAACAATTCAGCATTCTAACGCATGTCAATATCATCACTTTCATATTTCATTCCTACTTAAGCCACAGAAAGTGAAAACCCCTGCCTTTTCTATGCCTTGGCCATAAAATCAGTGATGCTTTTTGGGGTTCCCTTTCTTGTTAGTTTGACAAACTGAACTGTTCTTCACTCATTGACCTGATATAAAGCAGTTTCCTGTCTTCTTATATCAGTGGTTCTCAACCTTCCTAATGCCGCGACCCCTTAATACAGTTTCTCATGTTGTGGTGATCCCCAACCATAAAATTATTTTCTTTATTTGTTAGTTAGTTAGTTAGTTAGTTATTTCCAACATTGAATAGATTGGAAACACTACCCTAAATCACTGCTCTGGATAGACTTCTAATGCCTAAAAACTGGTAACCCTCCCCCCTTTTTTAGCACAGAAAGCATCCATCAATGCCAGAATTAAGGCAGTAGTTCTAGTTCTGAATGTTATGTTTCCACAGCTCAAAAAGCCAGTCACTCCCAAAGGCAATGCCGAAACAGCCCACATTTTACACGAGGTGCAGGGAGGAAAGGACAAGGAGAGAGGAAAGATGGCGGCAGCATAAGTAGTTGCATTTTGTTTCACTCCCACCCTCCCTCCCTCCCTTAAAGGGAGTGCGGCTGCTCAGACGCTCTCAATACCACGTCGCATGGGCACCCCTTCCTTCCTCCTTTCGTCCCTCTGTGGGCTTGGGAGTGGGGTGCGATACCCACTGTAGCCCCTCAACCACGCTACACCCGCGAGCCCCTCTCGGTCTCCCCACCTCTGCCACCCCGCCCAGCAGGGAAAGATGGCGAAACGTCCCCATACGCGCCCAGCATGCCTCCTTTCCCCTCCTGCCAGCGCGGGGTCTCCTCTCGCCACCTCTGCCCCTCCCACCCAGCAGGGAAAGACGGGGAAATGTCCCCACACGCGCCCAGCATGCTTCCTCTCACCTCCTCCCAGCGCGGGGTCTCAGAAACAGCGCTCCCATTGGCTGTGAGGCCGCCTTCTTTCAAAACGGGGCAGGGTGGGATAGAGGAGCAGCGACCCCTGTGAAATGGTCATTCGACCCCCAAAGGGGTCGCGACCCACAGGTTGAGAACTGCTGTCTTATATTTTCTTTTTTGACTTTGGGAACAAATTATAGCAGCATCTTCCAATTTCCAGGAAGTCTTGCTATAAAGTGGCCAGATCCCAGACTCAGGAGCAGATTGTGTTTGACATGGTTTCTGATTATATTTGCATTGAACTCTTTTCTCACCCTGATGCCTATTCATTGCAATTCTATACCCATCCACCTGGAAATAACCTCTGAACTTAGTGGGAGTTTGCAGTCTGATAGAAAAAAAGCTTAGCTTCACTCTTGCCATGTGCTCTAGTCACATACTTAAACATGTGTGCATGCATGCAAAACAGGTGTTTAAATGGTCCTCTGAGATGCACCCACATCACAATATCAGGAGAATTATATGTGTACCAAGGAGAGATTGTTACCCCAAAAGGTGGGATACCTTGAGGTCCTCCAGCAGTGCCAGCATCTCCTTAGAAAGATCAGGAATTATAGCTCAAAGGAGGCCTGCCCAACTAATTCTTTCAAACTTACAACCTATCCATGCTGAAGTCATCTGTCTTAGCATGCATCTTCCAATTAGAGTCTTTGTCCACATGCGTTCCAGCCATAAGTGCATGATTTTTATATTAGACATGATATAAACAATATTTTCCATCAATTAAATGATATTTCACCAGTTCGCCAATTAGATGGTACCACAGAGTGGAGGTGTGCAGCATGATAACAGGGTGAAGAAAGGGAGGTGACAGGGCTGCTCATGTGGAGCAAGATGCATGTGGGTATAGTCATGAGAGGAGGGCAAAGTGAGACCACTGTCCTGCAAAAAAGAATTTTGCCCCCTCTTGAAATTTTCCTTTAGCCCCCAAATTTTCAGCATTACAGTAACTTAAAACTTCAGTAAAGTGCTTACAAACACAGTTTAGGCATACAAAGAAAAGGGGCAGACAAAGGATCCATGAGAATGTAGACACCACAAATGTAAGAGTTCTAGTTGTGAGCAATTCTCAGTGTCTTGCTCTCTGCAATACTGGAAATTTGGGGACTGAAGGTTCAAAATTCTTATTTGGAGGGACAATGCCCTCATTTTTCTCTCTCCTCCTCAGTAGGTACACCCCTGAAGATGCAGACAGCAAAAGAAGCTTGTGAGGTACAGATGGACAGTTGCAGTTCTACTTGAAGATTACAGTAGAAGAGGAATGGATGGCACTCTTAAGAGCCCTCTGTTTAGATATGCCCAGTGTAGGTTTTTCTTACCATTCTGTGCAACTCCAGACAAAGACTCCTATCACTACTATTGTTCTGCTGATCCATCGTTTCTTCCTTAACAGGGTTTTGCTTGTTTGTTTGTTTTGTTTCGTAATGGAAAGAAGAAAGGCAAAAGAAATGGTGGGGAAATAGAAGTGTTACAAGTTGAAGTGTTACAAGTTGAAGACAACACCTTTTGGACCTTCCCCCCCCCCAACACACACACTGCTACTACAACTGTAGATTGTTCAGATTCAATAGGCTTTTGGGAGAATACAAAAAAGCAGAAGCAGCAAACTTTCAGTCATCCTTCTAGTAATTTCTGTTTGCATACACAGAGCTTCTGATCCCCTCCTTTAACTCTGGAGTCTGGACTCTTTAGTTTATCTGTGACCTCTCACCTTTGTTATGATGAGACTGGCCATTGTCTCAAAATGGAGGATAAAAGTAAGAGAACAACAGATGTCATATGGCACACATTCCTAGGAATCCCATCCTCTGCACAATCAGGAGACAAACTGGAAAAAGAATCAGAGATGATTTCCAAGGGTGATTCACTCTGTGGTCCAAGTCCAGAAAACCTGCCATTTAGGGGCTGGAGTGGGGGGGGGCATGGAACAAGGGCTGGCCTGAAATGCAAAAAGTAGTACAAGGGATTTGTTCCCCCTCTTCCCCCCTCCTCTCATGTATGTGACTGAGCCGCCTTTTCTCCCACAACGGCTGCCAAAATACAGCGAGACAGGGTATAATTACAGACACTTACTGTGGCCATTACACCACCGGCGCAGGCTGCGCAAAGTGACACACGACCCGTCAACTCCTTATTCACGCCATTAAGGAGACTCATTAGCATCTTCACTCAGAAGCAAAATTACCCTCACTGCTCATTTCAAGATGTCATAAATTTTAATTTAGGACCCAAAGATAGCACAATGGGAGCGAGCACACAGGCTCTCTTTGGCACAGCCGTACAGTCAGGAGGAGGAGGAGAAGGAGGCTCAAGATGGGTGGGTGGATGAGAGAAGGAAGAAAGGGCTTGCCTAAGGAAAGATGGTGGGCTTTGTTTTGTAACAGGAAAAAATGAAGGCAGTGGACCTGCGGAGACCCAAGTGGAGGCAGCCTGCCTAACGCAACAGACAGAGAGGCCAAGGGGGCCCTGCCACTGTTGTGTCAGGAGTGCCCATAGTAGTATGTCCTTTGCATGATGAAGCTTTGCAGGTGAAGCTCCAGTGATCAAGGTTGTCCTTAAATGTCAGAAGATTGACACAAGCCACCCAAAGGGATCTGATGAAACTGTCTTCAAGTGATTTGTATCTATTTCTTTCTCCCCAAGAGAGATGAGGGTTTTCTCTCCCCTCCACCCATGTGAAATGAGTTTGGTTTCATTCCTTTCAGCTAAAAGATTTTGCTCTGGGGGAAAACCCCACCAACTTTGATTTGTGATCACTTCTCCATATTAAATGTCTCCGGGGGGCGGGGAGGAAACATTTTCTAGTTGAAACAGTTGATCTATACCAACTATGGGACTCATGTAGCCCTTCAGATGTTGCTGGACTTCAGTTCCTATCTGACCTTACCAGCATAGGCTATGGTAAAAACATGCTGGGAATGTCATCCACATTGTATCTGTAAGGGTGCTTGATTCCCATTCATGATCTACATTCTGCTAGGTAAAACAAAAATTATTTGTGGATTAATTCTTCTGTCAGAACTGCTGTTCTCTGCCTGACCAAACTCAACAAAGCTATAAAGTAATGTACACATCTTCCAGCCACTTTGATTCCATTCACCTAAACACACCAGATTGCCAGATCAGACTCAGCTGTTGCTATTAACTTCACTTAAAGGAAAAGGATGAACAGAAAGACATTGGTGAACAATGCAGACATTATTCTCTAGAGAATAAGGAAATGTGAATCATGCCTAGTGCCTAACTCTTTTGAGGGGCTGTGCTTCTAATACATGTTACCATAACGACCCTATGGCTTATGATAGAATCTCTGGCCAGAGAAAGGCCAGGGATGGCTCCACCTTGGAGCAAAGAGAAGAAGCTGCCTCAGGCAACACATTTGAGGCATCAAGAAAAAGCAGTGAATTATTACTAATTTAATTAATTCTTACTATATTTTACTGCCAAGTAGGTAGAGAGGTACTTGTGGGATATTCAGTTTTATGTGCCAAATAGGATAGCTTGGACGATTTTACAAGCAAAAACATGATCACCCATTGCACAGTAAATAGGGGTTCTGTCTGCAGGCCTGGTTGCCCAGACTTTTATTCCTAAACAATTTTGTTGCCAAAGGGGGGGGGACATTCACAGTTTGTAATTACAAAGTTAGCATCTCGTCTGTTTTGACCTTAGCTTGACTGGTTTTAGGTGCTACATGGCCTGACTTATTGCTCCACTTTTGGGCAGTAAAGTGATTTGGGGTCTTTCTGAGAAAGGCCCAGGCAAGAGGAATAAATTGAAAGGACTCACCATGCAAGATAGAACATAAGCTCTTTTACTGATATGCTTAGGGGCCATGGGCCAAATCTTTGGGAAATGTCATGAGTTTATAGAATACACTGCTGAGATCAGCAGCTTAAGGATGCATAGTCAGGATCATTCAAATCAGCTATCCTGTAACACCTTTTAACCTCCCAGTTGTACTTAACTGGATAGTTAACATGCAGTAAAAAGAGTGGAGTCTTAATGCCCTTTTAGTGGGGATTCTCATCCATTTTAATGAGTATGAGAGCAGAACCAGGGATGAATTTGTGTGCTTGGCATAACATGATACCCATGCAGCCCCCTCTCCTGAATTTCTCAGAGCCTGGGAATCAAGTTGTGTAAATGTTCAGAAGGAGACTTCAACAGTTTTACATCTGGATACATACTAGGGGTCATCATAGACCACTGCCTGAATTGTTTATTTCAATGATGAGATTGGTCAATATTGTCTTTGAATTCAGACACTAAGGCCTACTGGACTCAATGGAGCTTACTTCTGAGAAGACAAGTATAGTATTTTGAACTATAAATCTGTGTGGTGGTTCTGGGGTTCACTCTCCATCCCACTGCAAGATGTGGGAAGAGGGCATAAGGGTATTAATATGAAAACAACTAGTCACCAGCTAGTTTATCCATTAATTAAAAGGAAAAGAACATGCAACCACCGAATAAATGAGGAAGCAGAATAAAATGAAAGAAGAAAGGGAGCATTTATAGGAGAGAGCAGGGCTAGGGAAAGTGCAAAAGGAAAGAATGGGTGGAGCGGTACTAAAAACCTGAGAAATAAAAGGTTTCACAGTAGTTTCTGTCCTTCCTGCCAAAGGCCTAAATGTCTGCCAGATATTCACGTTTCCATCTCCAGACAGTATTTCACACATTCACCTCCACATCTGCAAAACCTGTAGCCAGCTCAAAATGATTTTAAAAAGATCCTCCTCTGATGTGTAGGCTTGAAAAAAGAAGCTTGTTAATTTGTGCCATTTGGGAACCCAGAGGCATACCAGTAAATATTCAAATAGGAGTCAAAGACCAAAAGCATGTTCAGTGATTGCTTAGCATAAAACTAGGCAAGCAAAGCTTTAGTGCACATTGGATCACACTGTAGTGCAACCACACAAGCATGTACTCTCCTCTTTCACAACAGTTGATTCAGGTCACCCAACCACCACTAAGGACCCACTTACAGAATTTCTTAAAGGGCCTTCTTGGTCGATGCCCCAGGGCTCTCGAACCCTACTTCCTAGAGAGGCTAGAATGCTCCATTCTTTGCTGTCCTTCCACTAATAGGTTAAAAAAAACAATAACAATTCTGACAGATTTTTAAGAGCTGAAGGTTTTTGAAAGAAGAGTTTTTAAGAGTGTGATGTACCGTTTTAATGTCCTTTTTAAAACTGTCTTTATCATTTTGAATTGTTTTTAGTGTTGTTAACAGTGTAATTCTATTTTATTGTTTATCTTTGGTGCATTTTAACTAAGTTGTATTTGTTTTAATTGTAAGTTGGAGTAGTATTAACAATAACCACCAAGACCACTCATCCCTTCATAGTGTTCCCAAGCTTACATAGCTGTTGATGCTGGTCTCATAGAGCTTGCACAGTCCTGGACAGGATACCAACCTTGTACAACTGATTAGAAGTATACGTATAATAGCATTTAAGTCAACATGAAACCACAGAAAGATTCCAGCCAAAGAATATTTTATACCTCCCTGACCCCACCTCCTTTTGTGGATTCTGTGAAGTATGTATGTAATGCATACTTCTGTTTTTTGTTTGTTTGTTTTGTTTTTTGTGATAATCTACACAAAAAGCCTTCATGGGAAGAAGGTGGCTGAGATGCTGTACCAGGAGGCATACATATGTCAAGTAGCTACATCTCTTGATGCTACCACCCAAAAAATCCACACTGCAAGCAGCACAGCCACCTCAACACATCTATTTCTATGTTATCGGACAGTGAGGAGATCAATGGGAATACATCAAGCTATTTTCCTGTAGCTAGTTGCACTACAACAGTCATCTGCAGAGACTTCTAAGGGTCCTCAAGAAGTCCCTGCAGACGATGTCCTTACAACATGTTCAACTGCAAGAAAAGACTTGGACACATGCCCACTTATCCCCTTGCTCTCTGACAACATGGAAATGGCTGTATTGTAGAGACTGCACTGCTTACAAGGTGGTTTTTGAGGCGATCCCAACTTATACAATACAGAACTCCAACTTATGCAGTCACCAGAAAAGTGAACTGTGATGGCATAAGTCCAATTTATGCCATTGTAACTCACCAAATGGATGCCAGTCATTATTTGAACACTGCCATTACTATATGAGTATAAATGAAGTTAAGAACACTGGGAATAAATTATTCAAGGGCTTACGCACTAGAAAACGCTATCCTTAGTTGTAGGCTGCCGATTGAACTGGTGGTTCCCATCTAACACTCTCCTTATAACTACAGAAGAGACTGTGAAGTGCAAGACAGTAGGAGGCAGTTAACCAAACATACACCAAGTATATGTTGGTGATACCCCAAGATAGTGAACACATACCTTATTGAAAGGTGAGAGGTAGGGCCACAGCTATTCAGACTTTCAAAGGCCCATAATATTGGGTAAGAACCCCTATGCACGTACACACACACACAAACACAAACACAGCCTCTGGGTGACAGATGATCTCCAAGCAAGACAACTGATTAAATCTCAGAACCTCTCCTCTGCCCTGGTTTATGTGCTTATTTGAATATTAATAAGAAATAGGACACGCCTCCACTATACCCCCATAAAACAGTCAGTTTCAGGACAGAATGCAATTATGGGCTCTTAAACTTTACCAGTTTCCAAGGATCTATGATTAATGAGTTCAAATGTCCACATCTTAAAGAAAAAAAAAGAGGAAAAAAAGAAGAAGCAACTCCAATTACAGTAGCTGAGGGAATGCAGCATGCTTCTCTGCTTATAAGCATATATATCCAGAAAGGTTATGTTAATTTTTAATGTACAAGGCTATAATTAATTTCACTGGCTGGGTGGATTAGCTGAGAGTGTAAATTTCAGCCTTGGCTTGAGCAGAGGATAAACTAATGCCAGGGAACACCACAGAGCAAGGCCTTAAGCATTTTGCTAGGCTCACAAGGGTGCTTATTGCTGTTGCATGCTAGTAGAGATAATAAAATAATAATAATAACAATGCTTAACATATTATCTGCAAATCTGATATATTTCTGTAAAAGTACCTCTGCTACTTGCTTGAAAGGAGAGACTCTTGAGGGAGAGAAGTGTGCTCACAGGTCAAGAGCTCAGTCCTGATAACCATTCTTGTCCTTCGAAGAGTTTGTTCAGAAAGGAGACCAGTGCTGGATGGTCAGGGGGATGGGACATGCAGAAACCCTGGAAAGATATTGCTTAAGTTCACAAACATCTGTCTTTTAGTGGTCCAAAAAGTCCCACCAAATAAATTGCAGGAATGGAAGAGATCAGGAAAAAGTTACTTTATAGACTAAAATACTCAGAAATTCCCCAGCCAGCATGGACAGTGGCCATACCATCTGTGGAATTCTGAGGGCTATAGTCCAAAAAGTGATGTTTCCAAGCTTTGTATGAATAGTCACAACCTACCAGTCTCATTGGTCTTTAGCTTTGCCCATGGGCCAGGTTCCTTTCCTCACACCCCTCTGTGTGTGCTATGATGAGAGAGTAGTGAACTAAAAGACTTAACCAGCTTGGCCACAGACCTTCTGTGCCAATCTGGACATAGAGTTCTGGATCCAGTCCTCAAATTATTTAAACCACTAGAAGGTTATCCTGGAATTAAAAGTAACAGTCATTGGGCTTTTTTCCCCTGTTGCCCTTCAGAAAAATGAGATGTCCCCTCTTCTCTTGAATTCTTGAGGTTTTTTAAAAAAAAGTAATGCTGACAGTAGAGATATTGAATTTGGACTTGTTTCAATACCTCTACTGCCAACATTATTTTTTAAAAAAACCCAAGAATTCAAGAGAGGAGAGGACATCTCCAAATGATTTTGAACTGCAGCTCACAGCATTCCTCAGTACATCATGAGCTACGCTCCTCAGGTAGCTGGGACTTGCAGTGGAGGGCCTCATAATTCCCCCCCTCCCCGACTTGAGCACTCTAGAAATAATCCTAAATACATTAAAAAGTACAAGTTATTCCAAAACTAGAAAAAATAGACATTGTAAGACAGATAGTCACTTCTAATCACATACAGAATTCACTTATCAAACAAGGCTTAGGTACCTAATGGACATAGGAAAATCATTTCAGATGCCTGTACATGATAGCCTTGCAAACTTAGTCATGAGCAGCCATCACCTGACTTAGTTTTCAGCAGAAACTCCAGAGAATGAGATTTGCATACTAAAAGCTGGATTGACTCATGAACACATTGGAGATGAGCATGTGCTCTACTATGCAGAAGATAGCCCTCTGCTTAGACCTGGAACCAAACAGTTTGTAAGATCTCATTCCCCTGTACTAACCAATCCCAATTTTAAATCTTTAAGGGAAGGTCAATCCTGCCAACACTGGAAGCATGTGGGTACTTGTGGTTGCTTCCAGGCTTGGGAATTCCCTACAAAGGGAGACCTGATTAGTTGCCTCTCAGCTGTCCTTTTGCCAATAGGCAAATATCTTTTTGTTTGCACAGTCTTTCAGCTTGTATACCAGTCTTCAGAACTGGTTCTGCCTGCTTGGATGCTAACTGTGGCCATTTCTGCACCTTACCCTTTTTCATCTTGGTTCCAGCATCATCCTGGCACCACCTTTGCCAGGATGAGAGCATGCCCCCAATGCTCCCCTCCACATCCAGCCAGCTGCCTGCGGATGGGAACATGAGCAACACACACCTTCCTTCCGCACTGCAGTCGGCCTCTTCCCCATGCTGCACTGGGGAAGTAGGTGTCTAGATCCCACTTCCACCCATTCTGCATGGCCATTGGTGATGGGAACATCACGGAATCACAGGCCATTAACGGATTTTGTTTCCATTACTGGAATATTCCACAATCACAATGGGTAGGGACGCACTGGCAGCGGGACTGTGACGACACCGTGCAAAAGCACAACTCATGGACCACTGCCAAAGCATCCCCATTATGCGACAGTGATGCCATGAGGAAATGACCTGTGTCGTTTATTGCATGCTTTTAATTTAGTGGTTTCCTGTTATATTTTAATCAAAATGTTGTTAAATCTGTGTTTTAGCATTATTAGCCATCTAGAACAACTTTTTGGGTGGAGAACAGCAGGATGTTAATTAATTAATTAATTAATTAATTAAGGAGAGCAGAGGCCTTAAAGTTTCCCGTTAACTGTTAGTACCTGCACAGAAGATTGAGTGGGTATTGGGATATGTTTTCTTTTTGTTTTTAGTAATATTTCTGATTTTCTCTTTCTCCTTTTTTATATTAGATATATGAAAATTTGTGCCTCCTTTTCATCTTTTTTTTTTTTTTTTGGAAGGGGTTTGATGTTTGATAATTTCCTCTGTTTTTGATGATCTGTAAATTGCTGCCCTAAACACAACTGGGCAAGACCACCATACACAGTTTTTTACTGTGGCTACTCCATGCAAAAATGATTGAACTACAATTCTTAAGGGCCTGTTTACATAGACTCCCCTGCTGGATTTATGCAGTTGGATAAGTGGATCAGTACAGTGATATGTCTGCTGACAAAATGGATTTGTGCTGGTCGTGAGATGTTGTATTGGATTGCACTAATAAGGTTAAAGAAGATGTAAAGGTCAAAGGGTCACTTGAGACTCTCTGATACAACAGCAGTTCACTGGCAAAACTGATTAACAGTAATAACTGATTTATATCCCACTGTCCTCTAAGACGTACCTGCAGCGGTATACAACAGGATTCTAAGAGCATATAATAAACATTAGTAAAAAGGGAAATACAGCAAGCCATTTCAATCAGCAACAGCAAAACACAACACTTAAATCAAAATGTAAATCAAATGGCAGCAAGGATAAAAATGCACACCATAAAATTAGCAAAATAAAAGTTGTGTGGTCTTATCTCTTTCACCTTTAGAAGCATGGGCTGCTCTGTATATTTTCAGCCTTAGCCATGAAACGTTGGTAGCAAAGGTTTATTTGTATCAAACTAAGAAATAAATGCCTTTATCTATTTTCAAACTTATTAAAGTAACAGTGTTTTACTGTAAAAAAAATTAAGAAGAAAATCTTCCTTGTTTTTTATTCTAACAATGAATGGACATTTTTTGTTTAGTAAGGTGCCAATTACCTCACACTTTCTTCAGTATCTAAACAATGCCAATGGTGGAGTTTTGAAAATATGCCAATCTGTTTACATCTAAACATTTGGTCAAGTTTAGAAGGCGATGATGAATCAATGCAAACCTCTTTCAGTATTCAAGGGTTCCACCGGCCAGCAGTGTTTAGAGAGTATAGTACAGACTTTCCTTTACCTTGCACTTTGGTCTGTCTCACATGTATGCGCGCATTGCTGTCTTCTCCACACTTCTGCTCTTGACCCACATCCTGAAGGAATAACGGCCTCTGCTTTCTATGGGCTTTAGTGTAAGGAGAATGGAAATGCCTAGCCAAAGAGCAGAGACAAGCAGGCCCAGGAAGGCAGGGAGCGTGTGGCCTTGAAATACAGTAAGTTTTTAAAAGAAAGAAAAGGCTCCATTATTCTTGCATTAAAGTGCCTCTCTCCCCTTCTCCCTCACTCTGTCAGTCTCTCGCTCACTTGCTGACTCCCCCAGCCTCTCCGAAGACAGATCGCTCCCTTAATCACTCTGGAAAAGAACCCCAAGCCGATATAATATTATAATTAATTAATTCACTAAAAAGGTATTAAATTTCTTTTCCCCCCTGTGGATATTATCTGAATTCATTGACCTTTAGAAAAATCACCCTCTAATTGTAACCAGGTTCAAGTGCATTTCCAGCCTGTCCCTTTTACATTAATAATATCTTCCAGGACTCTGCTATGCTACTTAAATATTGTATAAATTTCAGTGCCCCCTTAAAAAGGAGAGAGAGAGAGAGAGAGGAGGGGAGAAAGGGAGGCATGAAATGAAAACTGTAAGAAGTCTGAAAAGGCTTTTGAATAAAGGGAAAGGAAGCTGAAGGATTTCAGTTTAAACTGAGGAGATGTGAGTGTGTGTGCGTACGTGTGTGCCAGGAACTGGGACAAGTAAGCTTATTCTTTCAGTTTAGTTCTAGACCAGGGTTTGGCTTTCCTGGGGCTTATTCCTTTCTTTCTTCCTCTTTCTGTCATACTCTCCCCTGTATACACGTACATGTGCATATACATATGAGAAAGAGAAGAAAGGAATAAACCACAGAAAAGCTGAACCCTGGTCTAGAACTAAATCAAAAGGATTAGTTTATTTACCCCAGTTCCTGCCACTTAGATCTTGTGACTTCAAGACAAGAGCAGGTCACCCATGGCCACAGTTTTCTAGGTTACAGGAAGCACCAACCACAACCATTCCACCTCACTTACCTTTTCATATGGCACAACGGTGCTTAGTTCTCAAGCCTCCCTTTGCTACTGTGGATCTCTCCAAAATTCAGCAATAAATATTGCATAAAATCCAAGATACAACTTTCCTGGCCTACAAGCTCACTCAAAATTGTACCTTCACTGTACAGCAAGTGCACACATCCAGATACTTTGAAAAATGTTTTAACGGAATTTATGGGCATCATGTGATTTCAGTTCTGAAGAATTCAGCAGATTTTTTCTGCCGGAGCTTGGAAATAATTTCTTACAAATAATTATTTGCCTGTTACCTGGTTTCTTTTTCTTTATAACAAAGGTCTAACTACATCATATTAAATAACGTAACTTGCTGAGGAAAAATGTCGTTCTTTTGCACTGTTCCTTTTGAATTACTTTTATAGTTATGGAAGTGTGGGCTCACTAAATTGTAAAGGAAGACTATCACACAGGTCTCTGGCTCACGTAGTAAACATGTTCTGCTGTGGGTTTTGATGCAATTACAAGGTAGATGGGAGCTGACAGGCCAGCAGCTGGTAAGATGCAGATGGGGTTTTTTTAAAAAGCATCTAAAAGTACTTATTTTGGTTACTTTTGAAAAAGGGGACATAACTTCTTGTAAATTGTAACTCTAAAGGTAAGTTATAGCAGTAATTGTAACTACTTCAGGTGCTTTTTTCCCCATTACTCAGAGTAACTTGGTAAACTAATTTCTGCAAAGGTGAATGCTATAGACATCACAGTGGATTCTGAGAATCAAACTGGTAGAGATGAGCTGAGACATGGCATAGTGTTTTAAAAAACAGTATTGCTCTGAGATCCTTGATGAGATATTAAACGCAGAATAGTTCAACAAAGTTGGGCAGCTGAGCAGTATCCAGATAAGCATCAACTCAACAGACACTACAAATATATTTCTAAGTGACTGTAGAATCTGAACGTCACTAATAATAAACAACCCTACACTTCTTAGCAGTGCTAATGATGAAACAGGCAGGATATAATTCCTGGAAGGTATGGAGAAGTGAGATCATATACTGTCGCTCCCTCATATCCACAGATTCTGTATCCACAGATTCAACCAACCACAGCTTGAAAATGTTCAAAAAACAAAAACTCCAAAAAACAAACTTTGATTTTGCCATTTTATATAAGTGCCCCTATTTTACTATGATCTTGTATATAATGAGATCTGGAAATTTGGTCTGGAACCAAACCCTAGTTAGTGGATACTAAGGACCTGTGTCAATAAGAATAACCAAGGGTACTGTGTCAATAACACTGTAGCTCAAAGTTCTGGTTTTGACTTTTGAAACTTCTTGACTTGGGAATTTTACATATGAGAGCAGGTACATCTCTTGGTCTTTCTCTGTATCTCTTTCTCTCCCTCTTCTTCCCATCCCATTATGCTAATTAGATAAAATCATTATCAGAAAAAAAATCAATGAGAAGAGTTGAGCAGGATCTTTTTGCTAGTAGCCCCAGGCTTACAGAATGAGTTCTCCTTCAAAGTGAAACAATGAACTTATCTCCCGGCTTTAAGGAGGGTATTAATTTTCCAATTTGGACAAGTATTTAAAGTTTAAAATTAAATTTCAGTACCGAACTAGATAACCAGGGGTACTAAAATATGACATTATATTTGAGAAGTATAACCATAGTTGTTATGGGACCATGAAGGTCATCCAGTCCAACTCTCTGCTCAAAGTAGGATCTGCTACAGAGAGTAAAACTATGGTGTCCATGACAGGTGGCCACCTAAGTTCTCTTTAATTGCCTCCAGTGAAGGAGAACTCATACATGTGCCATTAGGAAGTCTGCTTCTCTGTAATTTCCTCCCATTCCTCCTAGTTCCAGCCGCTAGAACAACAGACATCAAATCTTCTTTATCTTCTGCATGATGTCAGGGGTGTGTGAATCTGCTCAAGGTTTTAGTCTGAACTTTAAAGGATCTATACAAGGCACCCAACCTCTCTGGGGCTATGGCCCAGCACCTTGGATAGCTCCTTTAAAGTTATGTCAAAAAACTGGAGTGGATACACCATCCCACTGACATGGTGGCCACAAGACACCATTGATGTTTTCCCTTAATTTTTTATTCTCCATGCTCCATGTTATAGAACTTGGTTTACAGATCCCTCACCATTTTGCCCTTCTACTTTTTTGAAGATAGGGATAACATTTACCTGTTTCAAGTTTTCTAGTACTTCACCCATTTCTTAAGAATGTGCAAAGATTAGAAATAGGAGCTCTGAACTATAATTCATCTTATCCTGGAGACCAGAACTTATAGCCATCTCCTATTGACAGTGATCTCCTATAAGCCTATCAAAGGCTAACAGTGCTCCCTATATTTTGGAGTTTTTTTATTGTTATTGTTTTGTAACAAAAATTGTTGTAACATTACTGTTTTAAAAATTGTTTTCAGTGCTTATTTTTGTTATTTTAATGCTTGTTTAATTTTTTTCAGTCCTACCACAAGAGACATTGAACAAATGGAGAGACAGGATAAGTGAATGAACTCCTCAGGTCTCTGGTGTTTTCATATTTTTCCTTCCAATAGTGCAATGTGCACTGCTGACCTATAAGAAAAATCAAACTGATTGCAAAAGAACCAGTTGCTCTGGAAACTAGCTTACTTGTCTCCCATCTTGATACAGAGAGCCCTGTAAGTATATGTAAAGGACTGTAATTCAACTATATAAGGTTTGTCTCTCCTGTCCCCTCCAGTACAAATCCCTTTCACCATGTGACAAAATGCTCTTGAAATCTCCCTTACAGTTAAAAGCATCCCATAATATTTCACACAAGGCTCTGTGTGGAGTAAGAGTCAGAAGCCAAGATTGGAAGTCTTATTTTTGGACTGTGTCTCTTAGATTGCTGAGACAGCATGGCCACTGGGAACATTCTGGGAGCTGTCATCTCATAAAAGTAAGTTTTTTCAAGTAGTGTCCATGTGCACCTGACCATATGAAGGTCATTGCACAGCCTGCTGAATTACAGGTCTAGGTGTGGAGTGACTTTGCTTTGCTTCTGCCACTGTATCAGATAGACTCCAGATGACCAATCCCTATGTCACTCATAAAACTGATCTACTGTGAACCTTTTAAACTTACAAGAACAGTTAAACTTACAGAACTTACAAGTCAGCTAATCAGCTTTTTCACATCTGACTGGCTGCCACAATTTTACCACATCTTTATATATAGGTCAGTAGGGATTACTGGCTTGTAGCACATACAGGAGAAGGACTGATGCAAGCCCCTTAAGTTTCACTGTGGTACTCTCTTCTTTATATAAGAAATCACAGTTATGAAATGGCAGAGGCTATGGAGGCAGGGATTGTGTTAAACTATCTGTACCAAATCAAGCTATAGATCCATCATGCCTAATATTGTCTACTCTGATTGACAGTTGTTCTCCAGTTATTGGCTGGAATCCTTTTTGTTAGCCTCAACTAGAGTAGATCCTTTAAATCAATCATTGAATAACGAATCAACACAGTAGATAAATCCAATTGATTCAGTAGTCTTATTCCAATTAGGATTAACAATGGAATTTAGGCCTTTATTTGTCATATTCTGTATTGTACGTTCCTTTGAGTCCCATTTCAGGAAAAAGACAGAATATAAATAAAGGGATGAATAGATGGATGGAATCTTTCTCAACAGCTTTAAAAAAAAACCCACAGAGAGATTGGGAAAGTTGGCACCCCCAGCTTGTAAAGCTCATTGTACTGAATGACAGAGCCTAGAAAAGTAACCTTTTGGATTGCAACTACAGTGCCTTGCAGAGGTATTCTCCCTCTTGACTTTTCCACTTCTTACTACATTTTTCCACATTATCTTTTGGACGGCAACAATTACCGTGCTTGCAGAAATATTCATATACACACAGGCTTTCTACATTTTGGCACCAGAGCTTAATTAGGCATGTCATGATACAATAAAGATGGATGAGTACTAATACAACAAACAAGTGTCAGCTTGTTTTTCTTTATTTGACTTTTGGGCATGATAAAAATACCTTGGATCTTTACAGTGTTGACTGTCTTGTGTACACCAAGTGGCAGCAACATCCATTAAATCAAAGGGGGCTGAATACTTCTGCAAGGCACTGTAGAGTCTATTTTACCTGAGCTGATACTAGCCTCTGCTGCAAGACTCTCATATAGCTACTCTGCTGTATGTCTATAGTAATTGACACATGGAATGGAGACAGAGCTAAGCATAACTCACACACACAGGTAACAAGACTACTACTCTTCTATGGGGGATGAGCGTTTACATTTCTGAGATTGAGGCCATTTCCGCGCAGGGCGAGGGAATCGCCCCGTGCTGGTACATACCGGACTTCTTGGCTCCACACTTGGGTCCAGGCTGGTCCGGAGCAGTGCGTGGCCGCCACTCCGCACTACTCCGGGGACGAAAATGGCAGCTTCCGGTTGGTTGAGGCTCTCCACCAACCACTGAAGCTCGCCAACCTAAAATCGCCCCCGGCAGATCACGGGCTCGCACCGGTGCAAATTTGCACCGGAGCATGGGCACGGAGTGGCGTGCTCCATGCTTTTGAAAGACCTGTTTCAAGTGGTCTTTCAAAAGCACACTGGACGACCATTTTGGGTTGTTCCAGAGTGGGCTGAGGTGAGGAACTACACTAAGTAGGTCCGACCCAGTCCGCTCCAAGGTGCAGACATCCTCCCTGGAGGACGCTCTGCACCGTTTCTTTAAGCCTGTGTGGAAATGGCCTGAGAGTATAAATAAAAGCACAAGCCATGGTATTAGAACCAACAGAAGATTTTCTTTTTCTTTTTGTTTTAGTATCCTTCCAAGGCGCAGTTCCAAAACAAGTTGCTCCAAACAGGCAATATAAAACACAAACACAGGCACGTTTATCCAGGGGGTACGTCTGTATGTTTGTTTTTTTAACCCAAAAGTTCTGCACATACATGTCCATCTGGCACACACTTGGCTTCTTCTGACACAGAATGTTCAGTGGTATAACACATACATTACTTATAAAATGGCCCAGGTAGATTCCTAAGTAGGACTCAAGTAAGTGTTATGAATCCCTGGGAGACAGGACTAAATAGGAGGACTTTTCACTGATCATGAATTATTTTGACAGTCATCACCTGGGATTCAGGGAACTGATATGGAAAAAAAAAAACCTTTTCAAAGGTTTGTTAATAGTGACCATAGTTTGCTGAGATTTGTCATCAGGCCAAGCCATGGTTAGGCAAATAAGTGAAGGGAGAAGGAAGCTGATACATAAGAGTGAGAGAGAGAGCAGAAGTGTGAAGCTCGCAAGCATACTCCTGGTTACAAATACGACATCTGAATTAAATCAGTTTTGGTCATTTCCAATTAGTCAATTACTATAGTATCCCATGAATATTATTATTCTGCAAAGCTTTTGGTGTTTTGTGCTCCAAATAAAAGTCACCTCCATCCCCTTCAGCTGGCAGACATACTGTTGCTGCAGGTCTCTGTTTCTGCTTCAGGTTGATGCAGTGTCCTGGAATACATCAATACTACACAGGCCCTTTCTGCACCGGCTTATTAAAACGGTGCAGAGTGACCTCCGATGGAGGTCTTCTGCACTGTGGAGTGGACTGGGGCGGACTACTTTTTGTAGTTCCGCAGCTCAGTCTGCTCTGGAGCAACCGGAACTGGTCGCACAGCATGCTTTTTAAAAGCCTCTTTTAAGAGGCTTTTAAAAAGTACGGAGTGCGTGACCCCGTGTCACTCCATCGCCACGCTCCGGTGGAGATTTGCAGGTGCGCACTAATGCGTGCCTGCAGATCTGCCGGGGGCAGGCTTTAGGCTAGCGAGCTTCTCTGGTTGGTGGAGAGCCTCCACCAACTGGAAGCCGCCATTTTGGACGCTGGAGCAGTGCGGAGCAACGAGCTCGCACTGCTCCTCGTCCCAACGGACTCACCCGGATGCTGAAGAAGTCCCGTGAGTCCCGTTTTTGCACGGTTCCTTTCTCACATGCGGAAAGGGCTACAGTTACAGCAGTCTGATACCACTTTAATAGTCATACCTTCATCCAATGGAGTCCTGGGATTTATAGTCTGGAGAGATATTTAAACTTGTCTGCTGGAGAGTTCTGGCACATTTCTATAAGCATAAAAGCACGGAACTTCTGTTACACTTCCACTCTAATGCAGCATTTTCTTTGCACTGATTATACTAGAAAATAAAGTGCACTTGGTCTTCATCTTGTTCAGCTGCTCTTCCTCAGCATCAACTATATACAGATTTATCCATTTAATGTTTCCTCCATCTATCTATACCTATTTCTATCATTGACATTTGGTGTACCTAATGTAATAACGTAGTAAAAACAATAAATTTTGAATTAAAATAATGGATCAAAAAGAAAAAAATGCAAACAAATTAATACTGGGTGTACAGAAGGGAGTGCCTGGACTCCCCCCCCAATCTTTTGTAGATAGTATTAATTAAAAAAATTGGAACTTACTGCTGAACAGTCCTAAGTAGATATGAATGTAATTTTTCATGTAAGGGTGGGTTTCAAACAAGACACTCTCCCCTGGAGAGGTATAGCCCTGAAAAAGAACCGTATCATGTTTGTAGCTCATTTTTAATGTTTAGACCAGAATATGGAGTAAATGATATTTAAATAAATACATTTCAACTTTAGTAGAAAATGATCCATTATTGGTTTTGGATAGTTACTGATACTGAATTTATCACCATGTTATAAACGTTTTTCTAGTTCGTTTTGGAACAAATCAAAAGAATCATTGTACATTTTTTAAAAACTACTAGCTATTTAGTATTGTACAAAGCAAGCAACTACATATACATATACATTTTATTTCAGCACATTTATATACCTACTACATAGAGCTAAGTAGTAATGTGTTATCTGTTGTCGGTAATTCTAGCAATAAGTTTATTTTTACAATAAGAAGCTGGGATCATGTTATTCTTTGCTTGTAAGAGCTAGGGCTATAATCACTACTTTTCTATATAATGTAATGGGATTCCCATCTGTTACTCATTACTGATCCAGTCTGAGAAATAGGAGGTGTAGGGGAGGGTTATGTGAGTTACAAGGAACACTCTTCTTCGTAGGATGCTATGCAGCTAGGGAGGAGCAGAGGAACCTGTAATAAATGGGGTGAGGTGGGGTGGGATTGTGGAGAATAATACTGAAAACATGAATTGCACTAAAAAGCCCACTTTATTAGAATTTTTTTTTGTGGAAAGTTAACTTGTCTTTTTTTGCCTTCTTCCATTCTGCCTAAATGAAAAAGACAAATGCTGCTGCTATTGCTGCTGCTGCCAACAGCGGAAAGAGAAAGAGAAAAGCAGTGTAAGGACTTGGGGAATGGGGAGAGGGCAGCCTTGCCAGGCTGGCTGCTGCAAACAACAGTACAGAGGTACACTTGGACTGGCTGGGTTGGTGTGATCTGTGACAGAATTTAGAGTAAGAAGGAGAGGTTCTGTGCATACCTGGCACCAACTCAGACATGGAATTTGAATTATTGTCTAGGGGTACAGGGAGATGGGGACTGAGTGAAGGAGTGTGAGACTGCATCTGAGCACCCATTCAAAACGTATGCGCACAGTGCAAATGGCAGACTGCTATGCTATGCTTAAGACGTTGGGGTGGGATTAATCCAAGCAGATATTCTACCCAGAATTATGATGATCAGAGATGGGAGAAATCAGAAAGCATTTTCCTGTATTTTTCAGTGACACAATAGTGACACCAAAGTGTTAGCAATGAGTAATCCAGAGAGCTTCTGGAATGCAGGAGCAAGTAGTGAGCTGTTGGAAGATTATAGCAATAAGTAACATAATTAGTTTGCTTTAAAAAAAAAAGACTTTCCAAGCTTTGATATTGCAAGATTAGCAGTTTTATCACTATAACACTAAAGACTTTCAGAAAAGTTCTTCATATAATTTATGTACCTGTCCATTCAACCAGAGTCATCACAAGGCATATAGACCTTTCTAAACAATGCAGTGTGTTGTGGTGTGGCAGTTGTTAACTTAAACTACATGATCCTGAAAGTGTCTGGAACATTTCTCCTGGCATTACATTCCTTGAATTAAAAAAGAATTCTGAGCCAGCCCTGCCAAAACACAAAGTAAGGTAGCCATCCCAAGAAGCAGCTTGTTTTAAAAAAGATAGAAAACTGTTTCTTGTTAATTATTGATGATGATGACTGTATTTTTTTGCAGCCTGGTATGGATTTTCTGTCTCTTGAGGCAAAATAATTTGACAGACTTTGGGTACTCTGCATCATGACTAAGAGAAAGTACTGCACTATTTGCTCTTTAGGCAGCAAAATATCTTGGACCAATCCTGGGATGGAGGAGATTGATACTTTTTCCTGCTCCACATATAACACACAATTGCTACTCACCACAGCTTCTTCAGTCCAAATTAGTTTGCTCAGGTAATTCCTGCTGCTGAGAGTCACAGACTTTTGAGCATCTCAAGAGTTCTTCCAACTTCTGAAAAGTATCTGAACTATATCATGTTTTATTCTCTCTGAAATCTATCTCCAACAGTGCTTTTCTATGAAAAGGTGATGCTGATATACTGAATAAGATCTCTGGGTAAGATTCAGTGTCATGTGAGTGGAGTTCTGCAACTACAGTGGAATTCTCCATGTCCTTCTTCCCTTCCTTCAGCTCTTAGCATCTCTGCAGATTTGCTTCAGACAATCTCCAATCCTCCATAACAGATTTGAGGAGCCTGGGGCAAGGAGGCAGAGGGGAGAGGGAATCTGTTCCACTGACAGATGCTATTCCATTGGTCAATCAACACTACCCACTACAACTCACTGGTCCTATACTATGTGGCAGTGGACAGATTTAGGGTTGCCAGTTCAGGATTCTTTGAATGTTCTGTTTTTGCTGCAGCAGGCCCTCTAGCAACCATCAGACAGTTTCTCAGGTGGGAGGAAGTAAGTGAAGAGAGGAGGCAGAGAGCACAAGAGTTCAGTATTAAAACAGAGGGGTGTGTGGCACAAGGGTCCTGTGATAGAGAGATAGGTATAGGAGAGGTCGGGGGGGCACAATGTTTAGTGGGGGGAGCTAACATCCACATGTAGATCTAAAGACAGTCATAGGAGTAAAAAGTTTTGAGAATGACTAGCATAAATGAAGACTTAACCAGCTGTGCCACAAAAATCACATTAGCTTGAAATAGTTGGAATGGCAAAACAACACTACAGCAGCAAATTAGATACACAGGAAGAATTCCTAAAAGAAAATTGATACAATAGAGAGAGCAGGAAACCCCACAACAGTGCAGTCAGTCACACAATTGGAAATGAAGTTGCCTTTTGCCACCAGGATCAGCAGCCACACAGAAATTTTGCTGTGCAAGAATTCATTCCAATAGGGGTACTATAGGAGAACTTCAAGTAGATCATGTCATTATATAAGCAAATGCAAAAATCTTGATTGTTTTGTTCTGACCTGCTTTTAAAAATTATTAGTCATTCACATTTTGCAGCTGAAATTCATATAATTAAGAGCTTCATGTCCAGATTGTCACTAATGCTAATCCACTAAACCTGTCAGATACTAACGTCTCAACAACCATTCAGTTTGGCTCTAATAGCCGTGGCACAGTTAAGAATCAATCAAGACGCTATGTGTCCTCAGTTAATTTTTCTAGTTACTATCTGGCTCTCTCTTGTGGCCACAGATGTTCCATACAAGCTTCTTCCTCAAGATGTACCCTCCACCTAAGATAAGGAAACAAGCCTGACATCTCTCCTTACCAATTTTCTAGACTCCTGTTGTCACTAATTGTTAGAGTGGTTTCAGCAAAACTGGAAACAGTCCTGAAGCGTCTCAGCTTAGTTTTCTTTCTTCTTTTTGTGAGCTTTTGTGGACTCCAATCTGCTTCTTCAGGTGCATGAAGCTTTTTCAAGGTGCATGTTGATCCAAGTACTTCAGATGCATTAGAAGAAGTGGAGCTCATGAAACCTTATACTAAAATATACTAGTTAACTTGTGCCACATGACTAATTCTTTTTTATATATATATTAAAACACACATGGATATTTCTCTGACCACTGCCACCCCTTCTTGCTATTTCTTGGGAAACACTCCCAGTGAAAATTCTCACATGTGAAGCTTACTTGACGCAAGTTAATCAGATATTTGATAGCATCATTACTTTTGAAACACTTCTGAACTTGAATCAGAGGACTTTTCCAAGTGCAAGGGTTACTGTGGAATAATAACCAAACTACACATGATAACCATATATAAAAGCAGCCTAACAAGACTTTAAATAGTAGAAGATGACATTTGGAAATGGAGGGATTGGAAAGGAAGGGGCACATCAACACTTCTCTAACCTGCTCATTCCCACAATTTATCATCTGCAGCCTAAGTACTGTAAAGGCACGAGATGCCATCTGAGCTTGGAAGCTAAGTAGGGTCAGGTCTAGTTAGCACTTGGATGGGAGACTGTCAATGAATACCAAGTGCTGTGGGCTATATTTACAAGGAAGGAACTGGCAAAACCACCTCTGAGTAATTTCTTGCCTAAGAAAACCCTATGAAATTCAAGGGGTTAACCATAAGTCATCAGGTGACTTGAAGGCATATACACACGCATTAGGTACAGCAATTCCTCTCCTCATGGCATTTTAAACATCCATGTTTATTTTATTTGTACTTTTTATTTTTGAGTCAACTATTATTTCAGTATATTATGTATTGTGAGCCTCTCTGAGTACAGGATTCCTGTGAAAAGGTCATATATATGCATTTACATTCTAATGTAATCTGATTGTGATCACCCAACAGGGAGGAAAATAGCTGGAGGGGGGATTTAGATGTGAAAAATGGTTACAGAGAAAATGCCCCTTCTCCCAACACTTCTGTGATCCTTATCACCCCTCTTTCCAGTCTTTCCAGTTTTAAAAGGGTCTTCGTGCTGCTGTTGCACACATTTACATGTAGTTAACTTGGCTCCTGTTTTTACTCTTTCAGGCACTGGAATGCACATCAATCACGACTATTCCCATTGAGAAATACCCCAAGGGTCTAGAATAGATGAAGATAACAGAACATGGAATCTGTTATTGCTGTGATGACTACATCAAAGCTAGGATCCTTTCCAATGAGTTGCTGAGTAGGAAAGCAGGAAAGAGTAAGATCCTACATTTTAAAGCAATATATATATTAATAAATATGGATGGAGTTGTATGAGACAATTCAGTGCTGTAAAGACTTGGCTTTGTCCTTAATCGAAGCCTTGTTGTTGTTGTTGTTGTTGTTGTTGTTGTTAGGTGATGTCAAATTGACTTTGACTTACTGTGATCTATGATTGAGAGATCTTCTAGAGATCCTATTATTAATAACCCTGCTTGTGTCTTAGAAACTCACGGCCATGGTTTCCTTGATTGCAGTCCTCTGCTTTTTCTGCTGCTTTCAGTTTTACTGAGCATTATCAGCTTTCTTAATGTTTCTCATTATCATCTTTCTCATGGTATGTCCCAAATACGATAGCCTTTTGGCTTCTAGGGAGAATTCAGGCTTGTTCCTAGAATTGTTTATTTGTCTTTCAGCAACTCATAGCAGCCATATAACTCTATTCAAGTACCACATCTCAAATGACTTGTCAGCTTTCGTCACTGTTCAGCTTTCACATCCATAGGTAGTAATCGGAAATGACATGGATGATCCTAAGTTTGGTATTCAATGTTGTATCTTTGCATTTCTAGGCCATTTCTGCACTACAATGTTATTGTGCTGTTATTCCACTTTCAACATCCTATGGAATCCTAGGATTTATAGTTTAGGGAGGGGCCTTTAGAATTCTCAGCCAGAGAGCTCTTTGGCCTCAATAAACTACAAACCCCAGAATCCCACAGGATGTTGAAAGTGGAATAATAGTACTATGACAGTGTAATGCTGAAATGGCCCAGGATCTTATCTGGTTCTTTAATACCTGCCCTTCCCAGTCTTGGTCTTCTTCTGATTACCAGGCTTCCATTACATAATATACATAGGATACACCAGTACAAAATATATAAAGAACATGAGTAATGGTAGAGTCAAAAAATAAAAATACAGAGGCTTGTATGCCAGTCAGTCTGATCGGGGCACTATCATTAAACTGAATGAGATGGTCACCTCAGGCAGCATATGCTGAGAGCCAAGGAGTGGGTAGAGTTACAGGTGTACATGACCTGACCCGTGTTTGCCTCCCATTCTCAAATATGGTGGAGGAAGCACTATTGTAACCAATGTTGAGGTAAGAGACAATTATCAATCTAATCAACTTCTGTGTATGGAATGTGTGGACACCAACTTGTCTTGTGCTTCAGGCAGCAAAATGTCCAGATTCATTTGGATTCAAACCCATTATCCCACCGCAGTGTTTGTTCAGCTGGTACTAGCCTAGGTCAGAAAATACCTCTCTCCTGCCTAGTGCCTTTCTTCTTTTCTGATCCCCCTAATAATCACTCAGAAAGTTTAGAGATAGGAAACAGAAGATTGGGGTTTCTTGGCTTCTTTGCATGTACAGCAGGGTCACACAACCTGAAGCACAAGATGTATCACACACCTCCATGACCCTCTTTGTTATCACTTTTCCCTTTAAAACAGCTACAGAAGACATAAGAACTCCTGCAAAATTTGATGTTCTGTTTGAGGTATTACATAAAAATATCTATATTTTTATGCTCACATCCCATCTGCAAAATAGGAACAATCATACTGACTAGATTATGAGTTATTGTAAGAATTACTACAATAATGCAATAAAAGTGCTTTGCATACTCAAGGGGAAAATCATAACTTGAAATGTGAGCCAAGAGCCTACATCATCAGTCATACTAGCTACGTGTGAAGATGTCACCCCAAAAAACTTTCCTTTTCAGCCAGGCAACACAACAGCTAAAGGGCTTCTGATCAGATGAGGGTGGTGGGAAATGACATCTACAGTTAACCTGGTCTACCTTAAGAACAGTCAGCTGGAAAGTCCCCTTGGGCCCTACCACAACGACTTCTCTTAAGGTGTCTTGAATCTAGGAGAGTGCTGCAAATGTCATTTTCCACTATCCCAAACTGCAGCACTTCAGAAACTCTTTGGTTGGGGCACTGCTTGGCTGAAAATATAAAGTTGGGAGTCATATTTGGTCATTTATGACCATAAACACAAATCCCAGAAGTTATAAGACAGTGATGTAAACTCGAGTCGATAGACTCAGACTCAAGTCAGACTTAAGTCACTTCAGTGACTTGACTTGGCAAAAATTGCACACTGACTTGACTTGAGACTTGCATATTTCTAGTGACTGACTTGCTGCACTTGGTTCAGTAACATTCATCCAAAACCTTACAACTTACTGGTCACATGACAATCTGTCTCAAGCCCAAAGTGTGGACACATTTCTCAGAGGAAACAGCAAATGGGTTAGGCAGTGGCCTTGAGGTGGGGTTGAGATCTGCTCAGCAGCCTGTCCCTGCTACATGTAGGAGGAGCTTTCTAAAGCTTTTCCTAAAAGCAGAAGGCAAGATTCATGCCCAGAGTGCAGGGCATGTATCTCAGAGGGGAACAGAAAATGTGTTAGGCAGTTGTCTTGAGGAGGAAGGGTCCTTCCTTCTAAAGCTCTTGAAGCTTCAATAATGGGGAATAAGAGGGATCATATTCCCCACTTCTGAAAAAGCCTCCAGCTTTGCAAATGGGAAGTAAAAAGGACCTTATTCCCCACTTCCAAAGCTGCAGATGGCAAAATCACAAAAGTAGAGGACCAACTCTACTTAAATTATTGAAACTGACTTTCAACTCTGTCCAGAAATTCTGGAATACAGGTTGGGGTATAAAGTTGGCTCCCAGACTTGAGACTTGACTCGAGACTTTACTTAAAAGTATCTTGCAAGGACTTGAGACTCAACTTGAGACTTGAAGGTAGAGACTTGAGACTTGGAGTAGAAGACTTAAATGCATCACTGTTATGAGATCTTAAGACCAGCTTAGTGAACAGAATGCCAACCATGACTGCTTTGGACTTCATCCTGAGCATTCCTCAGCCAACATGATACAATAGTGCCTAATCAATTAGTCCCTCTACAATTTAAAACCTGTGAGGCACAAAATAAGAAGACAATCACAGATGTGGCTTCACTCATTGGGTAAACATACTAAAAGGCAATACTAGGTTTATTTCAAAAAAAATTGGGCAGAATAGTGACTGCAGCTTTTGTCATCTAGTTTGGTGACTATGCAGTTATCAGTTCTGTACAAATAGCTTTTGTAAGTATTTATTTTCTATTAATGTTATGTTGCTGTTGTTAACTGCTGCTAAGTTGACTTTAGCTTGTAGCAACCATATGAATGAGAGACCTCTAAGTCACCTTATTATCAACAGCCCTGCTCAGGTCTTCCAGACTCGAGGCTGTGGCTTCCTTGACTGAGTCCCTCCATCTTTAATGTGGTCTTCCTCTTTTCCTCCTGCCTTCTACCTTACCAAGCATTATTGTCTTTTCTAGTGAGTCATATCTTATCATGATATGTCCAAAGTCTAGCAGGCTCAGTTTACAGTAGCTCCTCCACTTTCATAAGGGTGAGGGGCACAGAACCCTCACCAAACTGGAAAAAATGTGAATAACACCTCCCGCGATCCCCCTCCCATTCCTTTGTTTTTTACATGCTGGGACCAGAGGCAAGGGAATGGGACAGGGTAGCTCTGGAGGGGAGAAGGCAGACTCACATGAACCTTCCTCCCCATTCCCTTGCTTGATGCCTTGGCACAAGTTCTCAGCACTGGGGCCAGAGGCAAGCGAATAGAAGAGAGAGCTCCAGAGGGGAGAAGGAAGGTGGACAAGAGTCTTCCCCCTCTCCATTCCTTGTCTATTGCCTCAGTGCAAGTTCGCAGCACCGGTAATGTTAGAGGATGCTCTGGAGGGGAGAAGGAAGCCATGCACAAAATGCAAGGGAATGGGAGGGGGAGAAGGAGGGAGGACACACTCACAGCTCACAGATCAAATTTGCAAAGGTCAGATCTGCAAATGTGGAGGGAAGACTGTAGTCATCTTGGCTTCTAGAGAGGGTTCAGGCTTGATCTGCTTAAGGACCCATTTATTTGTCTTTTTAGTAGTCCATGGTATCCACAGAACTCTTCTCCAGCACCACATTTTAATTGAGTTGATTTTCTTCCTATCATCTATTCCTGGGGATTTATTTCTCCCAAGTGTGCTCAGTGCAGCTTCCACTTCACTTTCTAAAATTGTAGGTTCATCTTCAAATTGTTCTTCCTTGAATGAATCTGTCATCCTTTCACCTCTTTTATATAGTTCTTCGCTGTATTGATTCCATTGTCTTTTCATTTCTACTTGGTCATGTAATATATTCCTCTGCTGGTAGTGGAGCATCCCTGCTCTTGGTTTAAATTTCTTTTTGATTTCTCTGACCTTGTAGAAAAAGGTCTCTTGTTCTTTCTTTTTTGGTGTCATCTTCTATTACTCTGCAGTGATTATTATAGTAGTTCTTTTTGTCCTTGATAAACAGTTGAATTCTAGGTTCTCTTTATTTTTGGCTACAGATAGTATCTTTCTGCATTCCTGCTTGACAATGTCCCTGGCTTCAATCCACAGTCCCTCTCACTCCTGATCAATTATGCTTAATAATGCAAATCTATTATTTTATCTTTAAATTCCACAGGAATGTTCTTCAGGTTGTATTTTAGCATAGTGTTTGGTT
This sequence comes from Ctenosaura bakeri, assembly GCA_948474755.1. Lineage (NCBI taxonomy): Eukaryota > Metazoa > Chordata > Lepidosauria > Squamata > Iguanidae > Ctenosaura > Ctenosaura bakeri. The sequence goes on from CAOLHI010000430.1 coordinate 542,438, forward strand.
TAGTGTTCTTCCATAGCTTTACTCTAATTTTTGATAGCAGCTGTTCATGGTCTGTGCAACAATCAGCTCTTGGTGTTGTTTTTTTGCAGAGAAAATGGGACTTCTCCATCTTCTATTTGTAACTATGGTATCTGTTTGATTTCTGCATTGGCCATTGGGTGATAGCCATATATGCATTCACCTCTTTGGTTGCTTGAAGAATGTGATGAACAAACTCTTGGCATCACAAAATTCAGTCAGTCACTCTCCTCTTCCATTTTTTGATCCTAGGCTAAATTTTCCTATAATCTTTGATTCTGCTGCATTTCCTACTTTTGCATTCTGATCACCTATGCTTAACAAGAGAGTCCTGTTTTGGTATGTGGTCAGTTTCCTCCTGGACTCCAACATAGAACCTTTCCTTCTTCTTTTTTTTTTCTTCTTCTGTAGGGGGAACATAAACTTGGATTATAATTATATTGGTAGGTTTTCCTTGAAGTCTTATCAAAATGATTTGCTCAGACTTTGACTGCATTTGCTACATCTCTCCTCCCTATTAATGCTACCTCATTTCTTCTTAAATTTTCATTTCCTGAGTAAAACACTATGGAATTCTCTGACTCAAAATGTCCCATTCCTTTCTACTTCAGCTCACTCTCCCTAAGTATTGGAATGTTTATATGTTCCTTTTCTTGTTTTACTATGTCTAGTTTTCCCTGCCTCCTGCTTTTCACATTCCATGTTTGTATAATATGTGTTTGTGCAGTTTCGGGCCTTCTTTTCACCTCTGAGCACATCAAATGCTGAATGTCCATTTGACATGAGTCCAGTTGTGTCACTAATTACAATACTGCTCATAGTTGTTCTCTGCTGTACCCCAGTAGCTTTTTGAGCTACTAACTTGTGAGTGTCATCTTCTGGCACTATCCCTTGTTTCATTTTGGATGGTTTCATCACAGCATTTTTATGATAAAAGACATTCAACGAGGTTTTATTGTGCCTCCTCTTGCACAGTACAAACAAATGTTAGCTGTGGTGCCACAGCCATTGTCTCCAAGAGATCCTCCACCAATGTCTCACACACACACACACACACTACTGCTGTTGCTGCCCAAAAACTGTTTGGCACGTTCAGTCTGGTTCCTCAGCAAAAGCCTACCTGGCATGGGAGACTCTACCAACAGTACTATGGCCTCTTTCCTTACAGGGGCATGCAATGCCACCACGATGGAAAGGTAGTGCCATGGTGGGATTAATTTTAAAGAAAAACATATATCCCAAACTGTAGCATATGTAACTAGGGTATTAATTTCCACAGATTTTCTTTTATATGCAACTTAATTTACAACATATGTACACATGTAACTCTGTACTTACTCAGTTTATGTCTTCTTTTAGATTATTAGTTTACAAATACTGTCCCTCACCACATTTGAAACAGCCATTGGAAGAAAGTCATACAAATATTTCTTGGCCAAAATGTGATGGAGTATTTCTTGGAATAAAATCTTTTTTATGTATACCCTGAGTTTCCATCTCTGCTTCATATCAGGAGTTTAAATAGCAGCCTGCTCTGGCACTCCACCAGAAACTAGCAGCAAGCATTTGAAGGAAACATCAAGGCTTTTACTCCTGAGGAGTCTGCCACCTAGTGGCCTAGTGTCTCAATCTCACCTAATCACTCAATGTTGCACGGCAGGTTAGACAGATTTTTATTTATGTTTTTATGAATTTATTTTACAAAGGAAATAAACCTGAGATGCACACCTTCAGAGTGCTTAGTATGCATGTCAAATTCCACATAGTTGTGGAGCAAGGGTAAGGACAGATTTACACACAACTTTTAGTTGTTTATGCGGAAGGCTATGTATCTGATTAACCAATTTAGTCAAATCCATCTGTATAAACTTGAGAGTATCTGTGTAAAATATAGTTAGCAGATGGTTTCTGGCACCCTCTTGACTTCACCATATCTTAAGGCAAGACTAATATAAGTGCTGGGAAAAGCGAGGACGTTTATCCCCATTTCTAGTAAATGCCATAAAGCACAGGTATACTGGATATCCTTTTAGACTAAAGTAATTTCCTGAATCATTTTGAGGATTCCTATATCCAAGATGTCTTGGAAAGCCTATTACTATGGGCAGCTAAAACTATCTTTGTGAACAATTTAGATTGCTATCTTTGGCCCTTTCCACACAGGGGTTTAAAAACGGTGTAGAGCGACCTCTGAAGGAGGTCGTCTACACCGTAAAGTGGATTGGGGCGGACTACTTTTGCGTAGTTCCACACCCCAATCCACGCTAGGGCACCCAGAAGTGGCGCCGCCGCATGCTTTTTGAAAACCACTTTTCATGTGATTTTTAAAAAGAACAATTGTGCAGCCCTGTCGCAGCACCCGGTGTGGATTTGCAGGTGCGCGCAAGGGCGTGCCTGCAGATCTGCCAGGGGCGGGCTTTCTGGCTGGCAAGCTTCTCCGGTTGGTGGAGAGCCTCCGCCAGTTGTAAGCTGCCATTTTGGGCCCTGTGGGACGTGGAGCAGCGAAAACGCGCTGCTCCACGTGGCGACGGACTCAGGTAAGCTCCGTTTCAGCATGGTTTCCCCCGTTTCTTCGCCCGCGTGTGGAAAGGGCCAAAGCAATATAAGTATTTATAAATGTTAGCAATGTAAGTATTTCGGCTCTGAATCTCAAAGATACGCAACTTGAGTTTTATAGAAGAGTAAACCCACTTAAAGACAAAGGAAATTCAACAATAATAGAGGACAAAGAGTATTGTTGATGGTGGGGGAACAAATCCAGTGACCCCACTAAGTATGTGTGTTATTGTGCTATATAGCTTTCCAAATGCTGAACTGAACATACAATGTTCCATATAGAAGAATACTAAGGAAGCTTGTGCATGGCCTGAGGATTTTCCTGCATAGATGCAGCTATGTATGCTTCTCTTTGCTACTTATGTGGGGTTGTTTTTTGTTTTGTTTTGTTTTTTTGGAGTGAGTCAAGTCATTCTGGACTGAGTCAAGTCATTCTGATACATTAAATCAGGGCTGGGAATTACATGGCCCTCCAGATAGGAGTATAGCTATAGAGAGAGGGAAGGTTCACAAAAATCATTCTCACCTAGGACTCTGTGTTCACATACCCCTGGTCACTTTGCCTGTCCCTTTGCTTTAGAAGCCTAAACTGTATTTCTAAACATTCAGCTGAAGTTTAAGTCATTGCAATGCTAGAAATTTGAGGACTGAAGGAAAATTTATTGCGGGGGGAGGACAACGCCCTCATCCCCCCTCGTAACAACACCTCTAATTCCACGTTGTTAGACTAGAACCCCCAGCATTCCTCATCACTGACATGATTTCCATCTTTGTATTAAAGAACAATTTGGTCAACAGCAAATCTCTGCATATGTTCCTTTCCTTGCTCAAAAACCACACATGCAAAGAGACATTGTATAACCTGTGTCTCTATCACCTGGAAAACCAGTATGTTCACCATATTTTTTCATGGACTGGGAGTCAAATGAACTACCCCGGTGCAGCAAAGAAACCAGATTGAGAGTGCTGATCATCTATTTGGAGGGGGAAAGAAAGGACTGACAACACCAAAGTGGATACCAATTTTAACCACTTGATCAGATGCTCACAGGAAGCAGGACATAGGTAATCCAAAGTTAAATCAGTGTTTTAAAGAAGTATACGCAACAATAAATTAGTTCTTCAATTAAGTGAAGGAAAAAAACAAACATCAGCCAGGAACATCTCCCCTAAATCCTGTGGGATTATCACTAGGGCAAGGAAGGTAACTGGGCAGTGAGTCTGCCTCTCTAGTCCTTTGTAGTTTGCATAAAAGAGCTACAGAACAACAGTGGCAACATTGCTTCTCTTCCTACAAACTGCAGGGGTCCAAGAGGGAGTCTCCACTGCCCAGTGACCTCCCTACATTCCCCCTTCTCCTCCACAGGAGTTTACCAGGGGTAGCAGTGGTCTCATAGGGTTCAGCTGCTGTAGGAATAGAAATGGTTAGGCCCTGCACAAGTCATTCTTTGTTAGTAAATATTGAAATGAAAACCATGCTAACAGTCACTGCAGGAAAAGGACTGATGCAAAAGAACAAGAAAGATCATAGGTGAAATCTTTAATACATCGGAAAGTATTTGATAAATAAATAGCTTTGGGGTCTGCTTCATTTTTGAGACAAGTTTGGTTAATAAAGATCCACTGAAGAAAAATTAAGGTGACAGTGGCCATTTTCTCACTGGACTGTTGTAGTGCTATTATTCTGCTTTCAACATCCTCTGGAATCCTGGGATATGCAGTTTTGGGAGGGGCCCAGTCAGGCCCCCTCCCAAAACTGCAAACCCCAGGATTCCAGAGGATGTTGAAAGCAGAATAATAGCACTACAACAGTCCAGTGTGAAAATGGCCAGTAACATGGCTGCTCCTTTGAATGTATGAATTGTAGGTGTGAAACATGTGCCTTTCCAAACTTTGTCTAACTCCAAAATTTAAGCTTTCTTTTTATTTGAAAAAAGTATTCAGTGTATTTGATCCAGTTCTATGTGCTATAGATTTTTTGTGAATCTGCCTCTAGCAGCTATATTCTGTGACAAAAATAAAGAGTAAGACTAAAACTTTTCAAACAGCTTTTATTTCCCAATTTGGAAGTCAGGAGCTATACATCTAAATAAATAAACAAATAAAAAATTGTTACAGGGCCTGGATTTTATCAGCTACAATACTGCAACTAACTTAGTCTCTATTACTTCAACGTGGCTAACCTCTAACATACATAATTCAGCACATTCAAATACATGACCTGTGAGCTCCTTTATCACCTTTCTCTCCGCATCTCCTTGCTTAAGTAGGTACTAATAAGGAGTTTGAAAATAAAATTGTAATCATGTACAGAAACAATCTGAGAAAAATGTGCATTAATTTTCTACATTCTAGCATGTGAAATGCAATACAGGATTTTTTCCATTCAAGGTATACAGTAGTTTTACCATTCAAGGCCTTGATCAATTACTTTCATGGATATGAAGCATGGAAAACACACTGCATCTCATATGATTCCCTTTTTAAACAGGCATTCCTGCATGGAGGTTAGGATTTTTACCACTATTGCCTAAATGCCTAAAATGACCTAGATGAAAGTCAATAAACTGAAATCATTCCCAACAAGAGTTTCTGTGATTGACTGTCTTGTTTGTCCGGCAAGACAAGGTTGCATTTCCTCTTTAAAAAAAAAAAAAGAGGGGGGATTGTAGGGCATTAAGAAAGGCAGGGTTCCTTTCACCCATTTTCATAATCTTCAGTCTGTCTTCAAGACAGATTGCCTGATAGCACTTGACTATGCTCTGGTAACTTCTAGAGCTATAACCCATTTTATGTAGTCTACTATTAAAAACACAGAAATTTCAGTTCGATCCAAATACAGCTGTCAGGGTAAGTGACTGGAGCCATTTGACAGGGATGAATTCCACTCTACTTCTGAAAGGTGTTGTGCTTGCCATTGAATACGTATATGACTTAGTACCCAGGTGAACAGCAGCTAAAAGAACACTGCATCCTCCAGGTAAACTTACCATCCGCATTAAATCACATGATAGACAGAGAACCTTCTTAGTGGTGTACCCTACCTATGGAATTTCCACCCCAAAGAGGGCAACATAGAATTCATATTGTTATCCTTTCAAGTCAGGGGAAAACATATTTACTATCCCATGTTTTAAAACATAGCATAAATGTATCTTCATATGTTGTTCTATTTATCAATTTGACTTTGTTATGTAAACCACCTTGGAACTTCCACTGAAAGGCGGCTATGTGTATACATATGCATACTATAATTAGTAAAACAACAAAATGCTTCAGTGTAGTGCTGGTTTTCAGTCAACAAAATAATTTCTCATAGACCTACGTTCTTCTGTATCTGATGATCAAGCAATCTCATTCCCATAGTGTTATGATGATTACCTAACCATCCTAGGTTTTAAAAAGTCAGTCCGAGAAACATTTATTATATTGACCTTATACTAATTTGATCACTGATTCTCTTTAATCCAATGCTATCAATGTCAAAATAGCTGGATGTTTCTTAGCTATAAACCTTGCTTTCCTCCAGCAAGAAATGGCTGAATTGTGAGGGGCTGCAATACAGAAAAGATGCATTTGCAAGGGGAGGATTTCTTGCACAGTCAATATGGAATTCTTCTTTCTGCAATGACCAAAGAAACAAGGTAGGATGGTGTAAGTTGACTTGTGCCATCATAACTCATTACCAGGTCACCAGCCATTGTCAGATAACAGGGTTTTTTGTTTTTTTTAAAGTCTTCTTATTTTTTCTTACAATTATTTAAGCTAAGAGAATATATAAATCAAGAAAATGTTCTATATCATTATTTTGGAAGGAGAAACCAAAGGGTAATATTTACAAAATAACTTGTTTCTGCTGTTATCTCAAAACAGTCTTCTCAAAAGCTATGTATAAGTAAGGTTAATAAATAAATAGCATCAGTACTCACATATAAGAATTTGCACAAAGATGGAACAGAAGACTCAACTCTATTGAGAAAACGCATGGGGCTGTGGAAATTCCCTTCCACAGGAGACTGGGCTGCTCTCCTTTTGTCAGCATGCAAAGGCATTTTTATTGAAACAGGCATTTCATCATTAATCAAGTTCAGAGAGTCTTCCTATGGTGTGTGTTGTGTTCTTTTAATCTTCAGTGTTATGTTTTTGAAATGATTCTGCATTGTTTAAAACTGATGGCATTTTAACATGACATCTTGTTTAACTGTGTTTTACTGTTTTATCATCAGGTTTTGAGCTTTATTTTGTTTTAGCCTTGTTGTAAGTTGCCTGGGGTCCCATGTTGAGAGAAAGGCAGGATATTAACAAACTGATTAAATCTGCCTTTCATGAAACCTGATTCTTGTAATAGTGATGGTGGCAGTATGATTCTTTGTCTGGACACTAACCAATATAATACAGGCAGGAACAAGGACAGAAGTTTCAAAAATTCTATCGAGGAGGAAGAGGGGATATCTAGTTACTGTGCTCTCTGGGGATGAGGACTCTGCAATGGGGGAAGGGGCGCTCATGTGCCATGTACACATGCCAAACTCTGCAAGAAAGTTAATAAGAATCTCAACCCAAGCAGCCCTTTGCTGGCTTTTTATATCCCACTTAGGGCCTTGACACAAATTCCTCCCCTGCTTCAGGTGGCTTATATTCTGTAATCAACAGCCCTTTCCAAGCCCTGTCTTTTGTGACAGCTGTTTCACTGAAGGAAACCCCCTTTCGTCCTCTCTTTCTCCCTTCTGATCGCAAAGGGAAGCCTGCACTGTTAGACTGGTCTTTTGCATTTCTGAGTTGGTTCTATTAATTGGAAGGAGGGTTAAGAATTTGCAAGGTCGTTTCAATCTACATCTGACCTTCAGAGTAATCCTCTATACCAACACCAGAGCATGTCATTAAAATGAGGCCCTCTACCATCTCCCAGCATTCTTTTATTCTCTCCTTGTGCACATTAATTGCTCATAAGTTGATTTGATCTCCCTATTCTGCAAGAAGTAAATTGGCCTCTTATTTCACCATTTTCATCCTGTTTTCTTAATTAGGCCCTTAAAAATCTCTAGGGCCTCAGCCAGGCCGCAGGCCTCATCCTGGGAATAAATTTTGATCTCCGCCTGATAAAGAGTGAGCAAACCCTGAGATTGAACAATGTCATTCTTCCCCTCCTCCCCTTCTTGCTATTCTCCTGACATGAAAAGGCTATCAGTTTTTCCTCTGTGTTAATATAGGAAATAATTCACACTTCAGGCGTTGTTCTCTATTTAGTGTTCACACTCCCCAGATAAATCAAATCAGGATGAGGTTTTTTTAAAAGTGTCTGAACTCTTTTTTCTTTTTTCCCTCCACCCTCATTCTCTTTTAATAAAGTTTCCAATATTAGTCTTGGTAATTTTTTTTTCACCCACATCATCCTAGTGAGACTATTTTAGGGGCTTTGTTGCAGCTGACCAATCTAGAATGTAACTGTGGCTTTTCATGAGAAACTGGCATAGTTTGCTGCACTTATTTTTGTGCTACACAGGAATACAGTAGCCTGGGATAGCTCAGATTTTCTAATGGGGCCTTCCTAGAAATTAAGTACCATCAATTTAAACTTTGGTGTAAAATGTGAGGAGTCTTGGGGAGTATGCACATGAGCATAAATTTTAAGCATCAAAAAATGGCTTTTCAAAAACACAAGAAAGACAAGGAAGTTACCAAAAAGGAGAAAAAAAAGATTTTAGCCAAATTAACCAATTAATCTAGCTGCATTAGGACTTTGGGAGACTTGGGTTCAAATCCCTGCTCAGTCATGGAAATCCACTGATCAAGTCACATTCTCTCAGCTGGAGAGGAAAGCAATGGCTAATCTTCTCTAAACAAATCTTGTCAGAAAAAAACAAAAAACAAAATGGCTCTACAGTCATCACAAGTAAGAAACATCTACAACAATGACAAATTCCAACAAATTCTCCATGCATTCCCATCCAAACATTTATAATATTTAACTCTTGGTTAATTTAGTGTAATTTACTACTGAGTTTGCACAGAGAATCTTTAGACAATTCAGCCCAATTGTTTCTGAGTCTCACCTTAGGATTGATAACCAATAAGCAACTTTTCCCCTTAAAAGGATTCCAGCAAGCAAGTTGCCTTGTCAAGATTGTTAATCCCCTAAAACAGCCTGAAGCAAGCCAATGCCCCACTGCTTTCCTCTTCCCTGGTTTTGTGCCCTCCATATTAATTTACCTATGAGTATACACCACTGAAGAGTATGTGATCGTGTTTGTCAGCTTTTTAGTGATTTCAGAAAAGAAAAGGAGTAATCAGAAAATCTTAAATAGACAATCCAGACTTTTTTTTTTCCTTCAAAGAAGGAATGGGGGGAATGGGGAGAAACACTGCTTTTTCGTTGACACACTGTATAAGTAGCTGGACAGCAACATATGTGGACCTTTTCAAATAGTTTGATTTTTTTTAACTGTTCAGTCCTTCACAGTTGAGTAGCTTTATGGATGTCCACTGAAAGGTAGTATGCAAAGAAAATAGCTGACAAACCCTTGTTTCTTTCCACAAAAATATCATCCTCCTGCCCATGGTGAAAGTGGGGGAGGTTGTCATCCACATAGGTTAAACATGCTTCCCCAATACTAGTTACAGTTGTGCAACACTTGTCCATGTGGAAATCACTCTTTCAAGGGCACCACTATCAAATAAATTAGTGGTTATTATAATTGGGATGTAAAAGTAGAAATTGTGTGATGACTGCAAGCTGATAAGTACATTTTGTGCAATGCGAGTGAACCAGATCTTGCATTACTTACTGGTGGGGCAGGGGCCGATCATCCCTTGGTCTTTATTCTAAAGACAGATCTAGCTCAATTTACCTCCACCTGTACAAATATCAGTATTAATGTAGTGCATTTTTGCTTGCACAGTTTGGCCTTGTGATATAGGTTTCATAGCTACCAACATGTCAGACCAAGTGATTATGTGAAAACGATGCTAAATTTAGGATTATTTCATAGATCATCCAAAATATTTAGCCTAGAAGAAATAGGATGGTTGGGAATTGGTCCCACCAGCTCTGCAGAAAAAGATACGTGCGGAAAAGTTGGAGTCACGTTGGCTCATGCCTTTCCGGAATGACGACTATTCTGATTAAAGTAAAACCATCACACGGTCGAACAAGAAGATCTTCCACTTTTGCATTCCCTCCTAGATGGCTCCTCAGGTAGTTTCCTATCTGAATTCCTTGTGTCAGACATGTACCCACCACTTTCCCTGAGGGTTTAATTACTGAGCTGGGCAGCTAATCAGAGGTCTGCAGCTGAAACGATGTTGTCATGGTTACTGGGCCTATGCATACCGGCCCCTCCGACTCTGAGTGTCATTTTGGAAGGGCCTGAATGGGAATGGGTAATTGGGAAAGGGAGAAGTTTGGGATTAAAACAAAAATCATTGCTTTCGTCAGATTAGAGACACCTCATCTTTAGGATAGATTATGGTTTGGTGCTGATCTATGTTCATCCCAAGCCACCCAAAGCAATGGGCATGCTCAGTCATCGTTAAAGCCTTCTCTTTAAAGTCTACCCCTCAGCTCCCATTATGTGCCAATTAATAGAGCAAATCACCATGTTATTCTAATGATGCTGAGGCCATCCTTCCCTTCATGACATGTGTATTGCAACCACTCGCTAGGAGAAGAACCTCTGTCCTTACCATGCTAGCCCAAACTGGAAAAAATAAAAATGTTGATGACAGGGGCTACGGTTCAGAGCACCTTTATTTAAACATTTTCTCCCAGACCTGACAAAAGCACAACTTCAAATGCCATTTGTATTTAAGCCTAGATGGTCGTAGATGGTCCAATAGAGACATATATATCCCAGATGATAAAACAGAGACAGGCTAATGTGTAATGTGTCCCATGTCTAAGGAAAAGGTGGATATAAATTAAATAAATAAAATACGTATTACTTACTAATTGCATTAATATTTATCGTCTTGAGAGACACCAGAGTGAAAATTGCAGATAATTTCTGTAGCTTGAATGGTTGTATAGAAAAGGGAATTTCAGCAGGTGGTCCTTGTCATGCAACCAGATAACAAGTAACACCTGCTGAAATTCTCTCTTCCACCTAACCATTAAAGGTACAGGAGCTGTCTCCAGTTTTCAGTCTGGCAACCCTAATTATGCAACATTTTGGGAGCAGAGGAAGGGCTGTCAAAGTGACACACTAATTCTGCAAATGCAATATATTAATACTTCTTGCATCATGGCTTTACTGGAGGGTGCTGCTGTCTACTGCATCCCAAGAAACCAAATAATCTCACTTAATGGATACTTTGATCACAAGCTGCAGAACTCATTATGTCTTTGCTCGGTTGCATAGCAGATGGGGTGCCAGTGGGCCTGAACATGTGATACAATTGTATGGGAGTTAAGGTATAATGGGTATTATGCAACATGTACTTCCAGTAGAGCACTGAATGGGAATCTCCTATAAGGGTAAGGACCTTTGTGGCTTATTTAACTTCAACAAAAACTATGGTAAACAGACTGGGAAAACACAACCAAATTTCAAAAATCCAGACTAGGTTTAGGGTGGCTATGTCTCCTATTTTACAAAATGCACGTCCTCTGTCTGAGAGGTTTAGCAGTCCTTCAAGGAGAGCATGCCTTCAGATAGAGTATTGTGCCAAGTTTAAAGATGAAGACCCATAAAACTGGACAGCAGGAGCCTTGGAATTTGCCATTGACTATTAGCATGAACAGTACTATGAGCAACCGCATAGGTTATCTTCTCCACAGTTATGAAATTGTATTTATTTCCCATTAAATTATAGAAATTTCTTCTAACTTTGCACCTATACATATTGATTAGCATATGCAAATTTTATGCAAACTTGTACCTTTTTTTGGTAATGCATTCCTTCTTTTGGTAATGCATTTCTTCTTTTGAGTAGCCACCCGAAGGAGCTTTCAAAACCCTACCTCTCAGCCAAATCAATTACAAAGAGGATAATGAAGGAGTCTACAGGCAGCTCAGCCCTGCCATCGAGAAGGGTTCTCACTCAACTCTTTACTGAACAGCCACTTGAGCTGCCAGTTCTGAGGCACATGGAATGATGTGATTAGCTTCTGTTCTGACAAGCTTGGTGATTAGACCATGTTAAGGACAGTAGGGAGTGCCATGTGAGCAGAAGTAGGCTTATGAGGAGCTTTACAAGAGTTTCAGCTAAAGAGCGTGATGTTAGAATTATGGATCTTTGGAATCCCATGGTAGTGGTGCCACAACTTCTTGATAGCAGCCTCAGTTAAACACCAGGGATGACGTGTCCCTCTTGTATATATTTAGTGCACCCCTGGATTCCTCATTTTGTAGTTTTTCTCATTTTGTTGTGAGACAAATCATCAATAGGGCAATTTCCTGTGAGTTTATGGCAACCACTCACCTCAGTTTCAATCTGTTCATCTGGCCAAGAATAACAAAGGATTACTTCTCATCCAGATTATGCTGGTAAATGACAGTGGTTAAAAGGAACAAAGTTGTTATTGTAATCTGAAAGGTTAAATTAAGATACTTTTAGTCCCTTATTTCTAAGCCCTGAGTATTAATTAATATATGTATGAGTGAATCACATTTTAATATCACCTCATAAGCAAAGTTCTCTGAGCAGCTTACAGCAAACCACTGGGGAGGGGGAAGAATACAATAAATGAACCTGAAAACTAGTAAAATACAAAATAGTAAGTTGCATAAAATATCATAAAGAAATGAAACTTATAATACCCCAAAACACGTAAGTGATGAGTTGTCATTCAGCAACTGATTCAATGGGTCTGCTCAAAATGGCACCAGCAACTAGAATTGCCTTCCTGAACATTTGCAGACTGCTCCCCCTGTTATTTTTAAACTTCAGTTAAAAACCTTCTCACTTCTCACTTTCAAAAGCTTTTGGAATTTCCCTTAATGTTGTTTTATAATTTTGTATAGTTTGATTACATGTACTTGTTTGTTTGTTTTATATTATATTGTACTTTTGGTATTTTATCTGGATAATTTGTTTTACAATTGAATGTTTGTGTTTTAATGAAAAAATAAAAAAAATAAAAATAAAAATAAAAAAGTAACAATATTCATATGTTCTTATGCTTAAAGTTAAATGGATATTCTTAAAAGGACAAAGCAACTCAGAATAGAAAATAAAAAACAGAACAATATGAATAGTCAAAGCACACTGTTCTGCTTCCAGTTCTGGGATGGATATTGGTATGTGAGACTAGACTAGAATTTACACCAAGAGTGGGCAGAATGAGAGTTGCAGCATCTGGCAACCAAAGGCTGGCTTGTGGCATAGACCCCTTCTAAACTCCCTAGACTGCTCTTTTTCTAGGGAAAAAAATGTGAATTCTCTCTCCTTAAAGAATAGGTTTCTGGGCAATTCATCTTTTAAATAGGTTGCAATTATATGTTTATTATTTCCTTAAAAAAAAACCTTTTTCAAAACCAAAAGTGTTTCTAAGGCCACGTCCATCTTATGGATTTGGTTGTTGGGGTGTTGTTGTTTTATTTTGGTTCAGTCAGATGGAGTAGTCTGTGGAGGGGCTGAATAGTTTTGTTTTTTTGTTTAAAACTCCAGCTTTGTGCTGGCACAGGATCCAAAGTGGCTTACCCTAATTTAAAACACCTGGCTCCTGGACCCACCAAAATATCCAGCCCTTAATTTACACTGTTTTAAAAAGGTTTCTATCTAAGGCCATTTCTGCACTAGACTGTTATAGCACTATTATTCCACTTGCAACATCCTATGGAATCCTGGGGTTTGCAGTTTGGGGAGGGGCGGTTGGCCCCTCCCAAAACTGCAAACCCCAGGATTCCATAGAATGCGGCAAGTGGAATAATAGCACTATAACAGTCTAGTGCAGAAATGGGCTAAGTCTCATGTCTTTCCATTGCTCAGGGCAAGGGCAGGCAAAGTGCAGCCTGGGGGCCACATGTGGTCCTTGGGACCCCCTAGAAGACCTCTTGAGCCCTCAGGCCCACAAAAAATAATTAATTTGAGGATTGATTTTCAGGCAATTTTTTGTCCCCAAACTGGCCAAAACTGCCTAAAAATGCAATGTTTTACTTCCCCTAACCCTGCAAAGCCCCCAATCCTCCCCAAAACACCAAAATAGAGCAAAAATTGACTTAAAATGGCCCTAATGGTGACTAGAAGTGACATCACTAGAAAAAGGTAACTAGTTTCCATGTGCTTATTGATACTCAGAATTTATTCTTCTAAAAAGCCCAACACATTTTGGCCTATACATGATCTGAATGTTTTTTTTCAGGGGCTGCATTAAAAATAAACATAAATGAACATTTTAGCTTAAAATCTTTTACAAAAATGACAACACCTCCATTGCTGTCCCCCAATCCTGTGCTTTCACAATATTGTGTCCTACAACTCCCATCATTCTAAGCTAGCATGTCCAATGGAAATTATGGCTGGAAATGGTGGGAGTTGTAGTTCTGTATGTTGGGAGAACACCAAATTTGTGAAGGCTGACCAAAAGTCATCCCATGTCAATGAGGGCATTAGATGTGTACAGCCATCCATTCTTCTGGTTTCAGTTTGTGAGAAGGCCAGACTTTTAAAAAAAGGAAGGGCAATACTTCACTGTGTCCCCTTTATCTGTCAGGACCCACTTCCACATTTGGATGACATATGCATGACAGCATGTAAAACACCACTTTGTTAATACAGTATTCATTTAATCTCAGCAGAAATCTGATCACTAGAAAGGCTCCGTACAGCTTGTTGTTGTGTGCCTTCAAGTGATTTCTGACTTATGGTGACCCTAAAGCAAACTTATTACAGGGTTTTCAGATGGGATTTGCCTTTGCCTTCCTTTGACGCTAAGAGAATGTGACTTGCCCAGCCCAGTGGGTTTCCATTGCCAAGCAGGGATTTGAATGCTAAAGTCACCAGATCCCATCTGATCTTGGAAGCTATGCAGGGTCAGCTCTGATTAGTACTTAGATGGGAGACCACCAATGAACACCAGATGCTGTAGGCTATATTTTAGAGGAAGGAATGGGCAAAACCACCTCTGAGTATTCCTTGCCTAAGAAAACCCTATGAAATTCATGGGGTTGCCATAAATTGACAGGCAACTTGAAAGTGCACGTATGCATAGATATACACTTCAGCCCAATACTCAAACCACTTCAGCATGCTGGTTCTCCTTCCTACAGTAGCCAACTGTTTTTGGCAACAGGAATACCTGGCAGTGCCATACAATCATATCTTGCATCATATTTTTTAAAAAGGCATGTGACTATTCCTCAAGAGCATCTATCTCCCTGGTTAATAAAAGTTATTAAAGAGTGGCAATTACTGCTTTCAATACACACAGATTTCCCTGCCTCTGCAACATGTTTGTCAGTATATCCACAAATACACATTCAACTTTGTAAGATTTATCATTCCCACTCACATTGAACTCTCCCTCATACCCATGAAAAAAATCCAGCTGAAATGTTCTTTTGAGCATTTGAAAGAACTGGCTATACTTAATGAGAAGAACAAGAGACAGAAAAGAGACCTGATTTCTGAAAAGAGGGGAACACTTGTTCTTCTCTAGCTTCAGAAGCCAGGAGCCCTTTCACACTACACAGTTATAATGCTATCATTCCACAGTACTCCACAATATTGCACACAAGCACTTGAAGCCAGAGAGCTGTAGACCATAACTAGAGTACTAGAAAACCCAGAATTCAATGGCATATTGCCATGGCAATTAAAGTAGAATCATACTGCTATAATTCCATCATGTGAAAGGCCCTGGGACTAAAACCAATCAATGGAAGTAGCAGGCAAGCAGATTTTGGAGAAAATCCTAATAATAGGAACTGTTTGACAGTGGCATGGGCTGCCTTAGCCATGGTGGAGTCATCTTTGCTTGGAGGTATTTAAGCAGAGGCTGGACACCAATGTGCCAGGGATGCTCTAATTGCATCTAATTGGGAGGAAGGTGTCTGAATTCCTACAAAGGTCTCCTCTGGATTCAGCTCCGGAATCTATTTTGAAATTGACTGTCCCACAAATAGTTCAGTATATTCTCAGGGACAGCAGGTATCTAAAGTCTTTACTGAACACTAGGTCTCAGAAAAATTGGCTGTCTACCACTATGGTTGCCACTTGCACCATCTGGATAAGATATATGCTAGCAAAATGTATTTTTCAAGACCTCCTGCATTGTGCTTGCTTAGCTCAACAAATTCTTCAGTTGGTTGTGAACTTCTACAACTTGTGAATACAGCCTAAAAAGATGGGTCTATTTATCTCATGGTGATTTTTGAAAATTTATGCTTTTTGTTGCTGCTGTTAGGAATGCCAATCTAGACTTCATTTTGTGCTCTGTTTGCAGAGATATGGGAAGCGATTTTGCCCTCTACAAACCCAGTTGCTGCAACCACTTGTTTTGTAAAGTACCTGGCATCTCTTTCTGACTACCTTTTCTGACTGATATGCATTTTGAACAACTCAGGTAACCTTTCCATCTGTGTAGTTTTGTGAAAAGAAAAACACTCAAGAAGGATTTGCACTATTTCTTTACTATATTACATCTACTCTATGCTACCAAAGATTCCTCCACCCCATCCCTCTTTACACTGTAAAAATGTGAGAAGAACATCTTAATTTTTTTAATTTTTACACAGAGCCTAGCAATTTTAGATACCTTATTAATAATCTTAATTTCTCAATGAGCCAAACTGGCGCTGCCATTGTTAAATATTGACAATTTCATTTATTTCTTCTCTATTCTCTAAATATGAAAATTCAGCAGGACTTGGATTCATCTGCAAGAATTAAAAAAGGGTAAAAACAGCAAATATTGTAATAAATTACCAACTTGCACACAAATGTAAAGCAATTTAAATATTTTAACTCTTCCTGTTCTGAAAGGCCACCAAATGGCAGAGAATAGCATGTTAATCTTGCATGCAGTAAAGAAAATGTGTTTCAGGAAAGTTATAGTCATTCATGGATGAAAGGTAAGCTACAGCTGCAAACCAGAGAAGTGGGAGTTATAAACTCCTGGACAGCTGTGCCAACAGCACCACCTTGTGCTCTTAATCCTCAAGCACAATTTGTTTAAATGTATAAATCTTTTCTAGTTTCAACATTTGTTAGGAGAAAATTCATTTGTAACAAAGAGCAGCATTTTCCAAATATCTACATATTGCAATTCTCCACATCTGTATCAATCTATAAAATGTCCACATTTTCCTTCTTGAATGTTGTATGTACTGCAATAGCAGGAAAGAGATACAATTCATTTCTTTCTGAAACCTTTTCATAATTCATTTCTAATACCCACTTTTTTCCTTCACATTCTTCTTACAATGAGTGGAAAATATGCATCATTTGAGGAATGGACAAAGGGGGACCACTTTCACTAACCTTTTTTCGGTAGGTCACTTCGCATCATCTAAATTTGAGGAAACAATATAAGCACTGAGAGCCAGGATGGTGTAGTGGTTTGAGCATTGGACTATGAGCTTGGAGACCAGCATTCAATTACCCACTCAGCCATGGAAACCCACTGGGTGACCTCGGGTGTATCTAAAACTCTCAGACTCCAGAAAACTCTGTGAAAGGGTTGCCTTAAGGTTGCTGTAACTCAGAAACAACTTGAAGGCACACAACAACAATATAAGCATTATTGCATGGGCATTGCTGTTGAAATGCATTATTGTACTCCCTCCTTCCCCAAACAAGCAGATACATGAATCAATCATAAATAAATAAATTTTAATGATTTTTTTCTCTGTTCCAGTCCATTATTTTTTACATTTATTTATAAAACAGTAGTAATATTTCATAATTCAGAGCATGGTGCCATTCTTCCTTTTTTAAAAAATAACAAAAAACATTCTTTTTAAAAATGTGTGACCAATTATCACAAAAAAAAGAAAAAGGATCAGCCCCTCCATTCTAATGCTGGAAGAGATTTTGGTAAAGTGTACCTTTTAGCTATTCCAGTTGGGAGTCAGATACAATACACAGCTCATCAATTTATACTTATTCTTTGTGTATACAAGCTAGGCAACACCACCATATAGTCAACAAAGCATACATTTTTTAGAGAAATTACTTGGCTTCTACATCTCCCAAATTTACCTATTTTTTAAAAAAGTCTTCCAAGTCAGAATCATATGGGGATGGCATTAACAAGTAGATCAGATATTAAGGCTACAATAGATGCACACTTACTTAGAAGTGAACAAGTGAGATTTAAGTCTAAGTAAACATACACAGGCACATTTATTTGGACATAAGCACTATATCCTTAAGTGGACTTACTTCAGAGCAAACAGGCCCAGGATTTTGCCATAAAACCTAATAATAAGTAGCTTTTCTTTTAAGAATATATTAATTTTCCCCCCGATTACATAAGGAGGAAATACAGTCAGGTATCCTGGTTATAAAAGCTTTCAATTAAATCCTGAGAAGAGAAGGCACTAAACAGGGAAAATGGGCTTCTTGGACAAAAGATTGCATTCATACCTCATTCTTATACTGTATCTTATGAATCAGTCAAGCACACTGCATAATACTTGTAATAACCTTACATGAAAACACACTTCATAAAGTTCCAACATGTAACACTTGCAAGTCATTCTTCTCACTCTTCCTTTCCATCGAGAAGTCTTTCAGATTCTTAAGTCACAAGCCCAACAAATCCATCCTCCAGTATACTGCTTGTTCCAACAGATACTCTTTCTTAATACAGATTCACTTCTTACATTCTGTTTCACTAGATAATTGTGAAACATCATCCAACCCTAATCTTTTTAAAGACCCCACTAGGTTTTCTAACATAACACACCTTCTTACTTGTCTACAAGAGCTATGTTGTGAGGCCTTCAGGATATACAATGCCAATAAGGGCTAAACATCTCATTCAAGTTGCTATACATTTTGCTGCAGAGAACATAATCTATGTACCCATGGGCATTTGGCAAGACTTCACAATATTTTCTGGTTCAAAAATATATAAACACAGTGCCCCAGAGTTCCCACATTTGATTTAGAGGATGCCCACTACTCTTCCACAGACACTTTACATATATTAATAGCGGTAAAGTATTTTTGGATCATCATTTGAGACACATATATCTACTAGTACAGAACAACAGATCTTGGAACTTCTGGCACTGTTAGTAGCCTTTCTCAATTTCATGCCTTCCAGCTGTGCTAAACAGGGCTGAAAACTTCCACAATCTATTCAGAAGAACCATCTGGAGCATGATTAAACATCTGGAGAGCAAAATGTTTAGGAAGGTTGATCAATGCTGTTTTCTTTTAGGCTATACTGTATAGGCAGGAGCCAGCATGGTATAGTGGTTTGAACATTGGCGACTCTGGAGACCAGGATTCAAATCCCTGTTAACTCACAGAAACCCACTAGATGACCTTGAGCAAGTCACATTCTCTCAGCCCGAGAGGAAGGCAAAGGAAAAACCCCTCTGAACAAATGTTGCCAAGAAAACCACATGACAGGGTCCCCATAAGTCAGAAACGAATTGAAGGCACACAACAAGACTTCTAGTAAATCCCTTCTCTGTAAAACTCTGTGGCTGGCACCCTGTCAATTAATCCCAACTAGAGTAGACTCACAGAATCAATCAAAATAATCTAGTGGCTCTTCTCTAGTTAGGACTAACAATAGGGTTTAAGTCTGTGTGTGTTTCCATCCATTTTTATGAGAATCAAAATCCAGAATCAAGACTGGATTGTCTCACATGGCTGCATCTCTACATATGCCTTTCCAGATGGCTACAAGGATAGTTGTTGTTGTAAATGGTGGAATAGTGCAAGCCCTTATCCAGCACCATTATTACAATATTCCATCCCCACATAGTGGAGAGAGGCAGAGGTAGCCTTGCTGTGGGAACATACATATTTACAAATGGGGGGTGGATGTGTGCTGAACTGCTCAGGAGTGGGTGTACACAACATCTGAAGCAGAAGTGGGCAACTATCACCTTCCAGATGTTTCTGGACTGCACATTTCAAAAATCCTCACCATTGGTTATACAGGCTGGGGTCTGATAGGTGTGAAAGGCCAAAGTGCTCTGGAAAGCCATAGCTGTTCACTCTCTCTAAAGGGAAAAAAATCAAAAGGAGGAAAGAGAAACAAAATGGCATGGCATTAAATATCTAAAAACAGCATTGGGAGGAAGAGGAGAAATGGGTCTCACTGGCTGCAGTGATGCCAGAGGAAAGCAAGTATGTTGCATACAACATCTCTACAATGCAACAGTTGTCACAGCTGTGGACAAGGGGTAAGTGTATCTTTTACAAGATCTGTTGATTAAATTGAAGAGTTTCAAGGGCACCTCGTTCATTCACAGCTTTGTCAGTTATTCAAAACCTTAGAAGTTCACATGCATGTGTATTACATATATGGTTATCACACAGTATCATTGGTTTCACAGTTTTAAATTTTTTTGTTTTTACAACTCAGAATGAAATAGAAGTGAACTGGGAAATAGAAACAATTCTGAAGTTTAAGTGGGTCTTTGTCGTGCATGAGTTTACAATAAGTGCTTTGTCACAGAAGAATTAAAATATTTTCAGAATACAATTATTTTAGTAATACAGATTTTTATGTTATGAAAACACTAAAAATAAAATAAGATAAAAATCCCTTGGATGAACTTGCAGCAGATTTCACCCAAGCACTGGACATAGCTTTACTGAAATCAACAATTTTGCAATGGACCAGTTTGATGCAACCACATGCTCCCATCTGAATACCACTATTAATGAAATTCAGCAATTAACCAGAAGAAAAAAAGTGCCATCTTCTTCTGAAACAGCATTATACATTGGCTTTGGAACTGCTGCTTGCAAACACATCAAAGGCTTCAAGTGGATTTTTTTTGTGCTGTGAATAATAACTGTCTAATGTAATACTTCATTTCTCCATATTTACAACATTTTGTGAAATCCAAGACTTTTACTATTATTGTCATTTTCAAGGCTGGACACTCTCCACCTCTTCCAATTCAGCAGGGGAAATGATCATCTAGCATTTTGATGTTGGTATTTTAGAACAGATCCAAGAAAGGTATATGTGTGTGTGTGTGTGTGTGTGTGTATGTATATATATGTGTGTGTGTGTGTGTGCGCCTTCAAATTGCTTGTAAACTTATGGCAACTCCATGAACAGAGTTTCCTTGGGAAAGGAAAACTCAGTGTGGTTTTGCCAGTTCTTTCCTCTGAAACATAGCCTACAGCACCTGGTATTCATTAATGGCCTCCTAACCAAGTAGAAAGGTTACATTCTAATGTCTGGTGGATTAAAAAAAAATCTTTAGAAATCATCTCTCTCTCTTCTCCCAATGAACTCTCTCTTTCCTGTATACATGTTCCTTCCTTGTTTCTAATCAATGGAGAAAGAGCATCACCTCCTTGTAACTGTGGGAAGAATGGAACTGCAAGAATGCCATGTAATGAGCGTATCGTTTCTACTGAAAGGGTTTAAAAAGCTACATATCCTAGAACCATGACAGATCACTGACAGCACTGTTTTTTCTGAAAGGAATAATAGGAATATTCCACAGCAGATGATTCCCAGTTCTAGAATCAAAAACTCTATAAATAAGATTTGTTTCACAGACCAAATTATCACTAGAAATCTCTCCTCTTCCTCAGAGCTTTCTTCCATTATACAGGAAACTGCCTTACCCTGGGATAGACCATTGGTCCACCTATCCCCATGTTTTGTCTGTTCCTGAAAACCAAGTAGGGTCACCTCTGCTTAGTACTGATACAGGAGACTGCCAATGATGCAGATAATAAACATTATACATCTCAGAGGACAGAAGTGGCAAAACCACTGCTGAGTATTCCTTGCCAAAGAAAAACCCATGAAATTCATGGGTTCGCTATAAGTCAACAGGCAACCTGAACTCTCACACACACATTAGCAGTTCTCTAGCCTCTGAAGCAGAGGTCTTTCCCTTTACCTCATACTTCTTTTTAACAGGAGTTGCAAGGTATCAAACCTAGGGCTTTCTGTGTGCAAAGTGTATGCTCTACTACTAGCTACAGCAGGGAACAAACACATTTGTTATGGCTCCTAGAGATCAAAAAAATTAAAAATTTTAATTTTTAAGGCGAAGGTAAAGTGCAGCTTGCTGGTCATATGTGTCCCATGGTCATTTTTGTGGCTCCCAGGGGGAACCACAAAATTTGTTTGTTCCAAAATGCCCCCAAATCTCCCCTAGACAGTATGGGGACATTTTTTGCTACATGTTTCAGCACCTTGGGCCAATTTAGGCCCAAGAGGAATTTTTTTCTGAAATAGGAAGTGAGTCCCACTCACTTCCAGTTGTTAAAAAAAGGCCTTCTCTGGGACTAAACTACAAACATGGCAAAAATCCTCCCATGCCCCCTAGAGGTTATTTCTGGACATTTAGGGAGGAAATGTTTTTGGCTTTTTTTTGTAGAGTGTGCCATGAGGATGCAGTCCTCCATGGTCACCTGGACGGCTAATGCACCTCCCTAGCCTTCCACATTTTCCAATCCTGAGTGGCAGCATCTCTTCTTAAACTCGTCAATAATCAGACTGAGCAGGATTCAGATTTTAAATGGGAGGAGAAGTTCCCCTTTCTCCACAAACTGAAATTCATCGATTCTAGTAGAATTAACAAGACCTTAACAAATACATGCTGCAAGTTCAAAAGACTAACAACCTTAATAGAATAATCCAAGCAGTATCATTTAGCCCTTTCCCAAATACACAAAAACTACTCCTCCCATCCCCATCTGACTGGATCTTGTTACTTGTTCCTTTGAAAAAGCAATAATATTCTACAAATTGTCATTTGAATCAGATAATTCACATTCAAGAAGGTCCACTGTGAATCAACCATCCCAAACCCTTCAGTAGGAGACTGTGTCTACCAAACATTTCACAAGCCTGATGATACCAAGTGCTCATATTAAAGAAGGGTCACTGTCTATCCTGAGATCATTCAGTAATCAAAAATATACATCCCCTGTAAGAACTATCCCCTGATTAGTTACTTTCAGGCACTGAACATACTGCTCTTGTCAAAAACTTCAGGCCAAGTCTCTGATGTGTACCTGATGCATACACATCCAAGGCTGGCAAGAAGGAAATCCTGACGTCTTTTGAATTTCCTGAGCTACCAAGAAGAATCAGGAACTGTGGAAAAGACAATTCAATCAAAGCTTCCAGGACCGGGACTGCAAAGTACCACAATTCCTAAGTGGAAGTATTCTTAAGCCCTGATCAAAATGCCCTGAGAAACTGAAGCACTGATGGCAGGAATGAAATCCATTCATTCGCAAACTCCCAGAATTACATGAGAGGTATGAAGGGAGTTTAGACTAAAAAAAAAAAAAAACATATAGGGATTTTATCACAGCAGATGCCAAAACATTCACAAAAGAGTATGAAGTAAATCAGAGTAGTAACATATCACCAGAACTCTCTTTCAAGCACTGTTGAATCCACCTTCATTTAGACTATATATGAGAGAGCCCAGAAGAGGATATGCAAGGGCAGGTATGCTAGATGTTCCCCTCCGCAGATACAAATACATGTGCAAAACTCCAAATTTATGATAACCAGTTAAATGTACCTTGTCACAAGAAAAGTAGCTGCATTTCAGTGGCATATTGCTATGTAAAAGGTATTGAAAATAAGGACCTCTCAGGTATGTAGACTGAAAGCATCACACAGATCTCAAAATCCAGAAAGTTAGTATAAATAAGTGCATGTATGCAGTTGCCCTCAGAACTTCACCACTAGCTTAGCTGAACGTATTTAACTTAACTAGTACAAATGAAGAACAAGGAAAGTTTTGCTGAAAGGCTAGATCTGTAAGCATCTAAAGAAATATGTTTTTCTTTGTAACAAGGCTACAGATAAAACACACAGCCTCAAAGACAACAGAATCAACTGACAGAAAGATGGCTCCCAGTTAGACTGGTGGACTATGTCATCAATACTTTATATAAAAACCTCACCTGGACAAAGACTGAGATTCTGTATGCAGTGGTAGGAAAGAAGCAAACACATGCAGCAGGTTTTTAATGAAACCAAGCCTTGTTTTAAATGGCAAAGCGACCTGTTCATTCTCCAAGGTGAAAGGCTGCTGTTAAAAAGCAGCTTTGAAATGACTTCAGGTGTGCACACAAATCCATCAGTGACCTAAGCATTTTTTGGGGGGAGGGGTCAGACTAAAGGTTTGCATCAAGGCCCAATGGAGTGTTGTTTAGAAAAACTGAAAAAAGTTAATTAAGGCTACTGTGTTCCACTTGGGCTTCTAACTTTAAAAGGGTTCTCAGAGTTATTACACTCTCTCTCCTTCTCTCCAAAGGATTGATGCCAAACCACATGTGTTTTGGCAGTAGCACCACACTCTCCCTTTTGCAGAGTCTACTAGGCTCTGGATAGGGAAAGAAGCCTCAATATGGGAGCACACCTGAAGTAGGCTATGACCTGGTGATTGTAGCTCAAGAGGTGCTGAGAGGGGAACAGTGAGGGACACAGATGGGACATGATGGTCTGTGAGCACAGATGAGTGCCAAGCCCTGTTTAAACCTGCTTCTCAGACAGGATGAACCATTGCTTGGCCATCTACATTAAAATCACATTGTAGCAAAGAAAAATATCAAAAAGAGGCAAACTGGCTTTGCAGGACATGCAGTTTGAAGGCACAGAATTCAGAAAGTCTGGAAAAGGGGTGCAGTCCCTGATTATCCTGTGATCATGACCGATGAAGCAGTTTTTGGCAAATCAGGGCAGAAAATAAACTGGGGTGAACCTTGTGCTGAGGATCCCCCTTGACCTGCACACATACTGTCCGTGCTTTAGGACACATTTCTGTTTAGTCTCTCAAGCCCCTGAAAAAGTCTTCAGGGACAAGGCAGAGGGACAAATCTTCACAAACTAATATTTGACTCTTAGTCCTTCCTGCCTTATAGGTTTCAGTTCACAGCATATCCGTATCCTCCATGCTGAAACTGCTTCGGCGACTGCTGGCCTTTGAGGCTTCTGGGGAGACAGCAGAAAACAAGGGGTCAGAAGCCACAGGCAGCATGGTATCCTCCATTAGCATCAAGTCTAACTCCTTCTTGGACAAAGAGGGGAAGGAGACATTTTGGCTGGGGTCCAGAGGGTCATGGAAGCCTCTGGAGTTGTCATCAAAGCTCAGGTTATGAGTAAAGTCCAGCTGATGGTAAGGAGACTGTGGAGGAGCAAAATGAGGCTGGTGCTGCTGAGCTTCCAGCTCAGGATGGAGTTGTGGTGGAGGCTGTGGTGGTGGCAGCTGCTGCTGCTGCTGGATCTCTGTTGTCCCCTCATCCCCAGAGGTTTCTTGCTTGACAACCTGTTGAGCTAGTTCAGCCATGTTCAAGCCAGAAGGTGAAGTGGTTGGCAGCCCGTGGACCCGAGCCTGCATCTCCAGCTCCTTTAAAACAAGGCATACAAAGGAAGAGTTCTTATATAGAGAAAAAGAGTCAGCAGACAGGGCAGCACACAGATAAGAATGTAGAAAAAAACAGAGGTCTAATCTATATAATACATGGCACAGGACCTCCTTCAACACACATTCAGCATGGAACTGTCTTTGAAGATAGCTGGAAACCTGGCTCTTACATGCATGAGCTTTCATAGGACTCACTCCTTTATGCAATAAATTTTTTCTGTCATCAACTCCACCATCACTATTATTTTTATCTTATATTTCAGTTACCATTAAATTATGTTGCCTTGCATCCAACTTAAATACTGAGATCATGTAATTTTCAAACCTAAGAGGTGATATGGGATATTTGTGCTTCTTCAGCCCCTGCACCTGAGAATATATCTGGTTAACAATAGCAAGCCAGATAAGCATTTGATATGATCTTTGGAAAAGCATCATCAAATGCCTACAGCAAGTGGGCATTATCCATCAAAGGAGTACATGAGTGAAAGACACAGCAAGAATCTGCTTTGTAGGCAAGGCTATGAAGCTCTCTTTCATGTTTTTCTCAGGGCAAGAGGATATGAGATGGTCTATCAAACAGAGATGGACAAAGAATGGAAGCTAGTATATCTTCCATGATGGGATAAAGAAAGACAGCTTCTACAAGCACATGAAGGTAAATTTGAGAGTTATAACAGAGCACAAAAAGGGAACCTGCCTGTATGCGGAGCCAAAGCTGCTTGTTTGCCATTTCCAGGCGTCGAGAATGATTCTCAAGATCTCGCGACCTCTGCAAGTCCTTCTGCATCCTCCTGATGTAATCAACAGAGGCTTTCAGGATCGTCCCTTTGTTCCAGCGCACATCTCTGGCATTAAGACATGGAAACCAAGCAGAACATTAAAAACTGAAACGATTACTTCCAGATTCAGGAAAGCTGTTGACAGCAGGTTTAATAGCTGGCAGTTTACAAGCAAATGGAGGAAGGAGTTGAAATAATCCACAGAAAATACATTGAACTGTTTACTTGTCTCAAAAGCAAGAAAAATTCTTCAAAGTTCATTCGGTAACCTTAGAATTGTTGAAGACTACATTCCCTCAGGGGTGATCTGGCAGGGGGCACATGTCAGCGATGAGTTGATGTGTCAGACATTGAGACACTATTGGTTACTTTGATTTCCAGAACTGTAGCTATAGGTTATACCTCCAGATGTGCCAGATGCTGAAGCTCTTAAGCAAAAACAGTTCCTTTAGTTGCCAAAGAACATGGTATTTAGAGAAACTAGCTTGCGTTCTATTCTTATTTTCTGTCCAATTTGTCCTGTCATAAACTGTTTCTTTGGCTTTTTTTCTTCCAGCAGGGGTT
Source organism: Ctenosaura bakeri (assembly GCA_948474755.1). Classification (NCBI taxonomy): domain Eukaryota; kingdom Metazoa; phylum Chordata; class Lepidosauria; order Squamata; family Iguanidae; genus Ctenosaura; species Ctenosaura bakeri. The sequence continues at coordinate 568,851 of CAOLHI010000430.1, forward strand.
GCTTCTTATCACAAGGATCCAGTGGGATAAAAATGGATTTGAAACACTAGTTTGGCAAGGAGATAGCAGGCAGCATCTCTATTTTTATCCAGTACCTTAATGTCCTCCTCCCCAACCCTGATTTGTAGAGATTCAGCTGCAAACCAAACTTGACGCATGGATATATGGCCACAATGCCCAATCTGGCCCTAAAGATAAAGTTTTTACGCTATTGCTTACTGATTTATTCTAATCTTAGATCAATAAATAATTTTAAATGGTATAGCATTAGTATTCTTTGCAAATTAGTAAAGAATTATTAAATGTGTAAACACACACACACACACACACAGAGAAAAGCTGTCCAATAATTCTATGTTTTATATATATGGGGGGGTACTTCTAGAAACAAGAAGCTCTGCTTTTAAAACTAGGGGGAAAACATTTATATTGTAAAGATAATTTTTATTTTGCTTTATTTTATTCTGAAAACTTTTGCTTAAGCTCAAGGAAGTTTTGTGCTCTATCAGCAAGAGGGGGATGTGTTGTTGTTGTTGTTGTTGTTGTTGTTGTGGGAAATGGAAAGATACTGTTTTTAGAAATATTTGGCTGGCATCCTGTTGGTCAGTTAAGATGGCCCAAGTTAAACTTATGACCTTGTTACTGTTTTCTATTTACCATCATGGCTCCCCAATCAAACTTAACATCCTGCCAACCACACTGAGGGACTACGTTCTGCAGGATGACACGTCAGCCCCTCTCACCAGCAAGCACTTGTACAATAAGCAGAAGCAGCAATCCTGTGGGGTCCTCTTGCAACTGCTTGGTGCACCGTGGCTTGCTAGAAGCGGGGAGGTCTGGACATGTCATCCTTCAGCACTCTGCTTGCCAGTAGCACACATATCTGTTACTGCCATGGCTGGGCCGCACTTAAGGTGACATAGATATCATTTTGATATCAATAATTTGGCTCTCTTCTACCTCCCCTCTCCACATGTTTGTGAGGCCCCCGGACAAGCACAGAACTAGCCTCGGCCACTAAACGCTGCAATATCCCAACACAATACAGGCAGGCCAGAAATAGCCAGATCACCGCTTTAGGAGACCTCTCTGCAAACACCCTCATTACGTATGCACGCTGCTTACAAAGAACTCCCTGCTCCAAGCAGGCAACTTGGCAAGCTGAATACTCAACTGTCAAGTGTCACACATCTGCATACTGGCTACTCCATTGTCAATTCATACCTAACTCAATCATGCTAAATTCTGACCTTTCCAAAGCTTTGTCTCGTGCCCGAAACTCATTGTTTTCCTCAAGTACAGAATAGCCTGTAGCCACATTCCTCCCTATAAGAACCCCTGATTCCGAGACCTTCCTCGGATCGCTCCTGAGTTCCATCCTGCCTTGCCGCCACTCTGCTTGGCGAGCCTTCCCCTCAGTTCTAGTGGCTGAGACTGCGCAACTACAGACCTTCGCAGTGATCTATCCGGGCTTCAGGACAGGTGTCGTATCACCCAATTCAACAATCCCTCTGAAAATTCCCTCTGTCCCACTCCAACCTTTATTTTCTATAGTTATCTGTGTGAGTGTGTGAGTTATCTGTTTGTCTGTATTTAATACATATCACAATTATTCTTAAACTTTGGTGTGCTCCTTGGCTTGGCCTGACCCCATAGACATTGGGTAAAAGATTCTGCTGCGTTGCCCTGCCTCTCGCATTGCTAGCTTGTGCTCTTTGACTAATTTCCCCAACTTGTTTAATTGTGAGCACATTTAGGTGTCCTCCCGGGACCCCCAGTAAACAGGGTAACATATCCATCCCTCAGAGTGGCTGGCTGAATTTAAAGTGGGTTTGGTGAATCAGATTGGGAGACAGAGCACAGCCATGACATAATGGCTATATGCCTGCAGCAGGATCTCTGCTGATTGTGTTTAGATACAAAACATAATATTCCAGATACTCTTCTTTCCATTGCTTCCTTCTCAATATGGTTTTCAGTATCAAGAAAGCATGCAGCTTTTACCAGAACTTACAGATCTCCAGCTTTTGGGATCAGCATTCCTAGTTCTTTAATGCGATCATTAATGTTGAACCTTCGTCTTCTTTCAACTGCAAGGAGAAAGGAAAATAGTGGAAATTTTAAAATTGCCTAAAACATTTCATGGTTGGAAATGGGAAAAAAAATCAGTATAAAATGGAAAAAAGCAAATGGCTACTGTCTGACTAAAAAATTCTTAGTTTAACCTCTCTCAGATTGATGCCCCTCCCAGATATGCTGCAGCACAACTCCACTACCCTCAACCAGTAGACCAACATCATGGTGAGTAGGTGTGATAGAAGTTGTAGTCCAGCACATTGGGTGAATGTGGATTAGGAGAGGCTGTTGTAATCATATCTAGAAACTTGCATATGAGAAAAACAATTGTGCTCAAGAAAGAGACCACACCACCTTTGTCCTGCCATTGTGCATGCGTCTATGACGCTCTAACAGGTAGTGTTTCAGAATATGGAATACACATTCTCTCACACAAAAAGACAGCAATGCCTCTTTTAACATAGCTCTTGTCATTTCCAGCTTCAAGCAATCTTCTTTTTTTAAATAGCATCATCGCTATCAGGAGTGCCCCTTAAAAAAAGTTTTACGGATTATTCTAACCAATTAAATTAATTAAACACTACAATCCTAAAAGCCAAACAATGTGGTCATGGTCACTCAAATACTACATCCATTTCAACACAGCAAAACAGAACTTTTAGATTCTATAGTCCCACATACTCTTATTCACATGCACGTATTTACAATCATTATTAATGTAAGTCCTGGTGTGTGTGTATGTGTGTAAATGGGCACAAACACATGCACACAGAGGTTAGTACCATGTGCAGGTACATGAAGGAAGATGACTATCTGTGGACATGGACATGATTCTGTACATGAGTATACGTGTGTGTGCGTGTGTGTAGTATCAGAAATGACCAGTTTTGGTGTAACATAGAGAAGGAGAACAGCACACAGTGAGATGAAACTGGTAGCAGAAAGAATGGAAAAATCTTGGGTGCCACTATCTGGAGATCTGTAAGTGTTAGACAACCTGTGGCCTGGCTGCAGCATGTATATTTTTATATTTGGAAATAAAATATTAGAAACCCACCCCAAATGTGATTTCTCTTTCAGAAGGAATCCAAATGCAAGTTTTGCTCCCACCATTACTTCTCACTGCTTGGGGAAGTGTGTGGTATGCAACATAAACAATAAGAGCAGTAGGTTGTGTTATGTGGCACACCAGAAAGGACAATGTCTCAGGTTGACAAGGTAGCTTTCTTTGCCTAGTTCAAGAGCTGCATCAGCTGTGGGCAGAAGGCTGATTATCTTCCATTCTCATTTGTAATTATATTAGAAACTGATGTCTGAGTTAAAATTCAATCTAATAGATAACTGTGTGGGTGCTGATTGCTTTCAGACTAAGGGGAACAGTTACAGGAAGCCATGCTTTAAGAATGCTGGAAATGGTGGTGATCAGAGAGGCCTCTTCTAAGAATCAATCAAATAAGTAAAAAATACTTGTTTTATATCATGTTCATCCTTTTGTGTCAAGGAGAATGGCTAAAAGAGAAAACACAAAAGGTCTACATGAGGACACTTCAGTTCTTTGCACATGTAGCTACTGTGGAATGTTGCTAATGACTGTCTTGACATTCTGGGGTTCTTCTCTGAATCAAGATCACTACAGTAGCATTAAGAAAGCTGTGACATTCCGACATTGGTACATGAGGAACACTGTTGATATTCCATCTAGAAAGGATAAGAAGGAATAGCACAGGAAGGCCTAAAGAGAATTTTGGAATTTGTTGCAACCATCACTCACTTAGATTGTGATTGTCCTTCTTCTGGCGTTCCTTAGCCAAAGCACGGCTCTCAGCATCTAGAGACAAAGACAAAGCGGGTGATCAAAGCAGTAAGTCAAGAACTAAGAATGATGTTTAATACACAGATGCACTTATCCACACATATGCATAAAGAGATCCCCCCTTGTACTCTGAGGCAAAGCTCAAGCGGAATATCTCCCCAACCAGTTAACTCAAGCAGGAGACCACTGGCCACATACCCTCCTAACTTACCTGTGAGCTCTCTTTTCTGGGTGAGATCAGCAGGACAGGAGCTGCTGGTGATGCCCACCACAGAGGGAGTCATTGGAAGGTCACTGCTATACACATTCATATGACTGCTGGATAGCGGCAGCTAGAAAACAAAGATGTGGAAGCAAACTTTTATCTTAGGACAAGAAACACAGAACGACAGTTGCAGCCTGATGAAAGTATGATGGCTGCAATGTCTGTTTCAGCTACTCAGGCTACTTATATCCTATTTGGTTATACTATCAGCTGCAGAAGAGAGGCTTTCCTTTGGAGAGATTCTGTCCCAGTGTAATAATGCATGAGTACCAGAACAAGATAGGAGGGACCTAGTGAACAAGCTGTTTGTTCATAGCTAACTGTTGTCCTTTTCCTAGCTTTGCAGTACCTGTGATGCACTATATTCCACATATGTGGCTCTTGTATACATCCATACACACAACACTCTGAGATGTTGCCTGAGGAAAGCAGCTTTCAAAACTCTAGAATGGGACCAAAGTTCTCTTTGATTCATGCTAAATGATGGCTCTGAATCATTGCTGGGAAAGAAATTAGAGAGCACCTAAGTTGCAATTTATAGTTCATCTAGCTTAATGTTTTAACTAGAGTAAGATTTTCCATAACTTTCAAGGCAGGTCTATCTGGATTTTCTGTTTTCACTCAAGGTACTAAACGAACCATTAGTCTAAGTATACCCCAACATTTCAATCTAGCTATCTCTCTCTTCTCAAGCCAGCCCCAGGCTGTGCAAGACCTGAAGGACATCTTTCCTTCTTGGAGGAGAAGGCATAATTGAATAGTATAGCACTTGGTATATCCAAGTTCCCAGATTCAATCTTTGACATATAATTTTTTAAAATAAAACAGACCAGCTGAAACAAAAGACATTCTAGTCTAGTCTAGTCAAATGAAAAGAAGTATGCTGCACTGAACTCTGCCCCTATTCCCACTGCTGCCACAGACCCATGCAGGGCAGACTCCACTGCCATTGAAGTTACCACGTCTACAATTACCACCAAACTGCACCACAGACTACAGAAGCTCTATATGGAACAGAAAGGGCCTTTGCAAGACAGGATATAGATCTTTATGGTGCAAAAAGGAGGAAGCAAGAGCCAAGTAAGCAGCAACAAGCAAGCCTCAAAAATAATTTTGCTGAGAGCAAGCACAGGGTACAAAATAGCAAAGGTGCTGCAGATTTCTGCCAGCATGAAGTCAGTTGTGGTGACAGGCCACAGCAAGGCTGCCAAAACCAACCTGCCAGGAGATGCATGGAACCTTTTGCTTAGTGCAGTTTGGAATGGACTAAAGTTTCAGTTCTGTCTTTACAGAAAGAGGTCTTCTCTCTCCTATTTGAAAATTAGCATTATTGTTGTTATGTGCTGTCCAACTGCCCTTGAGTTACAGCAACCCTGAAAGCCCTCCAAGAGAGCCTTTTATTAATAATCCTGCTCTGATCTTGCATTTAAACTGAAATACCTCATAATAAGGCATTACCACTAAAACAGCATCTCTAAAACTCCATTCCTATGTGCTGAACTCCCAATCTCATTTACACATAGAGATTTGGAATGGGGATGGAGCTGTAAGTAGCATCAGACTTGTAGTGTGTGCACATTGTAACTTTTATCCATTCTGGCAGTCTGAATAAGATTTTCCTTAAATCTCACCACATTTCAGCCAGAAGACAATGATATTTTCTTTTATATATCTTTTATATCTTCTTCTGATATGGCAGCTTTTCTTGCTTCAATAGCCCCCAGCCCCATCTGACAGTAGGAAGCAAAAACAGAAAAACTCACAGTATTGGGCATATGAATTTCTGGATTAATACATCCCACCGTGGTCGTCAGCTGCATTATGTCTTCAATGACATCATCTATCTGAAAGAAATATTTCCAGAGGAGTACCTTAGTTACTCTGTTCAGAAGTCTTGCACTATAAATTTAGTATAATAGAAACTTTCATGGATTACAGTCTGCGGGATATAGAAGGGTCTTCCCAACCCAGTCAGCAACACTGTATATTTTTTAAATACATACATGCGCATAGATATGGGAAACATGATGATAAATTTGTGACTCTAGTGAAGAAGGTCTCAGTTCACATGTCTCTACATTTCTTGCCAGAAAAGAAAGAAGATAAAAGCTCCCCCAAAGCTAGTATTTACCTATCATTTCCTACGCTGTAATGTGAAAATCAGAATTTGATTTTTCTCCACTTCTAAACATCAAATTATGCAAAGGAGAATCATGTAATGCAGCTCTGGCTGAACTTCGCCACTCCACATTGAAAGAGGAGGGTTGCATATTTGAATTTTACCTCCAGTAAACTCTACACTCCTGTAAACTTGCTCAGAACAGGTTTAGCCCAGCTTCTTCCGCTGTCCCTTATGAGTTTTCTGTCAGGGAAAATCATACATGGAGTAGGAGAATCCAGAAAGACACAAACCCTATAACTGTATTGGCCAAATAATTCTCATGTAAGCCATTGCCTGAGAGGAGAAGTGCCTCCTGGAAGAGAAGCAGGCTTTCCCATAAGTAGTGTTCCTGCTTCCTCTGGCATGGTACCAGGAAAAGCAAGGCTAGATCTGTATGCCTTATTTAAAAATCCAAAACTATCCTCTCTAAGATATCCTAATTCCATACCCACCTCCCTTTCTGGATTAGAGCCAATGTTCAGCATTGCCATGGGACTGTTGGGGGTGCTGTTGCCTGCAGAAGAGGACAAGACATGGCTTGGCGTTGGTCTCACACCAGGTGAGGCAGAAGGGGGAGGCTTGGGAGAAGGGGCACTGAGCAGTGGAGCAAACTTGTTCCCATAGGTTTCAGACAGGAATTCTTGGACCTTCTTGTCTCGTGACCGTTGCAGGTGGTAAGTAGTAGGGTTCTCCAGGAAAGACTGAACCTAAAAGTAACCATTAAAAAGTCAGCACAGGACAGACAAAAAATGCAATCCATGTAAGAAGTGGCAATAATTCTCACCTGAACATGTATTCAGAAAAAAAAGTTTATTTTTCCATAGCATACTGACTTTAGAGACCTAGCCTTTTTGGGTTCACTAACTGTAACCACACTTAATACCCATGTAAATGGCACTGGTCTATCATTCTTCCCTATCACACTTGATTTCTTTGTTGTCTAGCATAGATTGCAAACTTCCTGGGGACACGGGCCTTATGTTGGCAACCCTGTAAAGTGCAATGCACAATGGTAGTCCCATCACAAATCCTGATCGTAAGAAGCAGAAGTTATCCCTGTAGTTCCCTAATCAATAATAATCTTCCAACTGAAATGAATAAATCATGCCCTCTACCACTTTTGGGGCTTAATTAAATTCATATAAAAGTGAGAAGAATTTAAAGACTCAGGGAGATGATTCTTCACAATTTTCAGGTGACAGTGATCTTGCTTTTAAATGCAAATTCGCTGAGAGATTTTATCTCTCCCCAGCTACTGCTTGCCACTGCTTGAAATAGTGGTTTGCCTGGCTCTCAACAAGCCAGTAATGTATCATGATGTAGCATTGTTCCCAGTGGTATTTTGACCCAGGCATCTAGTTGTCACTGGAAGCTACAACAAGGTTTGCGTATGTATGTGTGTGTGTTTATAAAGCAAAGCAATGACTGAGTGGAGTTATAGTTACACTTAAAAGTAAGCATTTGTAAGATTTCTCCACCCACACTAATTAAACCAACTGGAGTAGGGGAAGTGTTACCCCACTGGAAAACCCTGTCCCGAGGTCTACTATTTTGATATTAAAATATGATTCCATGTGCCTGAGAGGCTGCCTGGATGAGCATGTAGGCAGCAACGGTCGAACGATCGAAAACCAGGTCAGGCCAGTAAAATCCTCCATCACGTAGCCCCAGGAGACCTCAAGCTGTGCAAACCCACAGTAAACAAAGGGTCCTCAGCCCCTGAGAAGCTGACTTGAGGGGATTAGCGTGTTTGCCCCAAGTTGAGCAAAATCCTATCAGACAAGGACCATTTACATGAAGTCACACCACAACCCAATGCAGCTGAAGATCCTGAGACTTTGGCAGCAACTTGGAATCCCATCACGCAAAGGAAGTTACCATTGTGGAGCTCCTTCCTCACTGCAACACCCATTGTTCTCCCCAGGAAAGGATTAGCCCTCCAGGTACTTTTCCCCCTACAAATAGTCCCAGTTTTTGAGTGGTTCTTTGGATCACTCCCAGTCATCCCAGCTGACCATTTCTCTGTCCACTGAGTAATTCCCTCAGCCCTTTCCATGCTGAGCCCCACTTCTTCACTGTTTTTCCCGGACCAAGGACTTCAGTAAAAGGTACAGTATTACCCCAGCTACAATCCCTTCAATATTCCCCCTATCCAGTTTCCTCTCTTTTGCTTCTTAATAGGTCTTGAGTGAGTGTGTGAGTGATTGTGTTGGTGCGTGAGACTTTCAATCAATAAAATCATTTTATTGGACATCTTTATTTGGTTTTTGGCTTGGCCTGACCCCGTAAAAACTGGGTAAAAAGACCCTACTAGGTTACCCTGCCTCTCGCATTGCTATTGCTTGTGCTCTGGCTAGTTTCCATTCCCCATCATGTGGAGCACATTGAGGTGTCCCCCAAGGGACCCCAGAAATCAGGGTAACAGAAGAATCACCTTGTCTTACTTTTTTTTTTTAAAAAAAAGCAAAATCACATTTCAGTCCAGCACCAAATAAACTATATTGTAAACAGATGGTTTATCAAATATCAAACTGAGATGACATGACTGATTAACAATAATTAAATAACAATGAATTTCACTGAAAGAACAATAATTTTTTAAAAAACAAATTCTTGTGTTCAATATTTAACAGCAAGAACTAAAACTCAGAAGACTGCTGAAAGAAGTTAAATATACATCTTGGAAAAATATAAGACTAATGAGTAGCTGCTCACTTGAAAATTTTAAGAAATCTTCAAGTCAACTGCTTTATTTTAGAAAACATCCTTTCTTTGTACGGAAATTTAATGCAGAGATTTTTTTTCTTTCAAAAATTAATTATTATTCCTAACAAAAAGGGCAACTTCTTAAGGAATTGTAATGTATGTGTTCTGTAAAAGACTATAAATCTGCTTAGGTATTCTCCACTTTGTTTATTTGAAATTAAGTTATTTGTTGACTTGTAAACAAAGCATGTTGGTTATTGCAATTTTCATACATCAATAGCCAATCCTGTTCAACTTCCCCATTAGGCAGTGGCACCTGTACCTTTAAGACTTCTCCTGGCACAGGAGGTGGCGACTGGAAATGAACTGGTGTGTTGATGGCAGGGGTTGGAGCCATTGGCATCTGCTGCTGCTGTTGCATGTAATGCATCATTGCCTGCTGCTGCATGCGCTCCCGTTGCTCTTCTTGCTGTACTTGTTCTCTCATGAGCTGCATCCGTAAACCAATGCGTGATGCCATGGTTTATTTTTTCAGTCTGTCAAATCTTCCTAAGAGACACCTAAAATCCTGGGGAATAAGTTAGAAGGATTTAGGCACAACAATTCAATTAACTTATGGCCTTGCCTACATGGCCAAAATACTATCACACATTACAAACAGTGCACTGCACTTTAGAGAAAACAAGAGTTACTTTGCACAAATTAATACAAGTGGTACAAATGCAGCAATGACTCAACTATGCATTAATACTGAATACAGAGTAAACCTAGAATAGGTCAGCTATAAAGAACTTCTGGCCCTCCATATGTTGTTGGACTATACCTCCTATCATCCCTAGCCACAGGCCACACTACTTGATGCTGATGGGAAGGTGGAGTCCAGCATATAAACTGCCACAAATTCTCTATTCCCAGAACAGGTTCTGTTCCAACCACACTGCAGCCATCTAGCCTTTTGTCTTCTGAAACTCATCAGAGCAATTTTTTTTTCAACTTAAGTTTTACAACACCTTCAGTATCAGTCAAACTAAACTTTGCAAGAGACAAAATGCTATGCAAATGCAGAGATTTTATTTCTGCAAAGGATCAGATCACATCTTGTTTATTGTATGTTTTGCTATAGCTGCAAGATGCAAGTTAGGAAAACAAACAGAACCTCCATCCAAAATTATAAATTTGTTATTATGTGCCCCCAAGTCAAATCCAATTTATAGGCACCCTATCATAGGATTTTCTTGGCAAGATTTATACAGAGGAGGTTTTCCACTGCCCTCCTCTGAGGGTGAGAGAGTGTAACTTGTCCAGGGTTACTCAGTAAGTTCCCACAGCTGAGCAGGGATTTGAACTCTAGCCTCTACTACACCAGATTGGTTCTCTATATTATAAAATACTTTATTTTATTCTCTATTTTATAATCTTACAGCATAGCAAATTGATTTATATTTTTTAACCTTTTATAAATACATTTGATGAACACTGATACTCAGTACTCTTGCTTCTCTGAATAAGAAGGAATTATTTTACATTTTACTGCATCTGGTATTCACTCTTGCTCTTTCCTTAACATATAACAATTGGTGTAGCAACCTTCCCACATTCACTTTGAAGTAAAAACAGAAAATAAATGGTTTAAAGTTAAAGTCAGTTAATAATCCCCTTTCCCGAGACATTAAACTTTGCCCTGGAATAACCCAGGGAATGAAAACCTATTTCCCTCCTTCTGCTTCCTTATCATCTCCAGTCAGATGACAGGAGGTACATATTAAACATTACTGAATGGAGCCAGAGGTGATCTTGAGCCAAGCCCCCACCCCACCCTGCACTCTCATCATGTGACACAGGTAGAACTGAAGACCAAAAATGGAAAAAGAAAAAGATAAGAGCATTGTTTGCATTAGCCTAAGGATGAAAGATGGTCTAGAAGGTGGAGTAACAAAGTACTTGTTGCAGCTCCCTGCCCTGCTGGTGCTTCCTATGCTCGCTACAGACTGAGCTTGAACTGTGAAAAGATATCCAGATCATTCATCTGAAACTCATACAATTAACTGGATTAGATTTCTTTATGTGTAAGATCCCCAATAATAAATCCACAAATAACTATTATTTAGCTCAGGGACAGCAGACTTCATGTTCACTTTGTGTATTCTGTTTGTTTGGTTTTAGCTGAAATTTTGAGATTAAAAAATGGACTCAAGTGCCAAAACTATGCACTGAGAATTCTTCCAATGTTCAAGCCAGTATTGCTCTACTGTAACATTACAGCTAGTGCTGACATCTGTGACAACAGAGAACTAGTCTTTGCCCTCTTCTGTTTTATCGCCTCCAGGCATTTGAAAAATGGTATCATGCCTTTCTTCAGTTTCTTTTTTCCCCTCAATTTTGAGAAGTAACAACAACCTGTAATATGAAAGCTCTTAAAGTGAATATGCTTTCATAATGATTTTGCAGGGCAAGTTCAGCCCTTCTGAGAATGAATCATGATGCTTATTCAGATGCTGAAATATGCACACACCATTTGACACCCTGCTGGTTAAGCTTTTGTCCTCAGGGTGCCTCAGCTCTTTTACTAGCCGCCTGCTTCAGTCATAGAGTGTGAAGAGCTTACAGGCCCTATCTGGGCATAGATTAAGTTATCTCATTCCTTCTCGCTGTCATAACACAGGCAGTACATAACAACTGACACACAGAAGAATGGATAGCTTATTCATATGCTACATAAGTGTGCACAGAAACAAGCTTAACCTTCTACAAATTGTGATATTCCTTTTGCCCAAATGGACAGGCGGATGTGATCAATAACTTGAGGAAAATCTCTTTATAAATTCAAGGAATCTCCTTCAGATTCTTGTTTGTAATCCTTTTCTCGCTTTTTCACTTTCTTCTTCACACTGTCTACCCTCTTATACCAAACAGATGAAAACTGGGACATGTGTGGCCAAGCAATATCAGAGTGGGGTCAAGAGAGCAAAAGTTGTTGACGAGGAAGAACAGACAAACCAGCAGAGCCTGCAGCAGTTTCTTTTGGCCTGAGCCTAATGGGAAGAACAAGACTCCAACCCTTCCTCTTCTGTCCTCCTTGCTGAGTTGAGCACTAATTTTTGCATGTTGAATTTGAAGCAATTGAAATGAGCTGAGGACAGAAGTGAAAGTGGGAGGAGAGACAAATGGGGACATTTAAAAAGCAGCTGAAAAAGTGGAATGACAGAGGATTAATCAGGATTGTCCCTGCCAAATTGCAAGAGTTAGAAAGTGTGACACTATCCAAATATCTCAAATAATTGCATAATGAAACAAATGCTATCTGATAATTATTGTACATAAATCTCAAATTTACATACAGTTAACATATCAGTACAATCAGTGTAATATGACGGTATCACAATGCCATTATATTTAATGTACTGTACCATCATACATAGGCTACTGAGTACAGTTCTCATCATTCCACCTCAGAAAGGATGTTGTAGAGCTGGAGAACAAAGAGGCAACTATAATGACCAAAAGGATGAAGCTATTTTCTTTTGAGGAAATGGTTACAACATTTGTTGCTTTTCAGCTTACATGGGGCTCAATAATGAGGGAAGAGAGACACAGTAATGTTGTATAAAATTATAGACAATGGAGAAAGATAATGGTTTCGTCCCTTTTCTCACAGGACTACAGCTCATAGTGGTTCAGTGAAGCTGAACAGTGGGAAATACAAAAAGCCTGGATATAACTCTTTAAAGGTAACCATGTTACTCATTACTTTTTAAAAACAACCATGTGCCAACATAATTAATTTTAACACTGAAATGACAATGATATTATGTTTTTGAACAATGAAACTGTATCTCATTATTGAGGGGGGCTTGGGGCAGGGGATTTGGTCATTTGAGGCAAATTTTAGTATTTTATATTGATTTTTAAATTTGAAAGTAACACTCCTAACATGTTACAAAGCAGAATTTTTTAAAAAATAAGTCAATCATTTTTCTTCAAGTAATGCAAATGTGTTAGCTTTAAAAGTAAAGACTGAACCCTCTAGAAATTTAGAACAGAAAAACAAGTAAAAAATGACAAAACTTAAATTTGGGCACTAATTTCTTTCTATTGGATGACTTTACATGTCACTTTGTCACCAGAAGAAGGAGGAGAAGGAGAAGGAGAAGAAAAAGAAAACCAACTATGTTTTTTTTAGGAAGAACTTCCTGACAGCAACAGCAGTCCGACAGTGGAATATGCTGCCACAGAGTATGGTGGATTCTCCTTCTTTGCCAGTTGCAGAGTGGATGGCCATCTGTCAGAAATGCTTTGATGGTATATTCCTGCATGGCAGGGAGTTGGAGTTGACGGCCCTTGTGGTCTCTTCCAGCTCTATGATTCTATGATTGCACATTCAAGTGTATAAAACAGATTCGTTTCCCCCACCTCAAGTGAAGCTTTCTAAAATCCTCTGCTTGTAAATAATACGCTACAGTAAAATTTTGAAGGGTGCACAGATGGACCCTGGAGATCTTGACCAGGGATTATAGGAGTGCTCTAGTTTGTATTTTCCCATTTCTCTCGATTTCCTATTTGCCAGTCCTCAACATCTTCCCCAGCTTGCCTCTGTGGGTCAGCCCAAATATATCTTTTCTTTTACCATCTTTGTTTGATTAACTCTTAGAAGTAAAGAAAAATATATTTAATATATACAGTTACTTGGCAGTCTTTTCTCTCAAGTAAAAAAAAAGTATGAAATAAATCTCCCAGGTATAAAATAAATCTAAGCAGGCAAACGTGATAGGTTTTTTTGACACATGAAAGGTATTTTAAAAAGACTTCCCAGTTTCCATTCCTGTACTATCCTAAGCCAGCTTGGATATAAATAAAGTACATGGATCAAAAGCTATGGGATGATGTGAAGAATGGAATTAATTATCTATAGCAAAAAAAATTGATTTAAAAGGCTGGAGGAGTCACCCATGGGAGAACTGCTTCATATTATCATTTAGACATTTTGAAAGTCTACTTAGAAAACAATGTTCAGGATAGCAACACAGGCACTGCATAATCAGTCCTTTAATGTGCACCGACTGGAGACCAAATCATTTTGCTTCAAAAAGTGGAGTATTATACTAATAGTACTTTTGTCCAGAGAGTCTTCCATATGTGGTCCTTTAATGCACCATGACCTCTAAGCCACAGGGTGCTGCACGTATTGGTCATTCACCTGCTCATAACTTGACTGGAACAAAAGGCCATTCACAAGTAGCTATACCTTCAGGCAAGTAACTTGTTAATTTGTAGTGCTGTGGGCTCCTGTTGTGAATTGCAGATCATCTCACTGAGTTACCTGAGAGATGATACATGGCGCAGCAGGATCTTTTGAAAGTCTGAAGAAGCCCCAAACAAAATGCCCTCTGTTTGGCCCTTATGTGTATTGCTGGACCTGTGTGTATGTGTGTGTACATGCCTTCAAGTCATCTGTCAACTTATGGCCACTCCATGAATTTTATAGAGTTTTCTTAAGCAAGAAACACAGGTGGTTTTGCCAGCACTTTCCTCTGAAAGGAACACCTGAACTAAAGTATCTGGTCTTCATTAGCAGTCTTCCATACAAATACTAACCAGAGCTGATCCTGCTTAGCTTCCAAGATCAGACAGGATCTGGAGTCTTTAGAGTATCTAGGGCAGCCCATTAAGCCATACAGCCAATTAAAACACTATTTCTATGATATATACAATTAAAATACATAGTACATATTAAAAACAGCACATCTAATTGCATATAACTCCATCCTCCTCATTTAAGGTCAAAGGCCTATTTAAGCAAGAAGATCTTTGTCAACACAAAGAAGCAGGAAGGGGACAGACTGGCCCTCCCTCTAGAGCAAGTTTCAAAGCCTAGGAGCAGTCACCAAGAAGGCTCTCTCCCATGTCTTCACCAGCTGATCCTTGTCATTAGCTAATTATTTTAGCCATGTTTGTACATTAGCTAACATGAAAGCACTGTTGGATTACTTCAGCATTTAACTGTACAGTTAGCCTGTGACACAACACATTTTATATAGGAAAAAGCCCTAATGGTTTCACAGAACAGGTCTATTCTTTCTGGTAGAAGTGATAACATGGGCACCAACTCTACCATTTCCCTATTAACAGACAACATGCCAAGAAACCACAGAGATTAAATTCTAGGGTTGTCACAGAGCATTTATTTTTTCTCCTCCTCCCGCTTGCCACCCACCAAAAAAAATGACCATAATAACACTAGGCTACTTTGCAGGGCTACCATAACCCATAATCCTTCAGCCACAGCCCTATTGATACACAGTATGTTTACAGAAATGATGATTTGCATCTACACTGATTGACTGAATAATCTTTTTAAAGTCATTTCAGAGAAAAAAATTAAATGAGGCTTGAATTACAAAGATCATGAATACCACGGAGACAGGGAGGTAGAAAAATTACTGTCCAGTAACAGCTATGTTAAATTCTTGGATTTCATATTTTTATGCAGGACCAAAAACAATGGCTTGTGCTTTTAAATGAACCAGTAAATTCCTTCTTCAAAGACAAGGCATGTCAATCATTGCTGTGACTTAATTCATTGGTTAAAAGAGCCCAGTCTAGCAACTGGGCTCTCAGCAGGTGGCACCGCAGTCCCAACTCGATGCACTGGCTGTTAGAGGTAAGGACTGAACACAAATACCTTCTTCTAGCTGAAATCTTTCTGCCAGCTGTTCTCAGTGGTGGGCCAACAGAGCAATTTGCAACCACTAAGTAGCAAATGGCCCAGGTCAGAAACAAACTGGAAAAAACTGTAGCTAAAAATAAATAGTAAATAGTAAATAGTATGAGAATGGATTTAAACAAATACACATATATGAGGAGACTAATAATCTAACGTTACCGGTAACAAAAATAATTAGTGAATACAAATGCATTTGTATTATAAATATAATATGTACACTATAGTATATATAAAGATGCTGCACAACCTGTGAAAGCACTGATAATTCGTTTGCAGTAAAGTCCTGATAAACTATATTCTCCAAAGTTGTTAAAAAATAAACTCCTGATGGTTGGTAAGTGCCCCTGTTCTTCTTTTACTTGGGATTATTCCACACAACTGGGGTTGGGGCCCACCAACAAAAGCTGGGAAGTACAGAGGGTATTTTGTTTTGGGCCTCTGCAAACCTAGAACAGACCCTGTTATACCAATATTCTGCTGTTCAATTTACCTTCAATACCTTCAATTTTTTTCCAACTTATGGCAACCTTAAGGTGAACCTATCATGGGGTTTTCTGGAACTGAGTGTGTGTGATGTGTTTGAAGTCACACAGTAGGTTTCAACAGCTGGGCAGGGAATCCAACCCTCGTCTCCAGGGTTATAGTCCAATGCTCAAACCACTATGCCATGCTAGCCTACCCACCATTTAATTAGTCCCAAAGTAATACCTGGCATTGCTGACAGTTTGAGGCTGGGTTTAAAACAAAACAAAAAAAAGGAACCCAGAGCACATTATAAAGCCCTGTGGGATACAAATTGAAAGGTTTTCAGTATTTTAAGTCCTTATTTTATACTCTGATTGTAGCTGTACTGTAAGAAAAACATGAAGAAAAGGAAAGTATTACAAAATATCAGGTGGTTACAGCTACATTTGTGGATCTTCATTACAATCTAAGCATTTGTTATACAAAATGTCATTTTTTTGTTGTTACACGTCTTAAAGTAATTTCCAACTTATGGTGACCATAAGGTGATTCAATCACAGGACTTTCTTAGAAGATATGTTCAGAAGGATTTTGCCACTGCCTTCCTCTGAGGTTGACTTGCCCAAGATCAACCAGCATGCATGGCTGAGCACCCAAGTATCACTGCTTAAGCATAATCCTTGAACTGGCCCCAAACAGTTAACACCTCTTGATCAATAAATGTGTCCGTGAAATACACCAGTGTAACATCTTGCTGCTATATAGTAGCACTTCTAGACTCCACTGTCATTTCATACTTGGACATACCACTGGCTCACCTAGCTCAGTACAGCTTATATCTGTTTTTCCTAGCCTCGTTCTTTCCATCACCCTTCTAGGTCAACTTAAGTCAGAAATGCTAGAAGTCGTAGCCTAAAATATATGGAGGACACCACTTTGAAGAAAGTTGGTCTACACTGAGAGGCAGAAGTTCTCCATGGTTTCAGTGGGCTCTTTCATACTATAAAACTATAGCACTATACTCTGTTTTAACTGCCATAGCAACATCCTATGGAATCCTAGGATTTGCAGTTTGTTGTTTTCGTATCCCTTCAATCAGTTTCTGACTTATGGCAACCCTAAGGCTATAACACAGGGTTTTCTGGGGTTGAGAGTGTGTAACACTCGCAAATTCATCCAGTGGGTTTCCACAGCTGAGTGGGGAACTGAACCCAGGTCTACACGGTCATAGGCCAACACTCAAACCAATGATGTATTTAAGTCTTTTACTGCAAGTCTCAAGTCAAGTCTCAGGTCTCTACCTTCAAGTCTCAAGTCCTTGAAGACACTTTCAAGTCAAGTCTCAAGTCTGGGAGCCAACTTTGTACCCCAGTCTATGTTCCAGAATTTTTGGACAGAGTTGAATAAAGTCAGTTTTAACAATTTAAGCAAAGTTGGCCCTCCACATTTGTGATTTTGCCATCTGCAGCTTCAGACATGGGGAATAGAATCCTTCTTATTTCCCATTTTGGAAACTGAAGGATTTTTTCGGAAGTGGGAAATAGGACCCTTCTTACTTGCCATTACTGAAGCTTCAAACATTTGAGCAGGAAGGATCCTTCCTCCTCAAGCCTGTTAATTAACACATTTGCTGTTCCCCTCTGAGAAATGCACCCTGTACTCTGAGAGCAAGTCTTTGTCTTCTGCTCTAAAGAAAAGTTTTATACAGCAGGGACAGGCTGCTGAGCAGACCTCAAGCCTGCCTCAAGCCCATTGCCTAACCCATTTGCTGTTCCCTTCTGAGAAATGCACCCACACTTTAGGCTTGAGACAGATTGTCATGGGACCAGTTGGCAAAAAAGAAATGGAAGTGTTGTTCAAAGTCATAAGGTTTGTGGATGAATGTGTTATGTTACTGAACCACGGGCAGCAGGTCAGTCACTAAAAAAATATAAGTCTCGAGTCAGCGCATCATTTATTGCCAAGTCGAGTCACTGAAGCGACTTAAGTCCAACTTGAGTCCAAATCCATCAACTCGAGTCTACATCACAGCAAACCACTATAGCGTACTGGCTTTTAGGGAGGGAAATTTAGAATTCTCAGCCAGATTACAAACACCAGGATTTATAGGATGCAGCCATGGCAGTTAAAGTAGAATCAAATAACAGAATCATATATAAAGTAGAATAATAGAATCATAGTGCTATCACTATCTAGTGTCAAAGAAGGCCCAAAGAGTTCTGCCTTGTCATACATGAAGAAAACAAGGATTTAACCTGTCTGATGCCATCTGCATGCAAAGTATGTGTTTTAACACTTTTTTACAGCCACCACCCCAGGCAGACCTGAGTGTAAAAGTAGTTCTTGGAAGACTCCTAACTTTGTTCATCATTTTTAGCTTATGGAAAGCCTTAATTTGACTTTATTTCCAATGCAGCATAAAACTTGCATGGACTACAACTCTTCTTATTAGAGACAAGCTGGCAGATTTAATATTTATTAGGGATGCATACACATAGAGGTTCAGTTGTGAAACAAATGGCAGAGTTGTTTAAAGTCATGAAATGCAAAAAGAATGGTTTACAAGATTTTTGTGCAAAGCTCAAATGGTACCCACATGATAACCAAATGTACATCCAGTTAAGCACAGAAATGGCCCAAATTTTATTCCATTATGTATATCTCTCTGTGTGCATGTATATCTATATCTACATCTATATCTATATCTATCTGTGAAATACACTGGATCGTGATGGTTTGTACTACAACAAATCTGCTAGTCTTTAAGGGTCCACAAAGCTTTTTTTGTTGCTGCTGCTGCTAAAGCAAACTAATATGGCTACTTATCTGTAAATAATTTTTGGTCTCATACTGGACCACCTAAAAAAATATACCACAGTTAACACATCATCAAAAGCCATATACGAGTCATGGCAGCAAGCACCATGAACATTTTTTTTTCTCCATAAATGTAGATATCAGCTGGAGTCCTGTTAGCAGCATACCTTCTCCTAGTTGGAAACTATCAACCATTTATATATTCTTGGCACTTGCAGCCCTTAACTGAAACTGAAAAGAAAAGCCATTTCTTTTGTTTTTGATATTAGGAGCCTCTTCTCCACGCTGTTTATCATAAAAGTAGACTCACCAATGTCATAAGCAGAAAATTCTAGGGCAGATTCCCCTTTAGGAAATTCCTGCACTTCACTTCAGAATGAGAACTTATTCTAGAGCAATAGGGCAAGCAATAAAAGACATGGAGAACTGTAAACCAAGACCGTTTTAAAATAGCTCTGCTGGCTCTGCTTGGCTTCACCCTATGTAACGTTCATTAGCTTCTGCTTTCACTCTGACTCACTCAACAGGAAGGGTGGGTAAACAGGACAGGAGGTGTAAAGGAAGGAAAATGAAAACCAACAGGCACAGGGAACACTAACACAGCAATCCTACATGTATTTAAAACAGGCATACCTCAGTTAACAAAACCTCTGACAAAGAAGCTCCTTTTTGCAACTCCCATTTTGCAACTCCCAACTCCAACTCCCCATTTCCTCCATGTCTTCTGCCTAGCTGGAAGTTTTTTAGCAGCATTGGCATGGGGAGGATGACGAACGAGGGCTGGAGACAGATTTCTTGTGTCAAAAAGCTGCTTGCTGTTGCAGCACAAAGTCTGCATTAATGCAATAAAGCTTTGGTTGGGAAAGAATGGGATTTCTGCTCTAGTTGAGTCTACCGTCTGTAAACAGCAGCCTCTTCCAGAATCTATTACTGAGCATACATACATTTTATTCCCCATGTGCATATTTTTAAGTCTGAATAAAAAGTGTGTTGAAACATATTGAACTGCTCTTCTTTTATGTGGCATATGATCCTATCCCTATTCTTTCCACATTATTTCTTCCTGTGGTATCAAAATTTCCTTTAAGGAAGTAATACCCAGGAACACATCTACTTTGTTAACTGAGGTACACTTGTACTCAGAAGCAATTCCCATTGTGTTCAGTGATACTTACCATACAGTAGATATAATTGGAATTCTAATACAAGGCTACAGTTCTATACACTCAATGGGACTAACTGAAAAAAAGTGGAACTTAACTTCTGAAGACTGCCCTGCACAAAACGTAGTCAGCTAAGCCACCACAAGCCACTACTTAAGACAGTTTTAGTCATTCACTGCACTTACCTAAAGAGGCTTGAGCTGCCCTTCTCAGCCCTGAGAATGTGCTGGGCCAAAGTTTCATTGGGTAAGAGAGTGAGAAAATGTGCCCCAAAGATTTTTGCCATCTTTGGGGTGTAATCTTTGGGGGTACAGATATAACTGTAATATTTTTCAGTCATATGATGGCTTATGAGTCAGCTGAGATTTTCATTCTATCTTCTTCCCCTGTAAAATAAAGCTATCTGTTGGCTGCTTCACCTTTATTATGGGTCAACCTGCCTTGGGAAATATTACAGTTTCACCCACTCACCCCAACAATCGCCAACACTGGCTTCCTTTTCTATGGAAGAAAAATTAGTCTTCCATTAAACTGAAGGACAGCATTCCAAATTGTATAATGGGATGTCAGACAACAGTCCTGTTTAACATCCCCCTTATTCATGAGCATCCAAAAATCAATACAACACCACACACAAGACACTTTGATGAAGTAGCATAATAATCCTTAAATCACTCACTGCCTTCCTTGCATTTTTTGTACGCTATAGGCATAATAGAAGTTTATGATCTAAGTCTCTGTGGCATTTAATTGATTGTTTGTACTGTGATTAGCATCAGGATGTAAAGCTTTGTGTAATCACCATATTCTGATGGTATGTGCTCCTTTCTCCTACTGAACAATTAAGACTGCAGTTCTATGCCCTCTTACTAGGGAATAAGCTGCACTGTATTCAGTGGGATGTACGGCTGAGTAAACATGTACAGGATTACACTATAAATACATGGCTACATACACAATTCTATACCCACTGGTCAAAGACGCCCAACATAGCATTGTCCCACTCTTTCTGTGCCTCCACCCCAGTTTCAGGAAGAAGGGACCAACTTCATTTCTTGAGCCCTATGACATGACAAAGTAAGAATTGGATCAAATCAGTGGTTGGGGAATTTTGGAAGTTGCAGTTCAAATAAATCACACTTTCAAAGTGCGGATGAGATATTAGCGTTGCAAGATGAACTTGGATGTCTTGCATTTGTAAAGCAGATCACACCTGCCTATTGGTTTGGAAGCTAATGGAAGACTGAAGGGGGTCTCCAGTTTTTAGCCAGGGATAGAGATATGAAGGCCTGTGGACTGTCAGGTGAGATTATGGTGGGCTGACATCCCTTCATAGAGCTCTGTGACTGGAAAAGCTACTGTAGCAACAATCACCAGCTCAGAGGCAAGTTCTGTCTGGTGGTTCTTTTCCCTGAGAAGGATAGAGTGTAGAGATCACCTACAATGGTCCAAGAACCTCACTAAGTTTGCAGGGAAGTCAAACGCAAGCATGTGGGTGACTGCAGGAAAATTTCATCAAGCTCATGCTGCTGTATGCAAGCCTTTAAAGAACACTAACACTGCAAAGTCACACTTATTAGTTATTTTTTTATAACATCTGGAATCCTTTGAATTAAAACCAAAAGAAAACTTCAATTCAGTGGTGATAACATTACCTTGCTGAGTTTCCTACTTTCTGTACTAATATGAGTTACTTTTAGGACTATTTTAAAGACTTTTAATATTGGATTTTAAAAGCGGTGAAGTTTAACAAGAATGTGAACTTTAAAAAGTTTTTTTAAGTGGATAAAGGGTGTAGTAATGTCAGAAAGGTACTTTTTAAAGTAGGAAGACTGATTATTTTTACAAGTGCAATTCAAGCAAAAATGGACTAAAGAAAGAGATTGGTTTGTTATGAAAAAGTGAATTTGGTTTGTCTGGGAGAAGTATCCCATTGAAAGCAAACCTGAATAACAAGAGAAAATAAATTTCCAAGCTGTGTCCTTGTAGCACTGTAACATTTATAAATGCCAAGTTTTTGCTTAACAGAAGAATGATGAAGATTCAGTCCCTAGAAAATGAATGTGATCTAGTGATTTGGCAGGAGAGTTGTGAGGAATCTGAATTGATGAAAATGATCTTAAAAGGTTCTGACTAGCAAATGATGATATGATGAAAACCAGAGAATCAGATGAAGAGGAGATATTGGAGTGTGGAGAGAAAATTATGGATTGTGGTGTACAGCCAGACCAAGATGATTTTGGAGATTTAGAACATATCTTGGGAAGAACCAGAAAAGACTAAAGGACATTTTGCAAATAGTGGAGAAAAGAACAACATCAGAGACATGGGAGAATGAGAATGAGAAGTTTGACTTTTTTTCCCCCGTCAAACTGCCTGTTGGAAGGAGGAATGCTGAGATCTATAGTAAAATCATCAGAGAGAACAGTGCCATGGGGAAGAGGGTTCTGGAAAGACACTGATGGTATTGGTTTTCAGCTAGACTGCAAAAGGGGAGAAAGAGGATGACAAAGATAACAAGATCAGAAGGAAGATTTTTTTATGGAAGGATGTTTCCTCCTCAGGTCTTATGGAATTTCATGATTGATGCTCAATTTGTGCAGTGGCAGAGGTTTGGCAAAAGACTGAAGGTTAAATTTAAAATATGAATGGGAAAAGAAATAACGATTGGGTTTATAGGATTATAGATGCTACTCTTCACGTTCAATGTTCTTTTATCATAAAGCAAGTTGTTATAAAATAAGGTTCTGGGATGCTACCTCTCTATCGAGGGAGGAAGAACCACATCAAAGACTGAGGAATACTAATATTATTTTAGGTCAGTAACATAGAAAAAGAACAATATATGCTGTACATTATTCAAGCCACCATTAACAAGACTTCACTGTTTTAGTCCTTTTGTTCTGTTCCCTTTAAATTGTTAAATGTTCAGGAGAGACCTATTTTACTGACTGTATGTGAATTGCTCTAGGAAGTCTCAGAAATGAGGATCAGGATAAAAATACAATAAATACATACATACAACAAATGCTATTAACAAGAGAACTAGATGAACTCTGCCAGGCCCCCAAAAAGATTAAAAAGGTGTCATATGAACATGCTTATGGAGGGAGTTTTACAGTTTGGAGGGCCAGCACTGAAAAAGACCTTCTCTGGTAGCCAACTAGCTCATAAACTTCAAATGATAGGGGAATCCAGAGGAGGCCCTCAGACTAATTTTCTCTTGCTACTCAATGCCCCAAAGTGTTGTGTAGGGACTTTTCTGTGGAGGAAACTTTTTTCCCACAAAAATCCTGTTTTCTGCAGAAAATGGGTTTCCATCACAGAGAACACTGTTCTCTGTTTTCAATATACAATTATCTCTACATAACACTTCACGACAGTCAAATACAGGGAGAAAACTGTGAAGAAATATTCTTTTTCTCCCACAGCAGTGAGAAAACTATTTATCTCTGCATGTGAGGACAAAACAGGAAAGGATTTGCATCCCTATGCCTGTTTTTGCAGGAATACATGTCAAAAGGACCTTGGCATCTTGATGTATCATGAGCTGAAGGGGAGTAATGATTCTGTTCAATTCTGCAGTGGCCAGGTAGCATACAGAGTATTATGTCCAGTTCTGGCTGCCACACTTTAAAAAAGATCTTGGTGAAACAGAGCACTTCTAGAGTAGAAAATTAGGATGGTGAGGTCCCAGAAGGAACACATGGAAGATCTGGGTATGTTTAGCATGGAAAAGAGAAGCTCAAAGGAAGAGATTTTAGTGGTCTATAATGTGGAAGAGGAAACAAACTGGATACCTGTTGTTCCGGGGGCAGGACTGCAATGCACAGATAAAAATTCAGGGAAGCAGATTTGAGCTAAATATTAGGAGAAATTTCCAAAGAGGTAGCATTCTTCAGGAGTAGAACAGACTATCTTGGGAGGGAATGGTCATATTTACTAAAGGTAATTAAGCAGAGGCTGGATGAACAACTAATATCAATATTACAGATGCAGAACAAAAATGGACCAGCAAGCTGGAAGAAATGAACTCCATGATCCCTTTTGAGCTATGTTTCTTTAAAATCAGGCACAAAATGATAGCAAAAGAGGTAAGACACACATAAGAGACCTGAAAAACGACATCAAAGTCCAGAGCCAGTGGTTGCCTACTCACTTACACTTTTCAGTAAAAGAAAACCTTTTCCTTCAGATCTGGAAAATGAACTCCACTCATTAGGAGCTTCATCCACAGTGAAGAGAAAGCTGAGCATAGAAATAATATGTCAAGTTACTTAGCTACATGTAACCAGTCACAAGTTTTCTGTAACAAGGACATAACAAAGGTAAATTTCAAAATTATTCAACAACTGAAAGACCAGTACTGAGTTTTTAACTATGTACTTTAACATTATTTTAATTCCTTTCAATTTTTCAATAGTTTTAACTTTTGTATTCTATAGTTTTTAACTATGCCTTTTTAATTTTGTAAGCTGCTTTGAGTCCCAATCTGGGGAAAAGAAGAGGTATAAATAAAGAGGAGGAGGAAGAAGAAGAAGAAGGAGGAGGAGGAGGAGGAGGAGGAGGAGGAGGTGGTGATGCTGCTGCTGCTGATGATGATGATTGTGATCATCATCATCATCATCATCATCATCATCATCATCATCCATTAGTAAAGTTTTCTAGCTGGTTTGAAAAGGGTTTTTTTTTTTTTTTTTAAAGCATTTAAAGGTAGTTTAGGGTCATTTTGACAAGATGTTTTCAAGTTTTCTTGGCATTCTTTTACCAATCCTAGTTTACCCCTAAAGGAAAAAAAAATTTTTTTGAAAGGTACAGAAATGGAACTCACAACAGAACAAGTCACTTCCTTAACACTGCAGTGCCAGGGTGGGAATTATGTGGCCCTCCTGGTGTTGTGAGACTGAAACTGCCATCAGCTCTAGCCAAGATAGCCAACAGTGAGGAATGTTAGGAGCTGCAGTCCAACAACATCTGGATCACTGACAGCTGAGCAAATAAAGTAACAGTATTACTGTTGAACTGTTGAAACAGGAATGAATGACTTTTTAAAAGTAACTTTCCAAGCACACAGAGAAAGACTATAGAGTAGTTAAGTCACTCACCAAACCTCAGATGAAAAGGGCACCTCAACCCTCTTCTGATGATCTCAGAGATTGGGAAGATACATATGGGGGGAGGTGTTCTTTCACTGTCCCTTCTGTATAGCTTCCTAGCATTCAAAGAAAGGAAAAAATAAGGTGAAATCATGGTCAATACCTTTGGCAAAGAACTATAATTTTTTTTTAAAAAAAAATCTGCACTACACAGAAGGGGAAAAAAAGGGAAACTATAGGATTATATATTCATACCAGCACGTTTGTTCTTACATGCTACTGAAAATCACAGTAAGCCTTGACATTCAGTAGCATGTGCCTTAAACACAAACATTGAATATCTATCTTTTATATTATAATATAGCGCTGGTGGGGGAGGGGGGAATCTCCAAGCAGTACTAAGTTTTGCAATAATCAGTGAGAACTAACTTATTAGACGCATCAGAAGAGTAAACTAGAAAAAGATGATCTGGTCAGGGGAACTCCAGCAAAAGTTGTGCAGGTATTAAAAACCCACAAATACTAGAATAACTTTATATTGTGATTCAAGAACACATGACCCTGTGACATCTGACATGAAAGTTCATTTCCTGTACCATCATAAATGGAAGTAGATTAAGATGGTCAAATAAATAAGCTGACCTTTTTGGAAACCACCTGATCTGCATTTACCTGTAAGTACTTTTGTGTGTTTGTATGTGGGGAGAGAAGACTGAAAAATCTAGAGGGAGTGCATATCATATTTTAAAGCTGGACAGAAAGCCCTGAGGAAAACTCATCCCTTAGGAGAAGCAGGCTTACTGTCCACAGTGCCTCCACCAAGAAGACTGAGGCATCACATTATCAGTTTCAAAAAGCTTTGTCCATTGAAGAATTTTTCACTCATTTTTTCACAATTTTTCACAAAGCAGGGGTGGATTAACATTAATGCAGGTGTTAAGAGGAGAAATGTGACTAGGCAGCATGCCACACAGCAACAAACTGTACTACCAGCTGCAAAGCAGCAAAGACTCAAGACATCAGCGCAAACACCTTAGACATCAGGAGACATATCTACCCACCGTTCACAGTTCATAAATCTAGCAAAACACATACTACCTCCAATTACTTTAGGTCAGTTGCATGCTTAAGTTACTGTTAACGACTTATAAGGGCTGGTTTACCAGTGGACACTGTTGTGGTTGCTGAGGAGGTGTGTTTATGTGTAAACATACTTCTAAACACACACACACATATACAAAATTTATATAGAACAAGTCTTTCCTATGTAGCATGGTACTGTTAGCACACTAGTTTCACATTATACCTATTCTGAATTTTCTACTACTATTTGGTTTTGGGTAGCTGAAAGGGGTAGCAAATGACCATAAAAATATTTATCAAGAAGGTTAAAAATAAACTTCTAAGAGGACAGGAACTATATATAGCACATGCAAAACATTTAGTGGTGGGTTAAGTTACAGATTCCTTCAACCTACTCAAGAAGGTTGTATTGGTCATCTTATAAAATCATTCCTCATTGGGAGAGGAGAGAGAGAGAGACAGAGATTTCCAGCCACTGATTTGTTTGCCAGGTCACGTTTTAAAACAATCATAAGAGCTACTTAAAATAAGGAAACGTGGATTTCAATACATGAAGGAACTCAATGACATTCTTCCCTCCTTCATTATTACATACAACAAATAAATATATGGCTACATACAGAGAGAGACAGAGTGAAGAAACAGAGCGTGTAGTAAAATCAGAGGACCTGCAAGGCAAAGTTCTTACAAAATCACAGTAATTTCCATCTTTCATAAACTGCCATAAGTCATGGCAGGTCTCTGTTCTTCCTTTTAGTTGCAGAGGATCCTAGCATGCAAAATTAGCTCAAGGCTATCAATAGAGGAAACTGTTCATCAGACATAAGGCCCTGCAGTTCATCCTGAGCTTGGTAAAAGCACAAGGAATGCAACTGCACTCTTATCCTCAGGTCAACTCAGCAGCAACACTGCATGGCTCAGAGCTGGGACCTAGTACCTAGTACTAAGCCAAGCATCAAACCAAGCTTCTGGATGATACTGGGAGGTCATAAAATGTTCTAGAAGTTCTCTAGATTTGAAGCTTCCTTGCCCAGATCTTCTCACATTTGATTTCACAGAATGGGAACAGCCAATATGGTAGAACAGAAGATCCAGATTCAAGTCCCAAGTGAACCATGACCCTCACTAGTTGCCCTGAGACACACTCTCTCAGCCTGATCTATCTCACAAGGTCATTTTGAAGATATAATGACAAGGAAGGAGAAGAGAAATAGGGTAGACAATGTAATCTGAATAAAGAGAATAGGTATATGCTTCCCTGCACTGTCCTCTTTCTATTCTGATGTTTCCAGGACTCAAAATTCTTCTCCTTGCTTTTACTTACTCTGCATTATTCATAATATAACTATATCAAAGAGGAAAGAACCTTCAAAGAACTGCTTCACATAAAATCTGCATCCTCCTTCCCCTCAGTTTCTGTTGGTTATTTGCTTTACAGTTGACCGTGACTGAATGGAAAAATCAATTTCACCATGGAGTCTATTACAAAATTCTTTGCCAGCACAAAGGTGTCAGTAGGGACCAATAACTACAGAACACTAAGGAAGGGAGTTAGAGAGGAGATCTGACCTTTGCCCTATTTTTTTTATACTTCTTTGACACATGTGAGTCCTCAGAGAAGAAAATCCAAGAAAGAAAGTCTTGGGTGTGGGGGAGAACCTCATACGGTTGTTTTCTCTTCTTTGTTCTGTATTTCCTTTTCAAAGTGCCACTAAGAAGCAAGCAGAGAGAAAGTATCCTGGAGGGCAAAGTTCTCAAACTCATGCCAAGACCAACACACACAGCTTTGGTACTTTCAGAGGTGGCTAGCCAGCATGAGCCCCAGCCAATCTGGCTATACAGATGCAATGCTGAAGAATAAATACTCTTGCTTTTATGAGAAAGAAGGATGCTTAGGCTGTGAAGAATGCGAACAAATACATGGAATACCCATGCTACTCAGGTCTGGATGTGCTTTCAACTGTAGAGCTTGGAAATTTTATTTTTGGGGCTACAGCTTATAGATGCTCTCAAGCACTGGCTATGATAGCAACAGACTTAGAAATATAATTGTTTTAAATCTCTGCTTTAGCAAAGGGACAGACAACTTCTTGATCCTCAGAAGTAACCAAGACAGCAGCTGTGGCCCCCAAACATATGTACAGTCATCCCTTCCCATTTGCTAGGGTTAAGGGCACAGGACCCCCATGAAAGTGGAAAAAACTGTGAATAACTCTAGGCCCTCCCACTGCTGCTCCACACAATTTTTAATAGGGACTTACAAGCCACATTCACAGTTTCTCAGTCTCATGAGGCTTGCAGTCCCTATTAAAAATGGCATTGGGGGGGCAGCAGAGGTGACAGCAAATAATCCGTAAATAATCAAATCTGCAAAAGTGAAACCTGCAAATGTGGAAGGGTGACTGTAGTATAATTTGCTGCACAGACTTACCCCTCTCAAGAGTGGCCCAGTTCCATAAAAAAAATGGTACATTCTTGCTGTAAGAGTTTCCAGATAATGGGAGTATATACTTAAGAGAACTTCCAGCCAAACCTTTTATTGTGAAGTCACCCTGCCTCACTCACAGAATTTTATGGTGGTGGCATGTTTCCAAATGATTATGTCTTCCATTTGTAACCCTCAGTATCTTTTTCCCCCCTGTTGCTTCTTGCCACTTTTTTCTTACAAAAAAAAATTAGGGATGAGAAGATAAATAGGGACAGAATGTCTTTTCTTTGATAACACTAGGAACTCTTCATCTGGAAGCACCCTCAATCAGTCTTTATACTGAGGAGAACTGAGCGCAACCCTCCACAGGCTGTTGGACTGCAACTCCTATCAGCCCTAGTTAACATTTTCAATGGTAAAGAATGCTGGGAGCTGTAGTCTAACAGCATCTGCTGGATACAGCTTTAACTTTTTACATATCCCATTAAACATAAAGAATAACAGGTCTGTGATGTGCAAAATAATTAAGTGGAAAGAATAGCAAAAGCGAGGAAAACTCCAGGCTGTTGGCAGAAGTATAAATGGAAGACAGAGGAAGTTTTGACCAGACCAATCTATCTCGTTTTTAAAGACCAGCCATGAGCACTCATCTAGCAGTTTATATTCATTGGGTTTTCAATCACTCTGAGGCATGTATCTGGCAAGCAGGAAGATGCTTTAGCAGTATATTATTTATGGTTTTTATTTTATTTTTAGATACATTAAGAGACACTGAGGCTTTGCAATACTTTGTTTCATAAATTTACAGTGACAAGAAAACAGACAAGAAAACCACTCCTTAAGAGGAATGATACAAGTCAGGATAAAATAGTGCTATACACAGCAGAGCAGAAGAATCACCACCACCATCAATCATCATCATCATCATCACCACCACCACCACCACCACCACTTAAATTCCACCTTTTCCCCAATACCAAGATTCAAGGTGGCTTAAACTTTATTAAAACAAGTATAGATTAAAAACATACAAAAATGTCAATACACATTCATGTAAATTATTTTAAAATTAGCTGTCACAAGCAGACTGTAATTTAACATCTGGACTGGTAGGATACAATCCCAAATCAATGGATTTCCCAACAGTAGAATAATCATAATTCAAAGCTGTTTTTAACAACTGTAGATTTTGTACTTGAGGCTCTCTGTGTATTATTTGTACATTCAGTCATAGCTGTGTACATTCAAGTCAGGCTAATCCATGTACGGATGCTTGTCTGGTTGGCTGAGTCACACATGCAATAATTTACGGAAACAAAAACTCTGCTTTGATTAGCTTGAGATTGCTGCCGCAGGGAAAGAATGCAAAGCTGAATTCAAACAGTTACTGAATGAAACTGACACAGAGACTTGAAATGTGGTTTTGGTAACACACATATATCTATGGATGTCTTGAAACGGCAGCAATTAGTGCACTGTACAGCACTGATTTATTTTTCCTCACCAACTCTGGGGCAGACTAAAAAGAACTGTGGTCTATTCTAATGGATACTCCATGAAGCTACAATTAAGTCATATTCTACTGTGCTGGTTCTTAATCCCTGCCCCAGCCACGACTGTTCATTCTCTCTCTCTCTCTCTCTCTCTCTCTCTCTCTCTCTCTCTCACACACACACACACACACACACACGGATATTATTTTATTTTATTTTCAGTCAAAGATCAGTTTGGGAATGTGTTGAAAATCATAGATCCCCTTCCCAGAAAAAATAAACAATTCAACACAATTTACAAAGTAATGGGGTAAGCAGAAAGGAAAAAAACATGTGCCCAGTTCACAAACCCCTGAATCCTATCTGTGGACCCCCTAGTAGTCCACAGCATACACCACATATTAAGAACCCTTGTTCTACTGTACACCTTACCTCTGGTTGATAAGGCAAATTTATTTAAGGGTACATTTAATCTGTACAAATTATCTCACCCAAGTCTGCATTCCAAAAAGGAAAACAAAATCCAGTATCTCCCACACAGCCCTGAAAACTATACACACTGCACCTCTCCTGCCAACTGCACAAAAATACATCAGGAGTGGTCACATACTATCCCATACACCAACGAATTCATCAACCACCATTAAAGAACACTGCCATCTCCCAGGCTGATCCCTAACTCAAACTGCGGACAAGTAACACTCTGAATATTGTCACTGTTACCTTAGTGCTCAGAGAGCAAGGTTGTGTACTTCATAACCCCCAAAGGGGGGATATGTGTGACTTGACAGCATTGTCTCTTTGCCAAATAGTTTCTTGCTCTCCAGCTCTCACAGAGCACCCTGTATTTCCTCATTTTTCAGACCTTTTTTAAAAATGTTAGTGCTCATCAGCAGTGGAGAGAGGAAGTTGCAAAACAACTGCAGGGCTGCTTAGCTCATTCTCTTAATGTGACCAAGAAGTTAGTGAGAAGGCTAAAGCAAGAAGACAAACACCACCAATGGGTAGCTCCCAGTTCACCTCTTGTTTTCTCCTTGATGAACTTGGGCCTGCAGCTACAGCTAGGTTAAACATTTTACCAAGAATAATTGGAAAGAAGCTAAAGTCTTTAAAAGTATCCCTCCTCCTCCTGCTCCATTTTCATCTCTTTTTTTAAGATGGTCTTCCTGTGTTTGTCTGTTCCAACAGCTCAGAGCACCTGCAGCTCTGCAACAGAAACACTGATTGCATGCTCTCTTAATCCCAGATCTAAGCCTCCACCCACACCTTCATAAGTGTAACTGAGAAGCATTCAAGGCATATATAGTACTTAAATTGCATTTTCAAGTTTGCCACGATGAATGTAAGAAACTTTCCATTTCAGAAGGTAAGCTGTGATTCTCATTGTTCTATTGAGATTCTTTTTTCCTAGTCAACACTCCCCAGAGAAAGGATGATCCAGAACCTAAGCCAATGTTAGAACTCAATCCTGCACCCATTTCTGGTGTTCCATAGCCTTGAACTGTCCTAATTTAACAGAGAAAATCCTGATTAATCCTCTATGGCCTCACCAACTTAGCTGCTTCTACAATATCCCAGTTTCTCTCTCCTCCTCCTCCTCTCATATTCCCTCTTTGTCCTCAGCTTACTTACATTACTGTAAACTGAGTTCAAAGTACAAAAGTAGGTTGTACTTAGCTCATCATGGGTAAAAGAAGAGGAGTGGCATAATCTTGCCCTTCTCTAGACACTCTGGCAAAAACAAACTCCCACAGCCTTTCCTAGCTTGTGTGTTCTTCCTCATCAATAACTTTTGCCATTGTGACCACATTCTGAAATTGCTAGCCATATGTGTCTCAGTTTTCATCTATGAAATGTTGGAAGGTATGGTATTCTGTGCTTATATAGTTAGACCACTATGTCCCCAGA
Source organism: Ctenosaura bakeri (assembly GCA_948474755.1). Lineage (NCBI taxonomy): Eukaryota > Metazoa > Chordata > Lepidosauria > Squamata > Iguanidae > Ctenosaura > Ctenosaura bakeri. The sequence continues at coordinate 601,046 of CAOLHI010000430.1, forward strand.
GATCCAAATGAAGCAGCATTTTGTAATGTTTCACCCACCAAATGGTTAGCAAAGCAGGGCTAATGATTCAATAAGCAGTAATAAACACAACAGTTACATATATGTGAGGCAACCTCAGTTTTACAAACTTCAAAAAACAAAGTCACAAAAAGGGCTTTGCTGCCAAGATGGAACATCAATGGAAAATGGAAACAGAATTTATGAAAAGGGTCCTCTAGTTTGGTTCATCTCATCAAAGAAGTATTGCTTCATACAGGTAATTTTATTTTGTTTCGTGTTTTGCTTTGAGTAAAGTATCTGTGCTATGTCTAATTTCAAGTAGCGAGCAAAAAGCCATTTAAGTGACCAAGACAGACTTTATGCGCACATTATATGAACAAGCAGCTGAAAATGCATGCACAATTACAAACGAATCTTACAAAAAGTGAAACTGAGACTCTTCTTTTGCAATGTTAGTAAAGTTAACCCTGGAATATTTGGCTTGCAGTAATGGTTAATGGGTCTTGCCCAACCATTTTTCCTACAAATCATACACAGATATATATTGTCTTGAGGAAGAAACCAGCTACCAGACTTCTCAGATGCACAGTGGTAACCAAGTACCTCATCCTGGCTCAAAATATTATCTGCTGTTGTACAAGTGAAATTGCATCTCACTTCTGCATGCTATCATCTTCCATTAAGGTTTTCAAAATAAAACTGGCCAGGTAGATGTTAGTGATGCTCCAGGTACAGGATACTTGAATTCCTTCCAGTGTGATTATGTATTACATGTAACATCAGCTTCACCAGTGTTGACATTTACCATCACTTCCTTTGACCATTTTGGTAAAAGAACCTTCAACAATACTTACAGTCCTCTCCTAGAAATGTCTACGAGAGTGAGCCTAAGGAGACACTGCAAAGAAGACAGTGGGCAACTTGTCAGATTGCTGGAGGCATTCCACTGTCCCAAATGCCACCCCCTAAACAAAATCGGAAGCAGTCGAAATTCCACTTCTTATTTTGAAAGAACAGGTATTTTAAATGTTAAAGGAGGATGGAACTAAAGCCTATTTAAAAAGTTGCCATCCTTTTTTTTTCTTCCCCTTATCACTAGAAATTCATTCTTTTTATCACCAGAAAAAAAATTAGCCCAGGGAGTTTGGAGGTGTTGAGTTGTATATAAACAGAGTTGTGGAGACACATGCAACCCAAGCACATTGTCAGCTCAACCCTGGTATAAAAGATTATCCTCTAAGCTCTGAATGGGCCCACTAAGGATTTGGTGGGACTTCTATATGGATGGGCTGATTGAAATCTGACCAGGCTCCTGAGACAAAAGCGGCATGTGATCTTTGCTTGCTAATAAGCATTTGTGACCGTCACTAAAGATGTCACTTCCATCTACAAAAAGTCCTCTTAGAATTTAGTAGCAGAACACCATTTCAAAAAGTTGCACATTTCTCCTTGTGTGTGGGAAACTCAGACAATGGATCCATCACCAGTAATGGAAAGCAATTTCACTCTTAAAAAAAAACTTGTATAAAAATGCCTTTGCCCTGGCTATGCCTCAGTGTCCTCTGAATGTCCTATTACTTTCATCACCTATTTAAATCTGTCAGCGGAAAGCAATGAAAAAGCAGTAACCAATCATGGCTAACCAAGCACCACGACCAGAATAGGTGCACAGCAGTCTATTTGGAATATGTTAAGTCTTCTGCTGATTGAGATACAGCATTCTATTAGTCTTTTAAACCTAGAGTGTCTCCTGCTACTGCAATAGAATAAAGAGAATTACCATATTTCTTTCTTTTTTTTACAGCAGGAATAGGGAAGTTTAGGTTTCCAGATGCTGTTGGAACCCCAGAGCACCTATCAGCCTAGTTCAGTGTGTCTAGTAAGGAATTATGGGAGTTGTAGTCAAATAGCTGCTGGAGAACTACAGGAATGCCCCCTCAACATGAGTGAGATTCTTCTTTGTTCCTCATTTAAAAAGAACCAGATATGTTCCCAACATAGAGTATGTGCACAGAGTTTGTGAATGCCTAAACTTCTCTAGAACTGATATACCCACTGTTCACTAAACCTGTTTAACTACTTATTTGTGACATTTGCACACTGCCCTTCAAAATATTGATCCCAGAGTAGCTTATCATGTAAACCAAGATAAAGACAATAACATGGCTCCACTGTACTATCATAAATTTGTAGCTATTGATAATGTCAGTGTTTACTGAAAGATTTACTTATTCCCAAAATAACTATTGTGAATTCCCCAGTATGCAGAAAACAAACCAGTAAAAATCAATTTAAAACTACCATCATCACCACTCCAGAACAAAACCTTTCTGATTACAGGTATGGCAGCATCATTACTGGGCTTGGTCTCTATCAAATACACGGTTTGCAGCTTCAGAACTCAGCATGGCAGGTGTCCAGGAGAGAAACAAGGATAGCACATTCTGAGGCTGCTGAAAGTGTTTCCATGGAATGGAGCTCAGTACTGGGCCAATAATCTCTTATCAAATGAATTACTCCAACAACTAACAACACCAGATTCCTACAAGAAATCTATGCAAGTTTATGGAGGGTGTGTGTGTCATTTTATTTAAAAAGTATGTGTCTGGTAGGAAAAATAAAGGAAAGATAGACAGATAGTGGTTGGTTGGAATCCAAACTGCAAGAAGGTTTATCAACTTGATGAATCATTCATGTGTAATGGGTGACTACTATACAGTTACCACAGTAACCTAACTACACAGTTTCCTATTTTTGAAAGTTTGCAATAGACATCTACTGCTGGTCATTCACAAACTGATTGTGATCCAGCTAGCCACCATCACACAGCTGTTTGCCTGCTGGCACGAGCTATGCCTATATCACTGCAGTGTACACTTCGACCACCGGACTTTCTTGCTGAAAGAAACCCATTTTCTAGAGCTGGCTGGATTTTAAAGATTTTATTTAAGATGGGCAAACAAAAAAAAGTACACAAACATGCATTTAGAAAAAATTCATTATAAAATGTCTGTTTGCATCAAAACCATTGTGATCCCAATTATCAATGACACATAAAATACAGAAGATGAAACAACGTATGGAAGTTTCTGATAGGCATCTTCACTTGGATGCATTTGAAAAATCACTGATGATAAATATACTGAATCACTAATACCAGAAGTCTCACATTCAGGCACGGGATGTGTGATAGAGGAGGACATTCTAGAGAGGCAAGAGACAAGAGGCTCCTGGCACTGACAACCTCCAGTGCCAAGAAATCCTCATGCTTACAACCAAAAATGTTAGGAAACCCTGTTGCAAAAACAAGCCAAGATAAAGAACCAACAAGGCTCTTGTGTAAGAAGCCTTGTCCAGCTGGCATCAATGCCAGGAGCAATGCAGTACACTTGCTCTCTTGTAGACTAATAGCCACTTTTCCGCCTTTGTGCTTGGGATTCAGAGAGTACCCCAAGGCAGGCCTCTCACTGTGACATGTTCCTAGGGCCAGCTGAGGGGCCTATCTTTAGCTCTTCACTTATCAGAGGCTTTAAATAACTATGAAAAACACAGAAGGCTTCAGTTACTAAGCACAGAACACAGCTCTCTGCATGAAGACATCCCCTTAAACTGCTGACTTTGAGCAAACTGAAGCTCAAAGTGGGCTGCCAGACTGAGCACAAAAAAACTTCAGAGAGCCAGGTATTTGCCTTGTCATTTTAAAGAAAGAATTGTTTGTACAGGAAAAGCATAAGGTTACCTCTGATTCTACTAGGTCATGTCTAGTGAGTGTCCTCCTGTATGATATCTGCTCAAACAAAATGAGCAGAATTCTGCCAGATCTGCTTATAGCATTTCTACTGCCATTTTACCAAACTGCTGCAATCCAAATGCATCCAAAAAATGTGGAGAAGCCTCAGGTGAATACTGTACTTGCACTAATGAGAGGCTAAAAAAATATCATCCTCAAGTTAGCCTATGACCTGCAGAACTGAAACGCATCATCTATGTACCTTGTTTCTCCTTAAGGGAGAAAACACAAAACAATATCCCATTGAACCCTTGCTGAGAGACAAGGCGCCAAGTGGATTGCTGCTGATACTCGGGCTATTCTCAGACTCTGACAGATCTTGCTGAAGCCTGCATCATGAGAAAAGAATTCCTGCACTCAGAATTTAGTCACAGCAGGCCAGGGTTCTCCCCTGAGAACCAAGAGAGAGGCTATAATAGGCAGAAGTTAGTGAAATGATTGGGACCAGCTCAGGGCAGCCTATTGCTTCTGCTCCATGGTGTAACTGAGATAGGTGCACACTTAAACACAGCAAGCTATATTAAGTAAAGTTTCGATGTGGCCAAGAAAGGTATTGCAGAGAACACCCAGAAGAGAAAAATCACACTAAAGATGAAGTGTGTGTGCTGGTGGTATGTGTGTGTGTTTGTGCATTAAGCCAATAGACACAGACAGCTCATGAAGCAGGGACTCTACCTACCACAATGTTAACATTCTCTTGGTAAAGTCCACAAAAGATTGCTCCCCACATAATAGGTTATCTTTTGTAAGAAATATTCTCCACGTAAAATAGTTGGGGGGAAAACTCTTTTGCCCTGTAAAAAATGTCTACAAGTTGCCTACAGAAGAAACACGGCTGAAGTTGAAGCCATCAGACCCACAAAGAATGGACTGGCAGAACTGTCAATCTTTCGAAAAAGTAAACAATCTGTCAGAGCCAAGACAACTCTGTATAAGGGCTTCACATGTTATAAAAAATGATGGAAAAGAAATTCTCAAGCGTGTACATACTTAACACTTTTTCTTTTAGCATATGAAGATGAATTTCTACATCAGCCCTCAAGGAGGAGGGAATATACAGAAACTCAGCTCACTTCTAGAGCCAAAGCTTCTACCCATCTTGCATAGATGCTCACACATATGCTACTCACATTCCATGTAACATATAAACAGTTTCTGAGAACAAATAAGGATGCTATGTTTTTACAAGATCATACTATGATGAATTTCCTGCAGGACTGTGGCATACACTTGTTGCCAATCTATTCTGTCTAACAGTAGTAAGGGAAACATGGAAGGGAACAAGAGGAGAGGAAAAAATTATTTAGTCCCCTTGTAAAATTTTATGAATGAGGCATAGTGAAAGCATAATAAAAAACTTGCTGGAAACACCAAAGAATATTTGTTCCACAACACTGTAAGGCTACCTATGCCTTCTTACGGACAACTAGGTATTCAGCTGTTTTGAGTCTTCTGCTGTCACAGAAGTGAACAATAGAAAGAAAGTGGCAACAGAAGCCTACAAATCATCAGTTCTGTTGATGACAGCCAAGCTCTCTTGCTATTTGCAGATGAAACCATGATTCAGCTTTGCCTTTAGACCACAAACAGTCAATTTATTGAGTCCAGAGCAAGGAAGAGAACATCTGACCCTCCAGATATTGTGCTGCAACTTACATCAGCCCTAGTCAGAATAACTTAATCATAAAGGCTAGAGCTGTAATTGAACAACATTTGGAAAACCAATATATTCTTCACCTCTGGTTTACATAGTACAATACAATTAACACAGTGCTGCTTCTAGGAGTATGAAGCTGTAATACACTAGTAATGTTCTCTCTTGTAAATCTTTGCATCCACGGCATGTCACTACATTAAGCTTACACCTCATAGCATTACCATTAAGCCAATGCTTCTTTTTTTAACAAAAAAATGACTTAACATATCATCAAGTGACTAAAGCTACAAACCTAAATACATTTGCTAGGGAGTAAAGTTCACTGAATATAGCAAGACTTAATCTAATTTACGACTTTAGTCAATTTTTAATGTATGATTTATCTATAATTTCCAAGGGGTCCAACACTGATCCCTTAAAATTATAAATAAATATATTTACAGGAGATAGGGGAGCACAGAAGCTATCCGTCCATGAGAAGACTTCACCCCCAGAACCATTTACCAGGATTGGTATCAGGGGCTGGCATCACTGGGCACCTGTCAAGGCCAACTTCTCAGTGGAGCACACAGTGCCATCCTCTAGAGTCTCTGGCCCTACTGCTACTCCTTACTGCATACTCCTTGCCTGTTCTACTGTTCACAATGGTGGCTGGTGGCTCTAATGTCAGTGGAGCAATGAATGTACTCCAGGTTTTACTCTGAACTTTAAATGAGCTATCAAAGGTACTGAACCCTATCCTCAAACTAAGTTCAGCACTTTGAATATTTCCTTTAAACTTCACACCAAAACTTAAACCAGATTCACTGTCCTACTGACTGTCCCTTCAAAGCAAGGATGAACTGGCCAACAGGAGCCAGGAGAAGAAATGAGTAGCCTCTGTTTGCCTTATCATCTCCCTCTGGGGTGACTGGGCAGATGCATATGGACAGGAGTATTAGCAATGACGAAGGTAAGACCTGATTATGAAATGTTATGGACTCAGCAGAGTGGTACATTGTACTTTAAAAACACCATAGGCTTGAAATGGCTCTCCCTCCTTGCTGTGGAACAGCAAGATAGAAAACAATGCAATGGGACAGATACTAAGCTTTGGAAACCAGGTTAACACAGTAATTTATAAACTTTCTTTGCTTTAGAGATTCCTGCCTTTTCCAACCTGCTGAGAATAAGGCAGGGGCAGGGTTCTATTGCTGATGACTCCTATGAGATGGTGGCCTGGCTAGTTGGGCCTCATTGCTGCCTCACATGACCCTCAATATTCTCTTGTGACTACAAACTGCTAGAGAAAGGAGATACCATCAGAATGCCTTTCATAGATATTCCTCTGCCATCAAGGTGGCCAGGTGTTCTGCTTTCTTTGATGGCATTCTACACATGAAAAGCTTTTCCATTTAACTCTGGTTTAAAAATAAGGAATCACAGGAAGAGAGAGTAGTGTCATCAAACTGCCCATCAAGAGTGAGTAGCTGGAGAGCAGAACAAACAGAGAGGGACAAGTCACAGACTTCCCTACCATGGTCATGGGTATTTCATTTCTATTTCAATTATAGTTATTATAGTAATTACAGTTAATGATCTTGCATCTATTCATAAAAATTAATACCTGAAAATTTGAATGCAAATCCGCACACCTCTTTGCCTTATTTCTGGTGACGTGCAAGTGGTCTATCTGCAGTTGCAGACCTTACAAATCAAGATTTTCCAGAAAAATGACTGGGATAACATATGAAGCAGGAATAACTGAGGCAGACAGCATTTCATTTTCAAACATCTTTGGCCCTTAGTTTTTCAAGTCCAGGGGAAGCTGGGATATTCTGTCCTCACTCTTTTTTACCTTGATTGTGGATATAATGATTGGTAGAGAAGATCACAGAGATAGTGTCCCAGGCAGCCCTCATTGTCTATGCAAAGAGAAAGCAGACTCAAAATGGGGAAGTGACCCATTAGTCACCACCGCACTGCAGTAGTTTTGGAGCCTTTGCAGAATTAAGAAATACTACAAATACAGAAGCAGACGACGGGCCCTATCTTCATCCCAACAACTAATGCCCCAGCTGCAGAGGGAAAGAAGAAGATGCAGTATCTGCTGGACTTAATCCCCTCCTACACTGCCGTCCCCTTTTCCTTTTGTGTCATGTCTTAATAAGATCGTAATCCTGAGGTCAAGGAACTGTTCTGTTGCACCATGTAAAATGATGGTTGCTATACAAAGATGATGATGATGATGATGATGATGATGATGATGATGATGATAAATCAATAATAATAGGAAGGACAGGAGTTGCATAATAAAGCTGGCGAGCAATTGAATCACTACATTATTTTAGCCCAAGCTTTTCTGTAGCATAGGCTGTTGTGTTGTTAACAAGCATTTGGGTCAGAGGCCAAATGTTTTCCTTTCCATGCTTGAAATACCACAGTCAGAAGCAGCTCAGATATTTAGTACAGTGAAAATATTACTGCTCTGGGTAGGTAGCAGATTCAGAAAGATAAAGCCTCCTCGTTTTCAAGTAAAGCAGAAGAACCCATTTGAGGGTCCAGCATCATTCCCCGCTAAAGATGACCACTGCATCTGTTAAAACTGTTTTATCATTTGTTTGTACTCTTTTTTTACTATTTGATATCATAAAATCACTACAAAGTGCTTCAAAATTCCTGTTACTACTTAACTGAGACACAGATCTCTTGAATCATGTATTTGCTGCCACTGAAACACATAGACACACACAAGATTTCAGGAACTTTTAGAATAAGTGGTAGCAAGTACACTTAAAAGTTAAAAAATAGCCCAGGGGTTTTCAGTCTTCCTGCTTGTAATAAAAATACACATATTCATTCACCTGCTGAGGAACTCTGGCACATCTACCATGATATCCTAGCAATTGTGTATATAGGATATACTCTTGGATTATGACAGCCAATCAACCAAAATACCTGGCCCAATTCATTATTTTGTTTTGAACCTCTGGACCAGTTGCCAGACTTGTGCACGTAAATGCCAAACAAACAAGATTATTTCCACTTAGCATTCATGCCTTGGAAACTGCATAGCCAATACCATACACATTATTTTGCACTCAAAATGCTCTTGATTTGCCTGGCACACCCAAGATTACTTGAATTTTGGCATACTTCTCTTAGGGGAAAGAACAGCTTTTGAACACACTTCTGTAAAGATGCATAAACATGTACTGCTAGACCAATATCCAGTTGAAGTCATTCTTTTTTGCCCAGTTCCCCCTTTGTGAAGCTACAAATGTAAGAATATGCTGCTGAGGGATGCCATAATTGAAATCCATCAAATGGAAGTTCCATCTCAACTGGAAAGAGGTAGAGCAGCTAGCACAAATGGGAAAGTTTTTCCATACACTTAACAGCAGACATATGGGTGGGCAGATCAAGGATTACAAATTGAAATGGAAGGGTTAAATTTCCCCTTCCTGCACTCTGGTGTCCTGATGAACTCCCCCTCCCCACACTTATTAATTCCTAAGATGTTTCTAAATCATGCATCCATCATCACACCGAGAGACTGGAGATACTACTTTGTGGACTACAGTTCCTAGAATTGCCCAGCAAGCATGGCCAGTGACCATGCTAACTGGAAGATGCTGGGAGCTGTAGTTGCCAAAAGGAAGTTTTCAAGCTCTAACCATGTTTAGTTCAGCTCAAGGTGAAGAATTTTTAGCTTCAGGTAGAGGATGGTATAGCTGCATCAGCTAGGGGCCTTTTCCTGCCTTTCCCACAACTATGTCTTCTCCCCTGTAACACAAGAACCCATAATTGACTTCAATTATTGAATACTGTACTGTCTCATGAAATAAGGCACTAACAAAATAAAAACAAATCAAAGATTAAAACCAAAACCTTAACACAAGAACAAATACATTTTGAAAACACTCAGCAACAGAAGACACAGTCAGCCCCTAACTGCTTCAAAAACAGACCAACTCATATGCCAAAGTCCTGCCTGAATAAAAATGTCTTTGCCCATTGGTTGAAGAACAACAGGTCTTTCTAGGAAAAGAGTCACAGAGACCAGAAGCAGTCACTAAGAAGGCTCTTTTGTTGTGTCTGCACAAAATGAATCCCTCTGGTGGTGGCACCTGACCCAGAGAAGAATCTCTCCCTGAGCTTTTAAAACCTGGACAGATTCATATAGGAAAATAAGAATCACTGGAAATGAAGGCCAAACACACATATTTAGGCTGAAACCCAACCAAGCAGAAGTAACCCAGAATGCATGAGAACCAGAGCTAACAGAAGTAGCTAAAAGAGCTCCTTGAATATTAAGTCCATCGGTGTACCTTTATGACACAGTTCTAGCAATATGGGTGTAATATCTGTGCCTTCAAGTCACTAGTCAACTTATGGCAACCCCATGAATTTTGTAGGCTTTTCTTAGGCACAGAAAATTCAGGTGGTTTTGCCAACAGTTTCCCTTGAAACACCAGTCTACAGCACCTGACATTCATTGGCAGTCTCCCATCTGAATACTAACTAGGGCTGACCCTGCTTAGATTCCAAGATCATGCAGCATCTGGTGCCTTTAGGGTATTTAAGCAACTATATGTCACCGCTCAAAATGCCATAGCTCCATCCTACAGGATCCTGGGTTTTGCAGTTTGGTGAAGCACTTCAACATCTCTGCTGAAGTTCAGGGGAATGGGTCAGAGGATTCTCAGTGAACAACAAACCTCAAGAGTTTCACATAATGGAGCCGTGACAGCTGAAGTGACCTCAAACTGCTATAATTATATAGTGCAGACACACTCCATAAAGGACTACCATCTCTGTTTTTCTCTAAAACTGATGGATAAGACCACGTGGTCCGCATCTAAAATTATTATTCTGGTTAGTTCTGGTCAATCTTAGGGGAAATTTTTGTTATTTCAAGGCAGGAGTCCACAAAACATTGTTAATATGAAAAACTGTATCTCTAAACTAGTTTCTGGCTGAAAACTACTTTTTTTTAACCCTAATTTTTAAAATTTGAGCTCAGGTGTTTAGGAAGTCCATGGGGGACAGGGACCAAGTGGCATATGAACCCCCTGGACTGAACAGAATCTGTAGCAACAGTCTCCACCCCTGTTTTAGAACATTTGTCCATCTCTCTTTTCCAGGAGCCCTTACCATTTGGATGTATAGCCTGACTCCTGTGGAGCAGCAGTGTTGCCCCCCTGGTAAACCCTGTCCTGGGGTCTACAACTTTGATATAAAACCCAATCTAACCCACCAGAGAGGTCACCTGGATGAGCACACAGGCAACAACAGTTGCACGATCGAAAGAACCAGGTCAGGCCAGTAAACTCCCCAGTCACGTAGCCACAGGAGACCTCAAGCTGTGCCAACCCACAGTGGACAAAAGGTTCTCAGCCTTTAAGGAGCCAGCTTGAAGGGATTAAGAGTTTTTCCCACAAAGTTGGGCACTGGAAGCAATAAAATGTTATCAGGCAAGGACCATCTGCATAAACTCACACTGCAATCCAAAGCGGTGGAAGTTCCTGATACTTGGGTAACACCTTATGTTTCAATATCAAAGAAGGTGCCAGTGTGAAGTTGTTGTTCCGTTGCTGTCCCCTTTGTACTACCTGGGAGAGGATTTGCCCTCAGGGTAAATTTTTCCTACAAATAGTCCCCGTTTTTGACTAGTTCTTTGGATACCTCCCGGTCATACCAAGTGACCATTCCCCCTCCTGGCAGCTGCATGGTTCTCTCAGCGTCTTTTTGCTGAATTCCAGTTCTTCCACTGCCTTCCCAGACCAAGGACTTCAGGAAAAGGTGCAGTATCACCCAAACTATGAATCCTTCAACAATCCCTCTGTCTTATTTCCACTCTTTATTTCTCTTTAGCCCTTGGATGTGTGTGTGAGTGTTTGCATTGATGAGTGCTACTACTGTTTAATAAAGTTATTCATTGGACCTTTTTGTGTGATTTCAGACTGGGCCCCATAAAAACTGGGTAAAAGATCTCACTAGATTACCCTGCCTCTTGCATTGCTATTGCTTGTGCTGCATTGAGCTTACTTTCCCCATCACTTGTAGCATATCGAGGTGTCCCTCTGGGACCCCCAGATTTTCAGGGTAACACCAGCCTCTGTCCCTCCTCATTATCTCTGACACGTAGAAACCTGATGTGGCTACCAGTAAAGACATGCTGGAAATAAGCTAAAGCACCCTACCTATTATTACTATAGTACTGGAAAAGATTCTCAAGTGAAGTTCTGGTGAACAGGACACAAATTATGTCCTGCTTCGATACCTAGTGGTAGATAAAATTCATTCTAACATGTATATATTATATTTGACTTCTCCTCTCCTTTTATCATCTGCTTTCTGAGTGAAAAAAAAACTTCTTGATATATATACAACACATTTATCATCAAGACTATGTTGGCACTACCCTCCACTCTGTCACAGTCTGCCAGGCAAGATCCATACAAGCTCCTTAGTTCTACTTCTGGTTCCACCCAGGTATTCCTGAAGAAATGTGCCTTATTTTCCTTCACATTAGGCAACAGGGAGATGCATCAGGGACCAGCATGTCATAGTATCACTGAAGGATGCTTGCATCAGTTTTCTTTAAAGACAGCTGTCCCACAAAATTCTGCTGAACGCAGAAAGCTTGGTGGTTCCAGGAAAACTGCTCATCTGGTCCCTGGCATGGTCATGAGAATCGCACACTTTTCTGTGTGGCACTCAACTGGCCATACCTGAGAGTGTACATAGTTATTTATTTCATGCCCCCATACTAACACAGTTGGTTCTTTAGGAAAAAAATGTTGGCAAGCCAATTTAAGGAGCATACTGGAGTGTTTAGATGTACACTGCCACCTAAAAGTGATGGACCTCCAAGGAACCTGCTTTAGTCTTGCAAATTCAGGGCTGTGGTTTCCTTGACTCAGTTTATATAGAATATTGGCTCTTGCCCAGCATGAACTGATAGCATGACCTAGAATATACCCCAAACATTCCTCAAGTTGTACATTGCAAAGGAAGACAGGGAATGAGTGAGCAAGTTTGGTTGTCTTTTGGAGACGCTTATCTGCCATCAATCAACTTTTCACTCAGAAATTCAAAGGTTTCCTGGAACATGGCTTGAAATTCAAAAGGTAGATTGGGTTTTAGTGTACAGAATGTGCAAAAATGATTGAAGCACCAAATCTAAAAACAGCCTCAGTTTAACTAACAAATGACTGCACTTTAAAGATTAATATATTCGCTGTAGAACTGTTCATCTTTAAGGTTCCACAGTGGCAAGATTTATCCTTGTTTTTTCTGCAAATGACTTTCCTTGTTTCCCATTTAAATTTGGTAACAACTGTTTATACTGCGTTTTAAACTTAATAGAATGGTAGTAGAGGAACAGGGATCCACCTTAGGCCTACTTGCACGTTTTTGTACAATTAATCCTTGTGCAGTTTCAAACAATAACAATCAAACCACACACAACAGAATAAAATGTCTAATTCTATCTTGGTTAGTAATAAGAACAACAAGAATAACAACAGTAATGAAACATTTTCAAAAACCAATGATTTCTGCTAGCTGTGAGCAAAAATCACACAAACATTTCAAGGCACTATGAAAAGAATTATCAGGCACAACAAAACATCTCTTCCGTTTGCACTATCAGTAATTCAACATATGCCTTTGACAACATCTATAATCCTTGTAGGAAACCACCACAAACCCTAATTCAAATTATGTTCCATTTCAAGTAACACCAGATGAAAGGATGGAAACAGAAACACACAAATTATTTGAGAAGCACTTAGGAAATTAAACAAAATTTAATCAGCTTTCTAGAGATAGAGACAAATGGATTAAATTATCCAATTGGTGTGAATCAACACACTCTATAGTAGTTTGGGTACAGGAGTCTGTGTTAACAGCAGTCTCAGCAAATTGTTCAGCAGCATCCTCAACAAAAGGATTATCTGGTACCTAACAAAGCATACATTAATCCTTGAAAGCTATATTACTACATCTCTTTCTGGCAGAGACTAGCACAGGTGGCAAGAGCTTTCATTCGCACTATTTAGAGTGTAACTCTGTAAATGCTTATCTGGGAGTAAGCCTCAGCAAACACAATTGTACTTACTCCTGAGTAGATATAAATAAGGCTGTAACAGCTAATAAAAGAAACTGAGGCAGCCAAACCAATTCCAAGATAGTTCTACTAAAATCAATCACACACTTTGAGACCAAGAAGGACAAGCATCCTGGATGTGGTCTTCTACATCAATCTAACAATGGTCTTCTTATCTTTGTAGAAAACTGCCTAAAAACAAGTTGAAATGCATTCCGTCCCTCCCCTGACTCTGGCTTGCAAAACCCAAACAGTAAGGCTGGGGGTGGGAGGTGGAATGAATGATCAACCAGACTTCAAAGCCATTCGTTATCACCTAGTGGAGGGCAGTTGCATCATGCAATGCTGTGGGGAAATTATTAATTTATTTTATCCCATAACTAGTCCTAGATTCCTTCCTGACCTTGATGACACTGGCAAAACATGACGAGTATTGTTTATTCTGCTTCAGTTTTAATATAAAATTGAAAGCATTACTTCTTTGGATTATTTTATTGTATCTGCAGCATATACTACTGAGATGCTGGAAGAGATGAGAGTTTTTCTGCCATGAAAGACATATGTGCTTATTATTTTTAGGTTGCTCACCATCTCCTACACAGGTGGCAAGCCATTACAATCAGTGACAAACATGAAAAATGATGTCTGCAAGCTTCGAAGTCATCCCAAGCCAAAAAAAAAGGCCCTGATAAAGATCCACAAAATTCCTCATCAACATCAAAAACAAACCTATATATTACAATTAATTAGTTATACAACATTTTACCATTCTGTGACCCAGCATAAGAGTTTCATATTGCAGTTTAACCTGTTTCCATAGAGAAGGAAAAAAGAATGTACTTGATGTCATCAAAGAATATCCACAGTGTGAAGAGTACAATTGCATTCATCAACATGTATTTTTACACAAATAAATATGAAACCGTTTCGAATGAGTCTGTTTTCCTGAAATTATAAAATGTTTTTGTGCTTTCCCTTGATTATTTCAAAGGTGCACCACACAGTCCCAGGCAGAACAAGAATATTTATAAATGTGCAGAACCCAGCTGGGAGGGCTACCAACGTGTAATTATATCTTTGGTTGTATTACCCTCTCTTGTGTACAGGGGCTGCAGCTGTCCTTCGTTCCCAATAATAAACAAGTGAAAAGAACAGCCTGTGACTTGACTTCCCAAGAAGATCTCAACAGTTTCTCTAATCAAATTCAGGCTTGTCTTTACTTTGCCCTTAATGCCCTCTTCTCACGGCTATATGCTTACAAATGACGATCGGCAACGGGTTGATAAAAGCATCACAGAAAGAACTCTGCAAAATGCTTTACTACATTTCACCCTTCTCAGGCAGGCTCTACTATGTGAGGCAGAGGAAAGTTACTAGTAACTTAGAAAAGTTACCAGTCTGGACCACACTTACTAGAACATTCCCATCAGATTTTGCTTACAACTCCCTGAATATGCCAGCTAGAATAGCCAGTGAAATTCTGGGAGCTCTAGTCCAAAACAAAAACAAAAACAAAAAGCTCTGCTTTTAGGGATACTGTGGCCCCCTGCACATGTAGGGTTTCCATTCCAAGAACCCCTACAAATAGTGGAAACTGCAAATATTCATGTTCCATCATATTCAGTGGTAGTGATGTGCGTGCAGACTCTTCAGTGCATCTGCATTCACGCTGCCATTTTAGGTACAAGATGTGACACTTCACATGAACTGGAAGATACAGATGCAAAGGCTGCAGGTAAGGAAGGCCCACTGTATGCCCTCGCACTTGAGAACATCTCCTCTCAGATTCCAGTCCAAATATCTGCACCAAAATTCTTCTCTGGAGTCAGGAATGAGGTTTTCAAACTCACTGTTTTCAACCTTAGCAATCAGACTATTCATTTACTTAAATAATTTACATCCAGCCTTTATCCCAATATGAGACCCAATTTAAATTAAATTGTAAAGCAATATATAGTACAAAAGTTTTAACACTCAGTAAACAATCCAATTAAAACATTAATTTAAAGCAATCAAAAACAAATTAAAAACTTCATAAGAGATACAACACAGCTATTAAACATCCTTCTGCTTTAACCAGTTAAAGGTGGAAGGCCTCCTTAAACAAAAGGGTATCTGCCCATCACAGAAAAGAGAGCAAAGAGGTGGTCAACCCAACCTCTCTGGTAAAGGAGTTCCATAGCCAAGGGGCAGCCATCAAGAAGTCTAGCAGTAAAAGCAAAAAACATGTCTAAGAAAGAAGTGTGCCAACGTTTTTCATACTGTTACTAAATAATCCCCTCCTTGTGTACTCTAACATTCACAAAATCCACAGGCTTCCCCCATCCCACGCCACCATAACTACACTGTTCGTTGGTGACAATATGTAATCACCCACACTCCTATTTGCACTGGAAAATCAGCATCAGCTGTGGGGAACAACAGGGATGGGCTTCCTTTCAGCGCCCACCATGCCAAAAAATGTTTCACCCATCCTGTGTCAAACGTCTTCCTGAACCAAACAGTTAAGCAACCCAGCCTTTGTCATGGGAGGAAAGACCAAAGCATATGGAATTTTTGTTGATTTAGGAACCTGGACAATTTTCTCACCCAATAAAATGAACTTGGTCACTAAATCTAGTTTTTTCCAGTGGTTCGGCTCAGGCTCTGTTGGCTCCAGAAATCCAAACAACCATAGTAGATTGAGAATGACCTTTGACTGCATACTTATCACATATTGTTGATAATAGCAGACAAGCTTTTGATCTTCACAAAACTCCACTCCTACCCCACCCACCCACCCACACCTTAGGCAGGAAAGCTGCTGAAATCCTTTCAAGATCTCTCTGTCAGCTTCAAGTTTGCTAATTCCCACCATCATTAGCTGGCTCATTGTAACCCCTAACACAGAGTTAAGAGTACTGCATTTTTTAAAAGGTAATATGCAGCCAATATACCTTCTTGATTTCCAATCAACTGTGGATGGAGATGACATAGATCAGTACCTCTGTACCTGCATAAGGAAAGTTTAACCATTCTTCAATCTACTTGTTCCGCAAATTAAATTCTCTCTCACCCCTTCTCTCTCATCACTCACTGTCTGTCTGTCTCTCACACAAACAGCATTTTTTAAAAGAAAAAAGTTTAATTTTTAGCCTCCATTCAATCACTGAAGGAAAGGTTTAAATATCCCATACCCAAACACAGTGGTCCCAAT
Organism: Ctenosaura bakeri; assembly: GCA_948474755.1. Lineage (NCBI taxonomy): Eukaryota > Metazoa > Chordata > Lepidosauria > Squamata > Iguanidae > Ctenosaura > Ctenosaura bakeri. Next base: position 617,784 of record CAOLHI010000430.1, read on the forward strand.
CCACATGGGGGGGGCACACACTTGTAAGAAAAGAACAAAGCTGAGCTGCATAAAACATTTAAGCCGAGCACATAACTTAGCCTTTAAAACAGAAAGCACCTCTTTGCCTCCTGTTCTGTTGTTTGTGGTAGTGCTATTAGTGACACGTACAGTGTTTAGATTCATGTCTTCTCCAGATCCCATCTTGGGATACTTAGATTCACTCAGATGTGATTATATTCAGTATGGATACTCACATTCAGTCTGATTGGCCACAGGTCTCTGACTCCCAGACCATTTCCAGAGAGGGGAGTAGTGGTTCACTACATGTCAAGAGTGGTGTTTTTATACTCTGATTCAGAAACTGAGCTATCTGCATACACACCCATTTATACTGTACTACCGCGGAGAACAGCGGTTGCTGCATCCACAACAGCAAGTCCCTGGCCACTCCCATTCCCCTCCCTCACCCTGCCTTGACATTGCTGATTGGTCTGTTTTTTTAAAAAAATGCACATATTTTAACACACTTCTGCATTGCTACATTTGTGAGTAGGAATGTATGCTCATTGATACATGGAAAAAAACACATCTTAATAGTCCATTACCAGATCCACTCTCTTCCTGCTGTCTGTTTAACGCACGAAGACAATAATGACGGCAGCCTGTCCTCTGATGGGCAGAAAGAGATAGGAACAGAAATGATGGAAGGGACAGCCTGGGAACGCTCATAGCTGGCCACTTCTGCGATGTGAATTGATGCTACACTTCTGCATTTAGGTGAAAACTGAAGCAGAATTGGTTTGGGAGATTTACACCAGAGTTTTTCCAGTTTTCAGATACAGTGGTTTCTCATCACAATGAACCATGCTAGGAGCTGAAAACATGCAGACCAAGAGGAAAACTACAATGCTACAATGTGCAGACAGGAGGGTAAGAATTTGAGGTGACTATGAAGTATCAACCTCATGCAGAAATAGCCCAAGAAATGGGATGCCAGACCATGCAGACTGGGAAAGAGCATGGAGGCCACTGTGGTGAGATGGTGCCAGAGATAATATTGTTGCTACCCCTATGTTGCCTTAGATCATGGATCTATTTAGCCCAACACTACCCACACTAACTGGCAGTGGCCTTCCAGGGTTTCAGGCAGGAGTATGTCCCTGCTCTGCCTGGAGAGAACAGAAACTGAACTAGGTCTAAAGGACAAGTCAACTGAAGACTTTCTGAAAGATTGGAAACCATATAAGGACTTTTTGAGCAACAAGAAATCTAATGATGTAATAATCCGAGGTTATGGTTATTGGTAATTTGTAGGATTATTTAGTTGGATCTATAATGGTAAAATATATTTTTCCTTCTTTTGTATTTTTCCTTTCATTACAGTTAGGCTTGGTGGGGTCAAAGCCCTACCCTGTTTTAATTATATAGTGTGCCCTCTGTATATGCAGGGGTTCTGTTGCAGAAATCCCCACATAAAACAAAAAATGTGAAGGGTAGCTTCCTATTATAGGCAATGGACATGCCACAGGCACAAATCCACTGCATCCCCTTGACTATAACGGGACGCAAAGCTTCACATGACTTCACATTTGTGTATACAGAGGTCACTGTGAAGGAAGGTCCCTAGTATGTCTTTTTTCTCCTTCTTCCTCTTTTTTCTGTTATTTTTCTGAATGTATGTTACTTTGTGAATCAGTTTGTTAGTGTTAAAAATCAATCAATAAATAAAAAGAAATTGAACCTGGGACTTTTTATGTTAAAAGTACATATGCTACCTCTGACCTGTAGTTTTTCCTATATGTGGATACTGTTAACCAGTTCTCAACCCTTTTTTAAAAAACTTATGACACTATGTAGAGACTCTAGTACTAAACCTACAATTGTGAACCTGTGTGCCAATGATCTTGCTTTTAGTATTGTAAATTGCTTAGTAATATATGGTATATCCAGCTGTATTTGGATTTCTTGGGCACCGATAAATTAGTCAAGCTGAACAGTAACATTCACCAAGGAGATAGATTTTTATTTGCATCTCAGCATACAATGACAATATTTACCAATAATATTAAACACTCCAGTTTAATAAAATATTACTATTAATAGGTTATTTAATCAAAATTCTTGGGCTGTTTGAATTTGTCTGTTGACCCAAAGCACAAATATTGATTCTGTATTTAACTACTGTGAGAAACTGAAATTGCAAGATTATTCTGAGCCTCAATTTCATTTTTAGGATAAGGAAATAAAACTAGTTTTGGTAACAGTCATGTTTTACCCCTTTCCTGTTTGAGCTATTATTAAACATACAAAGATGGAAGTTCCGCTTGTGAAATTCTATCCTTTGTAAACCAGAACAACTCCCACAGTCTTTATTCTGTGGGAGATATGGAAGGAAGGAATTTTGAGGCACCATTTAATGAAAGCATTTACAAATATTTCAGATTTCTAATGGCCCACTCCTGTGGCATTCACAGCAGTGTACTCAAAATTCTACAAATAGAGAGAAGAGGCCTGTGTCGGTGCATTGTAGGATATGCCAAGTGTTACAGTTTTTGTAAATCTATGCTTCTTGGCAGGGCTTACACTCACAAAGCACACAGTGCCAAGGAAAATGTATAATTTTTATGAGAAAGTGTGGTTAATTCTACAAACTATGGTCTTCAAAACTGTTTCTCTCTTTCCCTAATTGAGAAAGAAGTTTCTGGTTCTGAGATCAAAAGGGTTGCAGCTAGAGGTAAGAGTGTACAAGCAGGATATATATAGACAGAGAGAAAGAAAGAGAGACAGACAGACAGATAATGAGCCAGCATCAATTTCCTTCCCCCAGCCACTGACCTTGGATCTGTCACACACTCTCTAACCCAGAAAACCTGTGATAACCTTAGGGTCACCATAAGTTGAAAATGATTTGAAGGCACACAACAACAAATAAATACACAGACACACAGACACACACACACATTGCATATGCACTGTGGCATTTCTTCCCTGAAAAAGTTACTATTGGCACTCCCAGAATCCTCCAACCAGCACTACCACTTCTTTCTTCTTAGCATACTTTTGGGTTGTCAGTTTCTGCCTTGGAGCAAGTAACAGCAACAGAAAATATATTGGCTACCTGGCAACGATTCTGACTCCTTCATGGTAGAAACTAGAGAAGAGTTTTTGCCATTTCAATATTCTTACTCTACAGGCAATACAATTCAGCTTCTTTCCATAGCAACAATTCAAATGAGCTCCTGTACTGGGGAAGGACTCACCATACTGCTTCTTGACTCCCCTCACAACAAAAATTGTTTTGGCTTCTCCTCATCCTGGGTTCTGCCCCTTTGCTCAATGCAACACCTCCTTCTACCTCCCTTTCCTAGAAGAAGTGAAGGTGTTCTTGGGAGAATGAAAGAGGAAATTACCAATCGACAGAAGGGAAGCGGAGACATGGGGAGTAAACAAAGCCAAGTTCTTCTTGGGCCCTTTCCACATGTGGAGGGCGAAACGGGGGGAAAGCGCTAAAACGGAGCTTACCGGCAGCCGGGTAAGTCCGTCGCCATGAGGAGCAGTGCGAGCTCGCTGCTCCGCAGTCCTCCAGCGTCCAAAATGGCGGCTTCGGCGTCCAAAATGGCGGCTTCCAGCTGGCGAAGGCTCTCCACCAACCGGAGAAGCTCACCAGCCGGAAGCCCACTCCCGGCAGATCTGCAGGCACGCACTAGTGCGCCCCTGCAAATCTGCACCGGAGCATGGCGACAGAGCTGCATGGGGCTGCACGCTCCGTGCTTTTTAAAAACCTCTGAAAAGAGGTTTTTTAAAAACATGCTGCGCCACCAGTTCCGGTTGCTTCGGAGCGGATTGAGGTGCAGAACTATGAAAAGTAGTCCGCCCCAATCCACTCCACGGTGCAGACGACCTCCGTCAGAGGTCGCTCTGCACTGTTTTAATACCCCAGTGCGGAAAGGGCCTAAATCAACACGTAACGCATTCAGTCTTCTTGATCATCTGGGATATTGGGTAAACTCATGGGTTGAAGGAAAAACTATATGACATTGATTACTTATCTCATCATTACTAATGTTTTGGGACTAATGATTGCAATATTTTGTCCTTCCATCATACTCAAACACTCACATTTCAACGTTTGACTTGTAGTTTTCAAATCCCTTTTCCTGTGCCTTCTCTGCTTTAAGTGTGCTTCCGTTATAGAGGTGGAAGTCACAGATGTACACGGAGACCTCCATGTCACTTCATGTCATTCCACCACCAAGTAAATCAGAGTAGATCTTTTTTGTTAGACCACTGGAAATCATAATGCCAACTGGGAGGTGGAAGGACAGGAGGAGATTTCAGAAATTGAGGGAGACATCCACAGCCATATTGTTATCAACACATGCTTGACACTGCCTGCCTCATGAAAGCAATACTTCACAGCTGAAGAAAATATATCAATAAATAACATTATATCAACATTTTATATTAAATTGTTGGGTTTACTAAAGCATTTAAAAACCTCATCATTTGATGTCGGGAGATAAGGCTGAAGAAACCAGGGCAGAGTTTATCACTTGGATTGCCTAAAAGCAAGTGCCCTGACTTGTATGTGACAATCTTTTAGAGTAATGATTATATCCAGCCTGTTCCCCCTAACAATTCCCTGGACTTAGTGACATTCTAGGACAGTATGAGGTGGTGGGAGAATGATGGCTATTACAAAAAAAAAATAATGGTATATTCAAAGCAACAGTATATTCAAAGAAAATTCTGCAAAGTGACCTTTTACTGGGCTTGGAGTAGTGGAAAGAGGAAAAGAGAAAACAGAAATTTCAATTCAGCTTAACTAAACAGTTGTCACCTAGTTATAAATACCAGGTGGCATCAAGTCTTATCTATGAGGAGGTCCTTGGGAGTGTTTCATACATAACAGGTCAACAAACCTGTGTTCACTATGAAATATACACAATATGGAGCCACAGCCACTTCTGAAGAATGTAATAATAATTCAAACATCAGTCTATTCCATTCAAATGTTTTACAAGCTAGAAATATACATTTAAAATAGAGGCACACACTTAAAAAAAAGAGTGCTAATAATTACAAAGACTTCTGCTGATGAACGAAATTAATGCAGTTAAAGGCTATTACTTTTCTTTCTACGTTGCTGTGTAAACTTTAATTAAGAATGGAAGTATTTCAGCACCAAGCTTCAGGCATATAAAAACTGAAAGCCTACTTGTAGTATGACCTTTTATTATGCATATTATGTCCCTTGGTACAGGTTTAGAGTTCCTTTATGCTAGGGCAATTCAGACACACAGTGCAAATGTCCTCCCCACTTCATGAGTTTACATTCAATTCACATGACTCAAGGGAAAATGTACACACCATAAGGGGAAATCCCTTGCATGTCAGGTCAGCAGGTAATGCCACAGTCAGAAATAGGTTGCCAGGCTTTTGAAGTCTACCTTGACATTCCTCCGTTGTCATATTTGCAGAACAACCCCTTGGAGGGGAAAAAAAGTAAACATTATTTGGATAAGGAAAAACAAGGCCCAGGCAATTCATAGGAGAGGAGACATGGCAATCTGAGCCAAACCTGATTCTGAACAGCTGACAATGCTGAAATTCAAGAAAACTGCAAAATCCAGAATCAGTAATTTAAAAAGAAAGAAAATAAATTGGTAAATCCTTTTGATAGAAGGAGCACAAAACAGATCATTTGAGACAATACTTTAACTTAGGCAGGAGATGCAGATGGTTTAAAACTTCTCCTTTCACATCACCCCAGTGTCTCTAATTGCACTTATGGCTGCTTAAAGAAAACTCTCATACAGCCTCTGTACATGGAACATAAGATATAGAAAAACTCTTAAGGCTACAGAGCTAAGTTAACTTGCCTACCTTCTCCAACAACCTGGCTGATGCCTGATAACTGACATTTGGGCTTTGTTTCTAACTTGCAACACTATCTATGTAAACAGAATGCAAAGAACCCTATATTTCTGCAATTACACAGTGCACATTGGCATGTCAAGCATTTTGGAAAGTCCAGTAAGTAGGTGGAACCAAATCTTTGGCCTGTGAATCAAGCAAGAAGAAATGGCAAGAAGCCTATGGTGATGGTTACCATTCCACAGAGGGCACAACAACAATGATAATTTTCTGAATGTTTTTTTTTTAAAATCTCTCTCTAAACAAGCAGGAATATATGTAGCAGCGACAGAAAACTGCAAGATTTCTCATCCTACTAAGCTCCCTGAACCTTATAGAACTGACCTTCCTCATGCCTCTAGATGCAAGTTTCATCCCTTTCTTTCTCTGAGATATATGAGACTGAAGGAGTGGCAAAATACGTGGGTTAAAATGCTAGACAGACAGGACTTTTTATTCTCCATTTTTGCCACAGACTATAGAGATAGCTTTACTTTCAGAATCTGGGTAGTCAGGTAGTTTAACTATCCTAGACCAGGCAAATCTACGGCCTTGTGTGTACGTCATCTCTGTAGAATGGTTTACTTTCTTGAGCTACCAGGATTATTTTACCAAAGCTCTCCTTAAATTGTAGTGACATTTCAGGCATGAGGACTGTTATAATCTTACAAACTAATGTATAGTGCAGATGTGATTCATGTATGGAATGGCCTTTTGGGGGGAAAAAACAGACAAGAATGAAGTAGCCTCAAAGGAAGGTTTTTTTCCTGTAACTATATTGCCTGATTACCCTCATCAACCTGTGCAATATGGGAGCTCATCTCCTCCTATTGCATTTCCTTGTCCTGCCTTTGAACCCCAAGTAGGAGTATAGTGTGGTATCATTGTGAATATGGTGATTTTTGTAGCTGTGAAATTCCCCACAAATTTCCCAATCCAAAACAAAGCACATCTGGGACTTTGCTGTACACAGTCCTCAGCACTCAATATGACTTATTCTCAGGAAAGCACCAAAAAACTCTTCTGTTGTACTTTCTATTTCTGAAAGAGTTATAAGATCAGAAATACCCACTGGCTCTGTTTTCATGAAAGGCCAGGCACAATCCATGTTATAACTACTCTACAGAAAGGAAGAAAATAAAAAAGAGGGTAGTTGTAGGTTGCCCATTATGTATGTAGCAGAGCATGTAGCTTGACCCCCAACAGCTCCTACAGAACTTCAGATAAACCTCTTTCTTTATATTTAGTTCAGACTTTTTGGTGTTGGTCCACACACTTTACAGGACAGCTAATATTATGCTTTTTTAATGCCAAAGGATCTCTGATGTGAAGACTTTATTCTAAAAAACCTACATTCTCCCATATTATCGTCCTCACAGTCCTGCCATTCTCAGATGCATGAGAATGAGGGATAAGAGAGATAGATGGCTGACTGGCCTTTCCCAGGCTCTGGAACTCCTTACCAAGGGAGGCTAGACTGATCCTCTCTGTTTCACTTCCACCAGAAGGTAAATTCAGGAAAGCTTTTGGGAACCATTTACCAAGTAAGAGGTATATTATCAGATGAGTGCTTATTTTCCTTAATTATGTGCCTTTATTATAAAGTATGCTTTTAATTTAGTTTTTATACTTGTATTTTTTTTAAAAAAAATAACTAGAAGCTGCCTTGCATATCTTCTTTTTCTTTTTTGAGAAAAGCAGAATGTAAATCAAATAAATAAATAATTGTATTTGGATCCTCAACACATCAGAAAGCTTCTTGGTGTGATACTTTCAAAATTCTGTCCTCACATAACAGGTAAAGAACAGTTTCCATGCAAGCAGAATGACAAAAGACTTATAGGGGATGAACATTCTGACTAGTAAAAAAGGGCACACATAACCCTCAAAGAAAGAAAATCTGAAAAAGAAGTTTCTGGAAGGTGATTGTTGCTGTTTGACACTGCCATTTCAAAAATTATAGTGACCCTAAGGTGAACCTGATATGGGGTTTTCTTTCTTTTCTTTGTTCAGAAGGGGTCCACTACTGCCTTTTTCTGAGGCTAAGAGTGTGATTTGCTCAAAGTCACCAAGTGGGTTTCCATGGCCAAGCAGAGATCCAAGCCGTGCCTCCCAGAGTCTAGTCCAGCACTCAAATCACTACACTATTAAGTGTGCATGTACTTCATTGATACAGAAAGTGAGTACCTGCCTTGTAAATTAGCACAATTAAAAATTTTAAAAGCACTCAACAAAACAGTATGAGCACATGTGCAAAAGTTATGTAATACAGCCTCATCTGTGGTGTTACAGTCACTATAAAATTGTTGCATGTTGACACCCTCAGAACTACATTCCACATAATGCTCAGTGGCTCTGCCATCTGAAGAAAGAATCACATTTTCTGAGTCACTCTGACGGTGGCTTTGAATGCAGAGACAATGTCATGTCTTTGAATCAGCAGCCCATTCTTGAGCTTTTGGGCTGAAAATATAAGACTCCTGTGCAACAACTCTGCATTTGGAAGGTACTAAATTGTAAAAAGAGACTATACAATATAAACTACACAATTCTATAGCAATCATATTTAAAAAATCCATACTATAAATTAGTTAATGCTTGTCTTTTCTGTGTGGGTGAGGAAAGACAAATATACTTCTCTCCACTCTATTTCTAAATACTCTTTATAGAAGTCACAGGGCTCTGGCCCAGTCATAAGCACATACTTCATAGGTATAAATGTCCCAACTTGAATGCTTCACATCACCAATTAAATGTAGCATTGAATACAAACGGCTCCCTCTTCAAACGACAACCACTCATTTTGAAAAATACAGTAGGTCCCCCATAACTGCAGGGGATATGTTCCAGGACTTACCATGGATAGTAAAAAAACATGGATAATTCAAATGATTTTTTTTTCTAATGAGATGAATGGCAGGTTCTCTTAGGCCTATCAACATTTCCAACATCACAGTCTTGCACTTTGGGGCCATTACAAACAACACAAGGATGCAAGCAATAGGATTTTATGAGGGAATGTACTGGATGAGGTCAAGGACTTTACTATACAAGCATTCTTGTATAGTCTGCAGGAGGACTGTACCACGACCAGATCACAAAGAATAACCAAGAGCCCTACTAAGAGGATGGTTAGTGTTAAGAGTATGTGTGATGCTATATACAGTGAGGAAACATGAGACAGCATGGACAATACAAGACAGTGCAATACCATGAGTGAATGGGGTGCCATTTGCTTCCATTTTACATTCTCTTCCATTTTTCATGTAATACTGTATGTGCTGCACTGTATTTCACTTTATTTTGCTTTATTGCTTTATTACTGTTAAATCCAAAGTACATATTTTTGGATCTCATGTCATTGTAAGTAAATGAAACAATGTGTACCAGTCACACAATTATGGGGGACCTACTGTATCTTTTTGGGGGGAGGTGTTATTTTGGTGATTGACTAAGGGATGGTAAGAGTCACCCCTAAAGTTCAAGGCTATTTACTCCATGCAATAGAGCAGTGTTTTTCTTTTGTTCCAGGTGGCAGGGAAGCATTCAGTGGCAGCAGAACCAGGAGCTAACATTTTCTACAGAAGTCTTTAGACCAGAGTGGGATCATGTACTGCCCAGATGTTGTTGAACTGCAAATACCAACATTCTTCATCATTGGCTATGTGGGAAGCTCCAACATCTAGAGGGCTTTATGATTCCCATCTGCATCTTAGAAAGATGCTGCATCATACACTATAGCATTCTTCTCAGGGCATTTGAGAGACAAGAGAGTGCCAGCCTCCTGTAAAACTGCCATCAAAAGGAGAACCACTGCTGTTGCCCATTACATTTTTTAAAGGAAAGAGTGGCCACTCTTTTCAAAATATCTAAGTAGTCCCAATCCTTGCATAAAATTTCACACAGCACTGCCAGCAATAATCCTCATCCCCTCCCCAGAATTTGGAGAATTTCATTCCAATGTTCCCTTTTCTATTGATATATGTTGTTATTTGCAGTCAAGTCGGTATTGGCTTATGGCAGCATAATAATGGGAGAGCCCTGGTCATTAACAGAACAGCTATGTGTCTGCCATGTTTTTTCATGTCTACTTCTTTTCACACTCCTGGAATGTTTATCCACTTAAGTATCTATTTGGAATTGTTATTTAAGCCAATTGTGTGTTGTCATTTCAATGCAAACCTTGCATTGGGTGGGAGTTAAGAGGGTTACCATGGAAAGTCACTGGGTGACCTTGGACAAGTCACACTCTCTCAGCCCCAAATGAAGGCTAAAGCAAACCCTTCTGAACAAATCTTGACAAGAAAATCCCATGATGGGTTCCCCTTAGGGTCACCATAGTCAGAAATGAATTGAAGGCACACAACAGCAACTAAGAGGATAAATATCTAAACATCATGAAGGCTAGTCAATCACCATCTTACATAGTCAACTTCTGCTGGAAAGAGGGACCACCTGCTTCTTCTAGGCACAATTCTCTTAGGAAGGCTACATATTCTTTTCCAAGAGAGCTGACTATGGATCTACTCATTGTTCAAGATACATACACACACACGGCCTTTTCACATGGAAAGGCTACTGTTCTTTTGAGAGAGACAGAGAGAAGAGTAAGGGTTGCTATCCAGATAGTAGAAATCAAACAGAAATGCAAACTGGTGAAGTTTACAAATTTCATTTGCAATTTTATGCTTAGGTAAGTCCCATGGCATACAGTGAGACTCACTCCTGAGTTAGCATGCATAGGATTGCGCAGTAAGTTGTGCTGATCTGTTTATTAGGTTGAAAGGATGAATCAGAGGCTGAAATGAGCTGAAAGTAGGAAAAACAGACATCTGGTTCTTTACAAGCCTAAATCACAAAGCATATGGACATAAGTTACTGCCTTTGTTGTCAATGAAAAGCAGAGATATGCACATTCTAAAATTCTGAGAGCAACTATGGTGCAGAGACAACAGAGGTGAGAAAGGTGTAGGAATTCCAAGTTCAGGTCACCATTCAGCTATGAAGCTCCGTGGGTGGTCTTTGCCTAGTTATCATCTCTCAGGCTAGCCTATCTCAAAAACCTGGAAAAAGTGGTACACAAGTCTGAGTGTGTTAGAAAGCAAGTGACAACAGATGTGGCAATTTTTTTAAAAGAAAAAGAAATAAAGTGCCACCAATTGAAGGGCGAAACCAGACATTACACAAAAGACACATATAACTGGGTTCTTTTTCATAAAAAGTTTTTACAGTAGAATCCATCTTGGACAGTATCAGGAGAGGGTCTTTGCACAAGACATTGTTGCTGTTCCAGGAGCCCTGGTGGTGCAGTGGTTAAATGCCAGTACTGCAAGCCAAAAGGTTGTAAGTTCGATCCTGCTGGGCTCCAAGGTTGACTCAGCCTTCCATCCTTCTGCAGGTCGGTAAAATGAGTACCCAGTTTGTTGGGGGCATGTATATAAATGTTTTGAAATACATGCTATTTGTAAGTTGTTCGCCGCCTCGATCCATATGGAGAGGCGGGATACAAATAAATAAATAAATAAATAAATATTTTAGTCCTGATGCAATCTCATAATTTTTTACCACACAAAATTATATGTTTACCAGTCATATTGTTCTGCTTCTTTCTTCCTATGCAAAAGATCCCGTTTTATTACACCATTGTGCATAAAGGGACTTGAGCATCCACAAATGTTGGTATACACAGGGGATCCTAGAACCAAACCCTAGTAGATACCAAGGGTCTACTGCAACTAACTATCTCCTTGTTTGACCTCTACCAAAATATTTTTCTTCCTCTTAGACTGGGCTGTACTGTAATCATGACACATCACCTTCTGCCATTTCTCCACTGCTTCGGGGCGGAGGGTGTTTCTACATTTATTTTCTAATCAAGAAACAATTCAGAAAGTGTTCGCTTAGAATTAAGCCCCACTGACTTCAATGGATTTTATTGCTAGTAAATGTTAAGGGAAGTAGAGAGACAGATCAGCAGATCTGTGGAGGAAGGAGAGAGAGTAATCATTAGATCAGAAGGGTGATTGAGAGACTGCAGGATGGAGAGGGAGACAGATCTTTGATGGGGGAATGCAACTGTTCTCTTATTGTTTGTTTTCTTTGACGGCCAAGAGAGATTACAAAAATGTAGTTTAAAAAACTTGAACACATGGGGCCGGGCCAGGTGACAACAACTCCCAAAGTATATCAAACATAGATGAGTGGTGGGGAAAATGTCCACAGAAGGTACTGGGGAACGTATCAAGTGGGCACCAAAAATAGCTCCAAGTGCAGGGGACCTAAAGTGCTCACAATCACTATAATTACTGAAAGTGAAGTGTGAAAGGTACTATTACTATCCTGCTAGCACAATGGATATATAAATCCCATTTCCCTAGCGGAACAAGCGGTGGGTGTGAAAAGCACTGGCTGTTTTCTTGTTTTGTTTTTGTTTTTTAACAGTCAATTAAAAAAGAAGCCAAACCAAAATCATGGGTGTCTGGCTGGAGAAGTGGCTTGAGACAGGCTTAATTCCTTCCCTATAGACAGATTTTCCAGTCAGAATTGCTACTATAAGACAGATCCATGCTGCTATAGTCAGAACCATAGTTTGCTGAAGAGCCCTGGTGGCGCAGTGGTTAAATGCCAGTACTGCAAGCCACAAGGTTGTGAGTTCGATCCTGCCCGGCTCCAAGGTTGACTCAGCCTTCCATCCTTTTGCAGGTCAGTAAAATGAGTACCCAGCTTGTTGGGGGCATGTATAGAAATGTTTCAAAATACATGCTGTTTGTAAGTTGTTCACCGCCTCGATCCATATGGAGAGGCGGGATACAAATAAATAAATAAATAAAAATTTAATGTCTCCTCCTCTGTTCAAATATACAGGCTGAAAACCTTTAAATGACATAAGTGGTTATGCTGGTGTATGTACTTTTGCGGGACAACCCTCCTTATCCTGACTGTGCAACAGCAGCCAGAGTGGTTCTAGGAGCAACTCTGTCCTTCTGTCTACTGATTGACTATGGAATTGTACCTGGATTCCTTCCAGATGCCCTTGCCCATCCAGGGAACAAGGAGCACCCTTACATGGAGGCAGAGGATACTCCATCTTCCCAATATGAGCAAGACCAGCCATAGTCTCATAGATAGGAAGTAGCTAGGAAGGTGGAACAGTATTTCGAAGCCCACAGCTGCTGTTGTGCATTCAGGGAGCAAGTATGAATGCAGGAGCAGATTCTGTTTGCCCCCATGATGAGATAAGTATGCTTGCAGAGACTTACACTCCACTGAAGCCTGCTTCCTGAATCTTGGCCATAGTCTCTCTTAAAAATATAACACCTCAGCTACTGTTAGGTCATCAAGTATCATCGTTTTCAACTCAACAATTCAACACAAACATTAAAAACAACAGAGCGGCACAAATCCACCAGTTATTTCTGAAGGGCAGGTGTCAACTGGGCCTGCGCATCTAATAAGAGCTGCCAAAAAGCTTGCAGCCTTAAACAGGAAATCTGTGAGAGGCCCATTCATATCAAAATGGTATAATAAAGAATGCAGTAATACTGATAAGGGATAAAAACTTCATTTTGGTTTAAGAGAAAGATAAACTTATGGTGTATAGACACCTTTTGACAAACTTGGCACCCCTTTCATAATTTTGTCAGAACTAGAAACCAAGCATACAAATGATGGCCAAGAGGTGGACATGGATTTTTCACTAGTTTTTTAAGCACATAAAGAGGTGGTCAGTGGTCCCTACAAAATCCAAGGAAGGCAAACTTTATTGCCAGCTAAAACAACCTTAAATTCCATGTTCTGCTAAAAATGATTTATCATCCCTCTGGATATAAACCCAGAAAAATAATTGCCTCTGAATCATGATTGTATAAGTAAGCTTGTTGATAGTTTTGCTTAGAAGAAGCTAGTGGATCTAGCAGACAAATGGACTCACAGATGCCTGGGCAAAATTATCCCATGCACCTACACAGCTGGTAAGTAGGAACGTCTGCTATCAAATACATAAACAATTAAAAGGCCTCACCCAAGAAACAATCCTCCTGCCAAAGATTCTGAGTTTGTAGTACCACTGCTGCAGCACCAGAGTTCAGAGTCACTTACTCCAAAATATTATGTTCATGTCTCAGTCAGCAGTTCAGTCAACAGGCTTCTTGCCAAACATGTACTATACAGCCGTAGCTGCTAGGCAACTCTGGAAAACTCAGCTAATGCCATTAAAGCAATGAACAAAAGCCTGGGGAAGCCTTTACCAAAGCCTCCACAGTACTAGAGATTTAAGGTTCACACCATCTGTGAGAATAAGAGGGATCTCAATATTTGCCATATTACTCATTTACTGGGCATTTTGTAATGATTTCATGTTCAAATCACTGGAACAATGTTAACAGCATCAAATTAGCAAGACACTATTCCACATCTGGACTAAAATGCCGTGTGTGACTCTGTTTTGTTTACACAGTTTTGAAAAGCATTTACATCACCAGAGGAACATTCTAAGGACCTTTGGGTACATACAACAAATGCATAATTGCAACTATTTGTTGCAATTTATCCAGTCTTCCTGCTAAGAAGTATCTATAATAAATGCCAGACTTGCATAGCATGTTGTGAGCCTAACCACACTAGGCCGGATGTCTGAGGAGAGACGCCAAATATCCTAAACCATAAGGAACCACCTCTCATTTCAGGTGTGAATCCTAAACAGCACAAGGTCCTCTCTTTCTGAAATCCCAGTTTAGAACTTCAGATCACCTACATTCAGATAGTACAACAGTGGTAACCAAAATCCAGATTTGTGCTCCCTGTTTCAGTAGCATTTTTTATCATCAGTTTTTCAACTACCACTTAGTATTATCAATTGAAAGATTTTCTTTAAAAAAAAATAGTAGTGCAACCAGGAGTCCAGTCTGCACACATAAAAATAGGTAACTACTTACTTTACCCTCTGGCAAGCATAATGGAGGGTCTCTTTTCTAAACACCACCACCACCATTTCGTTTCATAAAACCAAAGTGAAGAAAGGAAAACCAGCTCTAACTTTCATACGCTTCATCACCAATGCAGAATATTGCTACGGATTGAGAACAAAAGCACATGGAAGGGGAAAAAAGAAAAAAAAAGAATATTTACACTGTACTGCAGTTTCCTGCTGATAAGAGAATTCCTGGACCTGGGCCACCCAAAGTCACTTGGAAAGTTCTGTATACAGTGTAGAAGCTTAATATCTGCACGTGCAATAACTACGTACAGTATTTTTTTTAAAAAAAAAGTTAGATATACAGTGAAACTCTGGCATCTGTTGAGAACAGGGATGTTCTGAAAAGACAGAAAAGTTATTGTGCTTTAGGGAACCATGGTACAAGAGGTACTAGAAAAATATTGTTGCCATATGGAGTGTTCCTCCTCAATATTCCGGACAGTCAGTTGTGCCCTCTTTCAGGACAGTCCATTTTATTACCCTTTCTGCCCAATTTTCTGTTCCTCTCAATAGACAGCATTATGTGTCTGCTGTGTACAGTCAGTACTTGTTGGGCACTTTTGGATTTTTTCCTGCTTTAGGGATTTTTCCCCCAAAGCGTTTATTATTCTTCTGCAAATTTTGGGGATCCCCAAGTCTTACATAACTGCACAGGCTTCCACATTTACCACTGACCTTTAAAACTAGAGTGAATTACATCCCTATGATTACAGACTGAAAAATATAACTTCACAATTATACATGTACATACTACTACCATGAAACTTTAAAAAATGAAGTCTGTACAATCATGTGTCCACAGTGGAAAACACTCCAGGAAAACTGTAATCCTGGTTCTCCTGAAAGACAACTCATCAAGGATGATGTAGCTATGAGAATCTGCCCAGCCTGACACACATGAAACAATATAACCACAAAAGTAAGGGATATATTCAGATAGCAGAACACTCCTTCCCTGCATTTATTAGTTTATAAACACTGAACAAATCAGCAAGATTTCCTGCAGTTCAGATATGATTCAAACATAAACTCATAGAGTACCTCAGTTTTATGTCTACAAACCTAGCTGAATCCTCAAGACTGCATCTTACTTCCCTACCCCTACTCCCACTCCTTCTTCTTTGTGCTTTCTCCTAGGGGTAGAAAGAATATTTGCTGTTATTTATTTTCTGGCTGGAAAATGGGTTTCTCAAAACTCAGGAAACCAGGCCAGAAAGGTTAACATTGTAGCAAGAATTTTGCACAGTTTTTACCCAAAATGTGCATATGCCAAGTATATTGGGGGAAATATTCTCCAGGAAAATATATCTGGGTTTCCCCCCATGAAAACCATGGGGGGGAGGTTGTGCAAAAAAAAAAAAAGCACTGTTTTTTCAGATTTTCAGACAGTCACCTGGGGGGGTTTGGTATACAAGATTGCTATTTATAGTGTATCTACAAAAGCCAACAAACCTACACAAAAAAACTCATGTGTGTGTCCAGAAACTGGGTATTTTGTACAAAAGTGTGTTTACTACAAAAACACTATGATTTTTGTGCAAAAAAATATTTTTTTATGGTAAGGAAATATTAGTTTTCTCTGTAGTGAGGAGAAAACTGCAAAAATTATTCATCTTCATTGTGAGATGAAATAGTCAAATTGTTACATTCCTATTATAAACCAGAATCAAATCCCAGTTTATAATTCTGTATTGTAAGAAAAGCACAAAACATAGTTTGCCACTTCAGACAACCCAACAAAGTATGGTTTAGCCTAAAACGAGCAAGGAGAGAATAACAGAATTGCTGTGCACAAAGACAGAAGAAGTGCATGAGCCCAGGGCATATAATGCCAACTCCTAGTATGAGATTACAACTGATAGTCTCATCAAGAGGGCATTACATCCAAAATTACACCAAGAAGGAAATATGGATAGGAAATGAATAGCTCTGGGGCTGGTAATATAACTCTAGACTTCTTGTATAGCTTTGGCCAAAAACAAATAGCAAGGTGGTTTTTTTTATTTATTTTATGGTAGGCTCCGCCAATTGTGTATCATTGAATGACTCAACATTTATAATCACCTGCCCTTGATCCTTGTAGTAGTTTGGAGTCTGTCCTTTGACACACCAAGACAGAATGAATGGTAGCCACAGTCACAAGTTTTCTGGCAAATTAAGCACTTGCCACATTATTTTTTCTAGCTCCTGCCACCAGAATGGAAAGGAAAACCATCTCAACAAGATGAATCTGCATAGCAGTTATGAAAGCTTTTTACGTACTGGAGAGAAATCCATAAATCATTTTCTCGAGTTACTTTAGCAAGATGACAGGGAAAGCCATACCTGATGGAGATCCCCATTCTGTGCTACACCTAACAGTAGAAGAGCCCTCTTGAGTAGTGTTTCCAGTATGGATCCAGTACAAGACTTGTGTAATTTTAAATCTTAACAGATCACAGAGCAGGATGAGGTACCATATATCTCCATCAAGTGGTACAAAGGTACTCATACTACAGTGGGCCCTTGGTATCCACTAGGGATTGGTTTCAGGTTCTCCCGTGGATACCAAAATTTGTGAATACTCAAGTCCCATTATTTAAAATGGTGTAGTAAAATGATGTCCCTTTTATAAAATGGCAGAATCAAAGTTTGCTTTTTGGATTTTTTAAAAAATATTTTCAAGCTGTGGTTGGTTGAATCCACGAATATGGAAGGCCAACTGTACTTCACTTTCCAAACTCCAACTTTCAGCTGCAGCCTTCTCCGCACAACACTGGTGGAGGGGGGAGTGGGAAGAGGACCGGGAGAAGCCTGCCACAAGAACAGAGCTCTGCAAAAAGAACAAACCTGGTTGCTGCTCTTTGCCTTCTCCCACCTCCATTGGTGTGAGGCAATAAGTCATGTTGGGAAGTGAAAGCTGAAGATGAAAACTGCAGTTTGGAAGATGGGGGAGGACAGGTACCATCATCCCACCTGTCAGAGATTTACAGTACCAAGATCTGCCAAGAAATAAAGTGATAGGAGCCTCATCAGTGATCTAATCTGGCAACTCTACTCTTAGGATCTGTACCTGACAGCCCTTCCCATCTGTAAGACTATAGCTCTGAATTCAGTCACATGAAACTACTGAACTTGCTCTAGAAGAGATACAATGTAAATTCCAACTCAAATAACCAAACCCTGTATAGAGCTTACATCTAAGAAATTAGGTCTCAAAAAAAAAAGATAAACTACCCTGATCATTTACTAGATCTTCGGTTCGAATACAGAGTCAGCTGGATATCTAGTATCTGTAAACAGAAAGAAAAGCAAAAGGCACAAGAAAAAGCAGGCAGCAACCTGTCTATGCAGCCCCACTCAACCTCCAATGCCGAGACAGAGAGCAGCCATGCATTAAGTCAAACAAATATGGTAGAGGAAATTAACAGTGTGGTGAGGGAGAGAAGGGGACACACCTGCCATCTGCTCAGCTTTCTTTCTGCAGTGAACTTTTAAGATGAAAGTCATCAAGACACAGAGAAAAATACTGTGAAAGTCACTGCAAACAAGTTAAGGAAAGAGGCACTAGTTTGCTAAATTCTGAGGATTACCCACTAAATGACCTCCCCTCAGTCATGGGTGGGAAACTGTAGTGGGTCTCAGGGACATTCTTCTCTCCCTGGAATCTTCCAAGGAGGCTACACAGATGTCTCCCCCCTGCAAAAAAAAAAAAAAAATGGGAAAAGGAACCACATTGGAAGCAGGTGAGATTCTACTTCTGGTTTTTAAAAAACTGTGTTTTGGGGTTTTTTTTTTTTAATGTTGGTGCAGAAGAAAGTTTGCAACCCATGTAAAAGATGAATTAACACTCCTGAATGCTTTCAGAAAAGGTAGTTCACCATTTTTACAGCCAGAAAAAGGGCAGTCCTGGGAATTTAAGAAGGGTCAAGGTCCACAAAATTGGCCGGGGGGGGGCATATGCAGTTGTCTACTCTTGCCTTAAGTCATAAAGCAGTAAGTCATGTTAAACTTGTCCTATTCCTCTACTTCTAATAATAGTCCAAAAAGCCAAAGTTAAACTTATGAGGCCAACCCCCTTACTACTGTATTGCTTCTCAATCAGACACCATCTAAATTTCTGTTCAATAGGCCTTTGTGAACTAGCACTGCAGCAAGAGCAGAAAAGAGATGTTGACAGCCTTACTACAAGAGATAAAAGAGTTCTTCCACCACTCCATTAATACCCTAAAGGCATCTGAGTCCATCTATGTGGGAAGCTAAGCAAGGTCGGCCTTGGTTAGTGCTTGGATGGGAGAGCTCCAAAGACTATCCAGTGCCATTGCCTTATTAGACTGTTACAGTGCTATTATTCCACCTTCAACATCCTATGGAATCCTGGGGTTTGTAGGGAGGGGCTTTTGGGGCCCCTATAGCGCTATAACAGTCTGTTGCAGAAATGGCCTATATTTCCGAAGAAGAAACTAGCGAAGTCGCCTGTGCTACTCCTTGCCTCAGAAAACCCCATGAAATTCAGGCGGGCGCTATAAGTAGCCAGGCAACTTGAAGGCCTGGCGAGTAAGACACGTGAAGCCCGGCCACCAAACAGCGCCGCGGGCAAGCGGGGTGTCCGGGGTGACGCGCGCAGCCGGCATTTCTCCGCGCGCCGTCCTCCTCCCATCCTCATGGCAAGGCACGTGAGAGCGCCCCGAGACTTCCACACGGGGAACAAACGGGTGCTTAATTAAAGCTAATGAGGAGCCTTTCGGCGCTTGTCATCGGGAACTTCCGTCCTGCGGGAAGAGCCGAGCCCGAAGCGCCCCTCTTTGGAGAGCTCTCGCCTTCCCCTGAACGGGGCGAAAAGACCAAAGGAACCCAGCAGCACCGTCCCGCGGCGTAGCTGCAAAAACCCGGCCAGGGCCATTTCCGCACGAGGCTGTTATAGCGCGATGATTCCACTTCCAACCTCCTCTGGAATCCTGGGGTTTGCAGTTTCGGGAGGGGCCGGCCGGCCCCTCCCGAAACTGCAAACCCCAGGATTCCAGAGGAGGTTGGAAGTGGAATCATCGCGCTATAACAGCTTCGTGCGGAAATGGCCCAGGACACCGCGAGGCAGTTTTGCAAAACTCCTTTGCTTTCCGGCCGAGCCTCCCGGCTTTTTTCGCGGTAACAGTTACGTAAGAGGCACCCGGCGGGTCCCCTGTAATCTCTCAGCGCCGCTTCTGAGGAGGCGAAGAGGAGGGCGAGGGGAGGCGCTGCCCCCTCCTTTTCCCTCCCTCCCTCTCCGCGTCGACTCCTTCGCCCCAGAGCGGCGGCGGCGGCGGCGGCGAAGACCCCCGCCAACCCCAGCCTCCGGCCGCCCCGTGTTTTTGTGGCTCCCGGTTCCGCCATGGACTCCAGAGAAGGAGTCGGGGGAGGCGACTCAGGGGCCACACGCCAAAGCGAGGGTCCCCTCCTTCTCTCTCTTCCTCTGGCAAACCCCCAAGGGCCGAGGAGCTGGAGGCGCGGGACCCCAAACGACGGCTCCCCCGCCCCACCCCCTTCCCTTGCCGCCGCCGGGCCTCCTGAAAGGATCTCCAAAATCCACCCTTAAGGGTTTTTTTTTGTTTTTTTTTGCAAAGCAGAAGAAAGCTGCCCAAAGCGGGACCTGCCCTCCTCCCTGGGGCTCCTCACCTGCCCGCCGTGCCTAGCCGGGCGAGCCTGCCTTTTCGCCTGGAGACCCTCGAAGACGACCCCCCCGGCTGCCCTGCGCCTTAAAACCCTAAAGAACTGCCTCAGTTCTTTTTCGGCGCGACACCTTCCTTCCTTCCTTCGCCCCTCGCGCCACCTGCTCATTTTGGGGGGGTGGGGTGTGTGGGGAGGATGCTAACCCTCCGAGACCCCCCCCCGCTCTCTCTCCTGCCACCCCAACCGCTGAGTGGTCCCCCCAATTTTTCTTTTTTTCTCCCTCCCCTCCCGAAGGGTGCCGCTGTCGCCCCACTGAGGCACCTCCGCCCCCCCCCGCGCCCGGGCATCCCCGCCGGAGACCGTCGTTTTGCCCGCCGCGGCGGTGCCTCCGGAGGAGCGCGTCGCTGCGCACTGAACTTACCCTCCCGTGAAGGTCAGCGGCTACGGGAACCTCCTCAAAGGCCGGCAGGCGGGGAGGGGGAGCGAGAGAGAGAGAGCGAGAGACGAGCCCGCTCCGCCGCTTCCACCGCTGCCCGAGCCGCCTCGCGAACTTGACCCAACTTTGGGGTCTCCCCCGCTCGCCCCGCCGCCTTTCCTGCCCTTGGGCGCTCCTCCTGGCCCCGGGTAGTCCAGCTGTCGCGGCCGCTTCCTATCCGCTGGGAGGGGTGCGCTCACCCCCTGGGACCCCGGGCGGACTGCGCTCCCTCCCCCTCATTTGCTGTCACCTTCTCTCGCTTCAGCTTCCTAGGTGTACCCAAAAGAGGGCAGCACTCCACCACCGCTAGCCACGCCCCCTGCTTGCGTAGCTTGCTGGGAAACGTAGTTTCCCACACGTTGCGCGGGTGTCGTTTTGGGCCACTTCCGCACGAGGCTGTTAGAGCGCGATGATTCCACTTTCAACCTCCTCTGGAATCCTGGGGTTTGCAGTTTCGGGAGGGGCCGAATGGCCCCTTCCGAAACTGCAAACCCCAGGATTCCAGAGGAGGTTGAAAGTGGAATCATCGCGCTCTTACAGCCTCGTGCGGAAGTGGCCTTCGAGAGCGCTCCCGCGATACGAGCAGCAAAATACAGAAGTGGGACTTGGTGCTTTCATTTTCGCTTTCTAAACGTAGGGTATAAATTGTGTCCTCCGTGTTCAGTCTTCCGACACTGCTCGTTTCCCCTGCTATAAAGGAGGCGCTTAAACACAAGTTTATAGAAGTTGTTGTGTGCCTTCTAGTGGCGACCCCAAGGCGAGCCTCTCCCGGCGTGTTATTGGCAAGATTTGTTCAGGGGGGGCTTTGTCATTGCCTTCCTCTGAGGCTGGGAGAGTGTGACTTGCCCAGGGTCACCCAGTGGATTTCCCTGGCCAAGGGAGGATCGAAACGCTGGCTTCCAGGTGCTTAGTCTAATATCCAAACCACCACACTACGCTAGATGTCTTTATAAACGTACCCTCTAATATTTCGTAAGTGAAAACCAGGGGCCTTTCCGCACTACCCTGTTATAGTGCTATTATTCCATTTTCAACCTCTTATGGAATTCTGGGCTTTGTAGTTTCCTGAGGCCAAAGAGCTCTCCGGCTGAGAATTCTCAAGGCCCTTCCTAAACTGCAAACCCCAGGATTCCAGAGGATACTGAAAGAGGAATCATAGCGCTATAACAGCCTAGTGCGGAAATGGCCCAGGACACGTGGGGCTAAGTAATATCAGAATGTGGCAAGGCGACAAGAGGACTGAAGCTATTAAGTAGGAAGAATGTACAAAACTTCAATTTTAAGCAGAGAAGCTGTTACCCTTAGTTTAGGAAGGGGGGCAAAGAAGTAAATCAACCGGGACTAGCAAGAATCTGCTTCCTTCTCTCCCGCTTGCTGAGTTAACTGAGTGAAAACCAAGTTCTCATTTTCAGCTCATTTTGTAGTGGTTGAAGTAGCTGAGGATGGAGGAGGAAAGTGGGAGGAGGAGAGAGAAAGGGTATTTTAAAAGCAGAGAATTAAGAGGAATTGGCCTTGCTAGACTGGGCCAGTTGGAGGGCTTGCAGAAAAAGTCATAAATTACTAATCCCAAACACTGGGAAAGGATTGTGAAACAAAGTCCCCACATCAGAAATACAGTCTGTGTGATTAAAATAAACATTCCAAATATTGAAATACCTACATCTAATTGAAGAGAGAGAGTTGGACAGGTAACCTGCAGATTAAAAGAGAACATGTTTAGCCTAGAGTATGGATGCTTATTGAAAGTCGGCATGGTGTAATGGTTTGGACATCGGAGCAAAGTTCAATTCTCCACTCAGCCATGAAAACTCATGGCTCAGCCCTCAGAAAATCCTGTGACAGAGTCACCATAAATTGTAAATGACTTGAAGGGACACAGCAATGACAGTCCTATACAGGTCTACTCTGAATTAAGTCCCATTTTAAGTTCAATTGGACTTAATCCATAGGGAGGCAGCTGAAGTTGCTTTTCAAAACAAGTAAAATGTATTCATAAGGGAGATACTGGAAGCAACTAAGATGGAATGGCCATGATGATCTGGCTATTTGTAAGAGACAGTCCACTACCTACCCATTCAAAAAGGTAAGAAGAATGTTTCCCAAGACTATGACCTCAATCATGCTGAAATACTATGATGGTATAATTACACCACTGTAGGTGGTGATAGGAAAAAGGATGCAGGCACTGAAGAAACAGGGTAATCAAAACTGGCAGATTTTGTCTGCCTTCCGTGGCCACTACTCCTTGACTCCAAGAAAAAAAAATGCATCTGCTAACATAATGCACCAACAGCATTCCAGTAAATGAATGTTATTAATAAAGAATCACTGTAGTAACATGCAGGAGTAAGGAGTAATGATTATAAAATGTGGTCCTTCTGATCAAAGTGGGATTGATTCACACTTAGTCATACTTAGAAGCAACATGACAAAATTGACAAGTGTCTTTTACTTTAATGGTTGTGTTGTAAGTATGACTAAGTTGGGATCCAGCTGAATGATATGTGATGTGAATATGAATTGGAAGACATAATTAGGATTGCACAATATTCAAGTCATTTGATCTTATGGCAACCTTGAGGTAAACCTATCATAGGGTTTTCTGGGGCTGAGAGTGTGTGATGCACACAAGGTCACCCAGTGGGCTTCCATGGCTGAGTGGGGAACTGAGCCCTCTCAAACCACTACACCAAGCTGACTGTTACCCTGTTTACTGGGGGTCCCGGGAGAGACACCTATATGCACTCTCAATTAACTAAGTTTGGGGAAATTAGCTAGCAATGCGAGAGGCAGGGTAACGCAGCGGAATCTTTTACCCAATGTCTACGGGGTCAGGCCAAGCCAAGGAGCACACCAAGTTTAAGAATAATTGAGATTTTTATTAAATACAGACAAACTGTGTATGCAACACACGCACTCAGATAACTATAGAAAATAAAGGTCGGAGTGGTATAGAGGGATTTTGAGAGGGATTGTTGAATTGGGTGATACGACACCTGTCCTGAAGCCCGGAGAGGTCACTGCGAAGGTCCGAGGTTGCGCAGTCTCAACTACTGGAACAGAGGGGAAGGCTCGCCAAGCAAAGCGGCAGCAAGGCAGGATGGAACTCAGGAGCGATCCGAGGAAGGTCTCAGAATCGGGGGTTTTTATAGGGAGAAATGTAACTGCAGGCTATTCCGTACTTGAGGAAAACAATGAGTTTCGGGCGCGAGACAAAGCTTTGGAAAGGTCAAAATTTGGCATGATTGAGTTAGGTCCAAATTGACAAAGAGGTAGATGGTATGCAAATGCTCAGTGCTTGACATTTGAGTATTCAGCTTGCCAAGTTGCCTGCTCAGGGCAGGGATCTCTTTGTAAGTAGCGTGCATACATGATGAGGGTGTTTGCAGAGAGGTCTCCTAAAGCGGTGATCTGGCTATTTCTGGCCTGCCTGTATTGTGTTGGGATATTGCAGCATTTAGTGGCCGAGCCTAGTTCTGTGCTTGTCCGGGGGCCTCACAAACACGTGGAGAGGGATAGTGGAAGAGACCCAAATTATTGATATCAAAATGATATCTAGCAGCCCCAAATCCGGACTAGCAAATGCAGTAACATGACTCTCATTTGCACAATATAGTCACACTTTAATTGATTAAAATCTTTTAACTGGTTTAAAATAGTGCCACTTATTAGTGGAGCAGCAATTATTAAAGAATGGTTTTAAACAGGTGAACCTATTTAAAAAACTGTAGGTGGAAGGCATTACAGAAGAGGCATTCTAATATAAGCAAATACAAACCTCCTCTTCTGAAATAGTGCCTCCAGTTACGTGTCTATGAAACAGTGGAAGTATGAGAGGTTTTTTTTAAGCCTCTTTGAAACTTTTGTTTTGACTCATATGCAAACCGATGAAAATACAATCAGCTCAGCATGCACTAATTGACCAATTAAGATATTTTTAATCACGTGGCAGTCCTAATAATGGCATGCTTGTATATAGTGCACCTACAACGTGTCATTAGAATAACAGAATACAGTAATCAAACTGATGATGTGTGTCTGAGCAAGGACGCCATTTGTACCATACTGCACTCATTCAATGCTTTCATTTTACTGATATTTTAAAAATACACAGCTCAACACTGTGGTAGATTCCACGTGGGTTACAGAGCATCTTCTCTCGTCTCTATGAGTGGCCAATCCACACTATTTCATTTATTTTATGCTCTTATTAAATAAAAGCTCTTATTATCTCTATTACAGTACCAATTCCTGAGATCCAATGAGAATTTTTGACACAGCTAACATGCTTTCTATGGAAATTGTTTAAGTGATGAAATGCTGAAATAATGAGTGGGAACATACCAGAAATTAATGGTTGCCATCAGAGGTGGGTTGCCGACACTGATAATGGAAGTTGCTAAAAGAGGTTCATCTGTCCTTAATAGTGTATTGAAAGAAGTGTGTTGTGGGAGCAGGATGTGGGTGCACCTGGATTAGCTAGCCCTGCTCCCCACTGCTGTTGTAAGAATGTTTGCCACTGCCACTGATATTTGTGGCAGACAGAAACAGTTATTGTTTCTGTCTGCATGTTTGGTTGGTGTCCTGCATGTTAAATTTATTGCTTAGGAACACGATTTGCATCTTTCTGGATCTTTTTACATTCTGTCCCACTCCCACAACTGTATAGAATATATTTTATACTTGAGGCCTTAATACCACTGGGTACTGCATCTGAAGAAGAAAGCTCATGCTAAAATAAAAAGTGGTTAGTCTTACAGGTGCTGCTGCCACATTTCCCTTGTTTTCTCCCCACTCCCTTCCTCCTTTTTTAGTGTTTTCTAAGTGTACTGATGTGTACACATGGAGTTCTTCCACACAAGTAAACCTGACCAGGTCACATCCCTTGTTTTATGGAGAAACTTGACACACTTATAGGAGCTCCATGCTGGCTGAGTACTCAGCTGGAAGCAATTTCCACCATGGGCATGAGGGAGGGTTAGATAATCCATGTGACTCTACTAGCTCCCTCTTATGTTATTGCAGCATACTGGTGGGCTTGTAAAAACCTCCATTTTTTCCTAAGAGTGGGAAAGGAAGTGTGTGCGCGGCTATTGTGTGTGCCAATGGATTAAATTGGGGCTTTGGAATTTCAAACCCCTCAGATGTTGTTGAATACTAGCTAACTTCAGCTACAGCCAACATAGTGAGTGGACAAGGATAATGGGGTTCTAGTCCCGCATAATCTGGAGGGTTTCCCAAACCAGATGTAAATATTAGCTGTCCTTTTTGTGCTTGATTTGAATCCAGGGGGCTCAATCCTAGAACCTTTTTTGAAGTACAAGATTCAGTGCTCGAATGTGCTAAGTAATAGAAGACAGAATGGTGTGTCTGTCTGCTTATTAATAACACCTTTTCTTTACCACACACCAATATACACAGGTAATATCACCACAAGATCTGAACTGTCTGGTTTGTGGGAGCTGAATATATATGGGGGAAATTGAGCCATGGTTTCCAAAAATCAGGCATGACTTTGGGGCAAATCAGGCCCACCCTTTTTATTATATTTCTATTTCTTGGTTATTACAGAATCTGCTCTGTGTTCCACATGCATACAACATTCTACTCAGTTGAGGAGAGCATTGGCCGCTAGGTGGCAATACTGCAATACTTATTCTCCTGAAACTTCCTCTGTGGACTAAGGCTTCACATTGCTACCCCATCTGCCAGAGGAACAGAGGAAGCATAAGCAGGCTTCTGTGCATGAATGGTTTACTGAATAACAGCATCTAAAAATACCGGCAGCTTTGTTAATGTAAGACTGCCTAGCTTTGTTAATGTAAAGACTGTGTGTGCAGATGAGGGATTCCTTATGTGGTTTATGTGTGTATGTTGTGTACCTTAAAGTCATTTGCGACTTATGGGGACCCTAAGGGAAACAAATCATGGGGTCTTCTGGGGGCTGAGAATGTGTAATGCACCCCACTATTTTTTTTTTTTTTTTAAAAGTTTACCTGAGCAAAATTTGGCATTGGTTCCCTCATGCATACAATACTGTAACAGTGAGCTGAGCTTGCAACTGCATAACTGCTATTGTTTAGCCTAAAGATTAAATCTAGGTGTATTAATTCTAGTTGAGATTGTTCTTCAATGCAGTCTGTGGATAGCAAAATAACCAGTGAGTAGATCTGAACATGTATGTGTTTGTTTTAACCAACTATTTCCAGTTTGCCACAAATATGATTAGAGTACCAGCCGGAGATTCAAGAAAAGAAGAAAATGGAGATTCCCAGAACTCAGACAGTTGAAACAGAATTTCCAATACGACTTTAAAAGGAAAGAAAGAAACCATAACAGAGCTGCAGGTAGGCTTTAAACCACTCCTTCCTTCTCTGTAAGAACTTTAAAGGAAAGACATTGTGACAGAAGAGACCAAGCTAGTTTTAAAGAATCCTTTCCAGCTCATATAATAATAAACAGTCAGTCCTAGGCAGCAGTAGCAAAGTCAGTCCTATTGTTGCCCATGTCATAGACAGAATAATACTCCCTGAGGAGGACATCTCCAAGGATCCAAAGGGGTTGTCCATTTTGGGAAGATAGGTATGTGGGCTCAATCCCAACTGTGCAGTAGCCATTGTTCTGTAAAATAATGAACAACAGGAGAATCAGTAGATGGGAGGCAGAAAGAAGGAAGCCCAGTGATGATAAAAGGCAGATTTCAGAGACAGAAACTTGTATGATGCTGTTACCAACTCCTTCCGCTTAGGAGTCTGGTCTCCTAAACATGTGTCTTTCAACCATTAGTTTAAAACAGAAATGCTTTTGAGGAACAATGCAAGTGTTTGATTCTGTATTTTACTGATGCTTGTTTGCATTTTAATTATGTTTTAATATTTTAGAAAACATTTGTAAAAACATCTATAGTTTGCTATTTTAGACGTGTCTAATTTTTTTTAGATATTTGTAATTTGTGATTTTCTCCATGCACTTTTACAGTTTTATGTAGATTGTTAGCCACTTTGAACTCTTATGAAAAGGCTGTACTACATCATCATCATCATCATCATCATCATCATCATCTTTTTATAGTGATGATTATAGCAACAACCAAAATAATAATAGTAAT